>CM067359.1:129135668-129245988 GCA_034401795.1 Chaetoderma sp. LZ-2023a | reverse complement strand
CGACACGACGATGTTCATACAATTTGGTCACGTTGACAGACTATTCCAGCTTCAAGATGAAGTATTCTCTGTCAATTGTGATTGTAATGTCAGCTTACATGTGACGTAATTGGTTTTGATGTCATTTACTTGAGTTACAGATCGGATTCATCCATTATGGTAGAATGATTATCTAAAGTAACCTTCTAATATATTTGGCCATCATACGCCAACTAGCCATAAAATAAAAAACGCTGGAGTGGCCGTTTGAACTATATAATAAATGTGAGAATTTTAGAAAAACAAGATGGCGGCCAGATATAGTATAAATCATTATGACCTTTTGGCCACTTCCATTAAATAATCATCAAAGTTTGATTCATAATATCTCGATGCCTAGAAATTTAACTGAAGGTAAATATTAGAAATGAAATGGCTATTCTTATTTCTGGAGTGCCAATGTCACTAAAAATGGCTGCCACATATAATAAAGTGCAGTCTAATTTTTCAGCCAACACCCACAATCTTAATCACTAATTATCTATAAGTCTAGTTAATGCTGATTATTCTAACATCCATACATTCGTCATTGATCGTATACTTATGAAGTGTCAAGTTCAGGACACAAGCTTGTAGCCATCTGATAACTAAATCAAATACATGTTATCAATTTTTGTAAAACATTTGCTACACGATAATTTTGAAAATTGGTATATGAAGTAGGAAGACAATGCATTTAGTCTTACAGTGTCATATTGCAGTACAGCTAATAAATAAGTTAGAATATTTCCAAAGCAAAAAAAAAAAAATATATAATTTTTGAATACGATTTAAAACACCACTCCTCCTTAATCAGTGATCGATTTAATGGAACAATCCTTTAACGGTCACGTCAAAACTACCAACGAGCGTCAAAACTACCAACGAGGATTTATATTGGTCAATTGTCTGGTGGCTATTTTGGATCTTCTGAACATTTTATAAAAGTTCTGATTCCAAAGAATCTTAGATAGACAGATCCTAAAAAGAATTTGGATTGTGTTTTGGAGTTGTCATCTTGGATTTGCAAAATGACCAGGATATTAATCAAAATGATGATGCACTGTGTTCTGGGGCTGTAGTGATAAAACACACCGCACACTTTGACCACTGTGTCTTACTTTGAGCAAAAATCATTTGCTTCCTCGTGTTCATTTCAGGTCAGTGTACCGAGTACTGTTTTTCCTGATGTCACTTCTCTACTTTGATGAACGAGTACACATCATGCTTAGTGCATCGGTGGAAATTATGGTGTTCGTCCATCAGTGTCAAGTGATGGTGGTGAGGTGTTGGAGATGAGAGGGACCAAGCTTGTCTAGAGCTGCATTTGTAGCTGCCAGGCTGCTACATTTCTACAGCATCAAGAAAACGCTGGTTGCCTTGTACAAACGTAGTTTATTCTCAATGGCACCTTTGATCTACGAAGCCACAGCTTCCAGAATGAATGTGTTTCTCATGATAGAGCGTTCAACAGAGAAGTGAACCTAGGATTGTACATTTCCCCTATGGTTCGCCGTCACGAAATGGATCATCAGATTCTTTAGCTTTATGCTTTGGGGATAGGTATATGTGGGTGAACACTGTTTTGGATTCATTCATAAAGAGATTCTCATTTTTTAGTTTGCTTGCAGGTATAGTCGATAGTCCGACAAGGATCTTCTTTTCCTTTTCTATGAAGTCCACGTTATTGGCATATTCCATCTCTAATGGCACATCTAGTATGGCCATTGTGTGCGCGTGCATGTGTGTGTGTGTGTGCGTGTGTGTGTGCGTAGTGCATGCATGCATTTGTCTGTGTATTCTTGTGGAATTTCCCTGCACAAATCTCAAGGCTGCAGCAAGGTAGCAGGAGAAAAACACAGTGATAGACAATCTCCCTGCTTGGAGCCGATTAATGTCTTACACTGTGCATATTTCACTGTCTCGACTCATCCTCTCAGCTCTGTGTCTGCAAATGTTGTCTGACTAATCTCAGCTCCCTGTCATTGCTTCTGGCCCATCGTATTTATTACATTTACGATCTTTAATGCTTTAATTGTATCGAATCCTTATCAAATGCCAATACCCATTTTAAGGAAAGTGTTTGTACCCGACTACTGACACCAGCATGTGGTGAGGCCATATACTGTCTGCGCAACTCACCTTTCCAGAGTACCCACCCACCATATGACGTCATAATGAACTGCGTGATGTGTACAATGACATCATAATGAATGACGTCATGACTGACGTCGATAAGTACGTCACGAACGCATATTTGAAGACGGTCTATGCATTGTTGTACAAATTGTTTGCTTTTACTATTTAATAAATATTCTGTTGAATAATTTGAAACTAATTTGACTGGGCGATGTTGCTGCCATATGCAGCAACAGCACGCAGTCAAATTAGTTAGAAAATATTCAACAGCTTCCCTGCATAGTTTTCAGGAAATTGATAGCTAGGGCATTTGGGGATCGATCAATCCCAACACGGCGAGGTGTGGGTGGAGCTTAGCTAGTGATGGGCGGGGCATAGCTAAAATGGAAAGGTCCACCGCGTCCATGTTTAAAGCCACACTGGAAGGATCCATTGAGGTCATTGATCTTGTCTCAGATGAGGTATAGGGCAATATTGGATAGCATTTGTCATATACCATATGCTGTTGAGAAGCGCAATTGGCCACATTTCTTGCGGGTTAGGTGACGTCTTGGGCGTAGGTAGCGTGATATAGGTGCCTTGGACAATGGCATTGGTGGTTAATAAAGGCTGAATTGTATCATAGGAATGTCTAGTTATCTAGTTCAAATATTTCAAATTTGACCCAAAGGTTATTTCAAGGTCATGACCCAGAAAGTGTAGTTATGCAATGGAAGCAAATCTAGGGGTTATCAGGCTCAGCGGTCTGTGATGTATGGACGAGCAGGTCAGCCCTTATACTGTGACGCTACACATCATAATTGTGCCGGTGCGTGATTGGTTGTGAGATAATGTCACTTGTATATTTGAATAGTTCCTCGCTCGTGACATCAGTTCTGGATACACATCCATTCTCAGGGCTTCTAAATTTATGTTGTTTCAAGTGATTTTAGTAATGCTCTGGAGTCACGTGAAAACGGATACAAGGGTTCATCATCGTGGTCAAGGAGCTTTTACTCGCACCATCCATTCTCAGATTTTATCTTCTTTGCTCTGGTCTGTCCCGATAAAATATTGTTATTCAGATTTGTGTACAGTGAGTCGTGGAGAGTAGTCAGCAACTCTCAGGCCTAGGACTGTCTGAAACATTTTGTGACATACATTCGGGGTAGTGTCTTCATCTGCTAGGGAGCATAATTGTTGAATAGGATAGGATGAATAGATGGACGGATTAGGATGCCCATCCTGACATCCTAATTGAGTGGTATCATTCTGACGCGTTATTCCATTCAGCAAAGTCCAACTTCCACATTAGGAGGGTCATTCCCAAAGTTTATGGTGCCAATTTTCATGTTGAGCCGGATAGAACCTATTAAATAAAAGCTACAGCAAATTATATTATAGTAACAAAAACATATTATTCGGAGCGTATGATAAGGCACTGAAATGATATATATATATATATATATATATATATATATATATATATATATATATATATATATATATATATATATATATATATATAAATATATATATATATATATATATATATATATATATATATATATATATATATATATATATATATATATATATATATATATATATATATATATCATTTCAGTGCCTTATCATACGCTCCGAATAATATGTTTTTGTTACTAATTCTATTACATAGTCGAATAAAGTGTAATATTATCATATATTATAAGAAATACACTTTCATTGGCTATATTACACTTTATTCGAATATGTAATAGAATTAGTAACAAAAACATATTATTTGGAGAGTATGATAAAGCACTGAAATGAAATTCCGCCCTTGAGAGGTTCGAAGCTACTCTGCGCTATTTATCTCCGTATTCACACTTGTATATGTAGATTATGTATAGAATCAGCACAGAAGGTGTAGTTTTCTGTAGGGAAACATATCTATGATGAGTACGCCTTTCATTGGCAAACATTGCAAGTACAAGGGATATGGTCAAGAATAAACACGATTTCGACATGCATGGCCCATACATCGCTCTTCAAGGGCAGCGAACAGCTACACGTAGGGGCAAGGTGAAATCAAAGTCAGAAGTATTTTTCAGCAACATTATTTTCCAAATGAACAGTTGTTCAATGTTTAGAAGAATAATAGTATGTTTTCGCAGAAGTAGGAAAATCAAAGTTGAAAATGTGTGGACAAGATTGTGCAAAAATTTAGGAATTAGTTCCAGTGCTTCTAGATTTTGTTTTTAATGTCGCCATTTCACTTACCATTGGTAATGGATGAATCCAATTTTTCACTCAAGTATATGACGTCGTAATCACTTACATCAGGTGCAGGCTGACGTCACTATCAGAATGCATATTGAAGACGTATCTATGTCCGTCCTGAACGTCAAATAATCCACCAGTTGTACGAATTGTATGTCTTTGCCATGTAATAAACATTCTGTTTAATATTTTAAAACTAAATTGACTCGGTAGCAATATTAACCTTGAAGATGGCATTCTGGGAAGTGAGGGATCAAATTATATAAATTGCATCTCAGCGCATGGGTTGGAGGTTAGCTGGAAATGGGCGTGACACAGCTAATAGTGGATTAATCCATTACGGCAGAAGACGAGCAATGAGTGATTGCAGAAAATCACATCAGAATATTTCTACAGACTTTTAAGATTTGTTTCATTTATCTTAGGACTAATGATCGAGACGCATAGTCTGCCGTTAAGGCATGAGTCGAATAGGACCAGGTCTTCCCAAGATATATCCCAGTGTTTGGACATGCCGAGTACAGACATACAATCAGACAAACAGACACACAGACAAACAGAGAAACAGACACACAGAGACACAAACAAGCAAGCAAACAAACGAACGAATGAACGAACGAACGAACGAACGAACTAACTAACTAACTAACTAACCAACCAACCAACCAACCAACCAACCAACCAACCAACCAACCAACCAACCAACCAACCAACCAACCAACCAACCAACCAACCAACCAACCAACCAACCAACCAACCAACCAACCAACCAACCAACCAACCAACCAACCAACCAACCAACCAACCAACCAACCAACCAACCAACCAACCAACCAACCAACCAACCAACCAACCAACCAACCAACCAACCAACCAACCAACCAACCAACCAACCAACCAACCAACCAACCAACCAACCAACCAACCAACCAACCAACCAACCAACCAACCAACCAACCAACCAACCAACCAACCAACCAACCAACCAACCAACCAACCAACCAACCAACCAACCAACCAACCAACCAACCAACCAACCAACCAACCAACCAACCAACCAACCAACCAACCAACCAACCAACCAACCAACCAACCAACCAACCAACCAACCAACCAACCAACCAACCAACCAACCAACCAACCAACCAACCAACCAACCAACCAACCAACCAACCAACCAACCAACCAACCAACCAACCAACCAACCAACCAACCAACCAACCAACCAACCAACCAACCAACCAACCAACCAACCAACCAACCAACCAACCAACCAACCAACCAACCAACCAACCAACCAACCAACCAACCAACCAACCAACCAACCAACCAACCAACCAACCAACCAACCAACCAACCAACCAACCAACCAACCAACCAACCAACCAACCAACCAACCAACCAACCAACCAACCAACCAACCAACCAACCAACCAACCAACCAACCAACCAACCAACCAACCAACCAACCAACCAACCAACCAACCAACCAACCAACCAACGAACGAACGAACGAACGAACGAACGAACGAACGAACGAACGAACGAACGAACGAACGAACGAACGAACGAACGAACGAACGAACGAACGAACGAACGAACGAACGAACGAACGAACGAACGAACGAACGAACGAACGAACGAACGAACGAACGAACGAACGAACGAACGAACGAACGAACGAACGAACGAACGAACGAACGAACGAACGAACGAACGAACGAACGAACGAACGAACGAACGAACGAACGAACGAACGAACGAACGAACGAACGAACGAACGAACGAACGAACGAACGAACGAACGAACGAACGAACGAACGAACGAACGAACGAACGAACGAACGAACGAACGAACGAACGAACGAACGAACGAACGAACGAACGAACGAACGAACGAACGAACGAACGAACGAACGAACGAACGAACGAACGAACGAACGAACGAACGAACGAACGAACGAACGAACGAACGAACGAACGAACGAACGAACGAACGAACGAACGAACGAACGAACGAACGAACGAACGAACGAACGAACGAACGAACGAACGAACGAACGAACGAACGAACGAACGAACGAACGAACGAACGAACGAACGAACGAACGAACGAACGAACGAACGAACGAACGAACGAACGAACGAACGAACGAACGAACGAACGAACGAACGAACGAACGAACGAACGAACGAACGAACGAACGAACGAACGAACGAACGAACGAACGAACGAACGAACGAACGAACGAACGAACGAACGAACGAACGAACGAACGAACGAACGAACGAACGAACGAACGAACGAACGAACGAACGAACGAACGAACGAACGAACGAACGAACGAACGAACGAACGAACGAACGAACGAACGAACGAACGAACGAACGAACGAACGAACGAACGAACGAACGAACGAACGAACGAACGAACGAACGAACGAACGAACGAACGAACGAACGAACGAACGAACGAACGAACGAACGAACGAACGAACGAACGAACGAACGAACGAACGAACGAACGAACGAACGAACGAACGAACGAACGAACGAACGAACGAACGAACGAACGAACGAACGAACGAACGAACGAACGAACGAACGAACGAACGAACGAACGAACGAACGAACGAACGAACGAACGAACGAACGAACGAACGAACGAACGAACGAACGAACGAACGAACGAACGAACGAACGAACGAACGAACGAACGAACGAACGAACGAACGAACGAACGAAACGAACGAACGAACGAACGAACGAACGAACGAACGAACGAACGAACGAACGAACGAACGAACGAACGAACGAACGAACGAACGAACGAACGAACGAACGAACGAACGAACGAACGAACGAACGAACGAACGAACGAACGAACGAACGAACGAACGAACGAACGAACGAACGAACGAACGAACGAACGAACGAACGAACGAACGAACGAACGAACGAACGAACGAACGAACGAACGAACGAACGAACGAACGAACGAACGAACGAACGAACGAACGAACGAACGAACGAACGAACGAACGAACGAACGAACGAACGAACGAACGAACGAACGAACGAACGAACGAACGAACGAACGAACGAACGAACGAACGAACGAACGAACGAACGAACGAACGAACGAACGAACGAACGAACGAACGAACGAACGAACGAACGAACGAACGAACGAACGAACGAACGAACGAACGAACGAACGAACGAACGAACGAACGAACGAACGAACGAACGAACGAACGAACGAACGAACGAACGAACGAACGAACGAACGAACGAACGAACGAACGAACGAACGAACGAACGAACGAACGAACGAACGAACGAACGAACGAACGAACGAACGAACGAACGAACGAACGAACGAACGAACGAACGAACGAACGAACGAACGAACGAACGAACGAACGAACGAACGAACGAACGAACGAACGAACGAACGAACGAACGAACGAACGAACGAACGAACGAACGAACGAACGAACGAACGAACGAACGAACGAACGAACGAACGAACGAACGAACGAACGAACGAACGAACGAACGAACGAACGAACGAACGAACGAACGAACGAACGAACGAACGAACGAACGAACGAACGAACGAACGAACGAACGAACGAACGAACGAACGAACGAACGAACGAACGAACGAACGAACGAACGAACGAACGAACGAACGAACGAACGAACGAACGAACGAACGAACGAACGAACGAACGAACGAACGAACGAACGAACGAACGAACGAACGAACGAACGAACGAACGAACGAACGAACGAACGAACGAACGAACGAACGAACGAACGAACGAACGAACGAACGAACGAACGAACGAACGAACGAACGAACGAACGAACGAACGAACGAACGAACGAACGAACGAACGAACGAACGAACGAACGAACGAACGAACGAACGAACGAACGAACGAACGAACGAACGAACGAACGAACGAACGAACGAACGAACGAACGAACGAACGAACGAACGAACGAACGAACGAACGAACGAACGAACGAACGAACGAACGAACGAACGAACGAACGAACGAACGAACGAACGAACGAACGAACGAACGAACGAACGAACGAACGAACGAACGAACGAACGAACGAACGAACGAACGAACGAACGAACGAACGAACGAACGAACGAACGAACGAACGAACGAACGAACGAACGAACGAACGAACGAACGAACGAACGAACGAACGAACGAACGAACGAACGAACGAACGAACGAACGAACGAACGAACGAACGAACGAACGAACGAACGAACGAACGAACGAACGAACGAACGAACGAACGAACGAACGAACGAACGAACGAACGAACGAACGAACGAACGAACGAACGAACGAACGAACGAACGAACGAACGAACGAACGAACGAACGAACGAACGAACGAACGAACGAACGAACGAACGAACGAACGAACGAACGAACGAACGAACGAACGAACGAACGAACGAACGAACGAACGAACGAACGAACGAACGAACGAACGAACGAACGAACGAACGAACGAACGAACGAACGAACGAACGAACGAACGAACGAACGAACGAACGAACGAACGAACGAACGAACGAACGAACGAACGAACGAACGAACGAACGAACGAACGAACGAACGAACGAACGAACGAACGAACGAACGAACGAACGAACGAACGAACGAACGAACGAACGAACGAACGAACGAACGAACGAACGAACGAACGAACGAACGAACGAACGAACGAACGAACGAACTAACTAACTAACTAACTAACTAACTAACTAACTAACTAACTAACTAACTAACTAACTAACTAACTAACTAACTAACTAACTAACTAACTAACTAACTAACTAACTAACTAACTAACTAACTAACTAACTAACTAACTAAGACTGACTGGCTGACTGGTTGGCTGGCTAGTTGCCTAACTGGCTCGATGGCTGGCGGGCTGACTGATTGGCTCGCTTGCTGGCTGACTCGGTGGTTGGCTGACAGATGGTTGGCTGGCTGGCTGGCTGGCTAGCTCGCTGGCGGGAGGGCTGGCTGTCTAGCTGGCGGACTGGCTGGCTGGCCTGATGGCTGGCTGGCTGGCTGGCCTGATGGCTGGCTGGCTGGCTGGATGGATGGATGGATGGCTGAATGGATGGGTGGTGGCTGTCCGACTGGCTCAAGCTTCCACTAATCGAACTACGCACCAACCAGCTACCTAGCCAGGCAGCCACCCTCAGCCCAACCACCCACCCACCCACCCACCCACCCACCCAGCCACCCACCTAAACCATCCACCCGTCCAACCAACCAACCCACCCACACACTCAGCGAACCACCAACTCATCCACCGACCCACCGACCCCCTATCCACCTATCCACTCACCCACCCACTCACATACACACCTACCCACCCACTACTGACCGGCCGACTGATCAACTGACTTCCCAGTCGACAAACGACAGACAAACTGACTGACCGACTGACCAATAGACAGATGACTGACCGATTGACTGACCGACTGATATAGAGACAAGCTGACAGAGTGATAGGCAGGCTTACATACACACTATCGAACAAATAAACAGACCCAAATACAATATACTACTTGGAATGAGTTATAATTCGCTTTGTGCAGTATGAGTCTATTGGGAGAGTGTGCTTCTCCTTCTACCAGTGGAGGATTCCAATTTTAGATATGCCCCGCCCATCTTTAGCTAAGCTCCATCTACGCTTTGCCCGTGTTAGGTTCAATCGACCCATGCACTGCCTGAACATCAATTTCCAGAAAATTATAGTGGTAAGCGGTTGAATATTTTGAAATTAATTTGACTAGGCGTTGTTGCTGCCTATGGCAGTTGGATATTAAAAAATTAATTTAACAGGCTACTGGTGCTGCCTATGGCACAGCGCCCAGTCAAATTAGTTTCAAAATATTTAAAGGAGCCTATTCACAGCAGAATGATTCAAAATAAAATTGTTAAAATTAAATACCTCTAGAGGCTTAAATTGTGTGCCTAGATGTAATGAAACGAAATAAATCCTAGCATTTTATGATTTCATTACGTATAAATTAATATAATTTTTTAAGATGTCGAATTGAATTAGAGGCACGAGTCCCTAATTCAAGTTCACAACTAAACCTATGAAATTTATTTATATAGAATGAAATCATCATATGTTAAGATGTATTTCGTTTCATTACATTGCGGTACACACTTTAAGCCTCTAAAAGTATCTAATTTCAACAATTTTATTTTCAAGCATTTTGGGGTGAATGTATGATTACTGTATTCTGCGGCTGTGGTAGTAGAAACATCCCACAGCTACAATCAGTCCTTCCTTGCTTTTTCCCACTGTGTCTTGTCCTCAGCCAAAATCATTAGCTTCCTCAGGTCCATTCTTGACTTGAGTATATCTAGTCCTGCTTTATTGAGGTTACCTCGTAGAACGCTTAGCAGATTTATGCAATAACGTCCTCTCATGGCTCTGTATTTGCTGGTTCAGAGTAGGGCGAATTCCATGGCTCTCTTTCCTGTGTATCCTCTGGTATCCTTAGCACATGGCCAAACATGGACCGTCTTTTCTGGGCGACTTTTACAGACAGCGGCGACGTATTACACATCTTGTACCGTGCATCGTTGGAAATTCTACTGTTTGGCCATCAGTGTCCAGCGATGGTACGTTGGCGTTTGCGGTGGCAGGCGTCGAGGTTGTCTAGAGCTGCCTTTGGAGCTTCCCAGCTGTTACAGTTATACAACATCAAGGATACGCAGGTTGCATTGTATACACGTAGTTTTTTATTATCAAGGCATCGTTGATCTACGAATCCATGGCTTCCAGAAGGACTGGAAAGCTATGTTCCACATGATGCAGCGTGCAGCAATGTCAGCAGTACTGCAAAGCAGTGAGCCCAGGATTTTATATTTCCTCCATGGTTCACCGCCACGAGGTAAATCGTGATTTTCTTTAGCTTCATGCTTTGTAGATAGGTATATGTAGGTGAACTATGTTTTGGATTCATTCATAAAGAGATTCTGTGGTTTGGATCGACCGGTCAGGTGCCGGCCGTACCAGCTAAGCTGGATATGCGCCGCCGGTCCTGGATTCGGTCCCTGAACACGCCCCCGTGGGTAGATCTATAAGCGTATATGGGCCTATGAGAGAGATCGCATTGTAAAAACGACTGTTCATTAAAACGCGTAGCGTTAATCAAGACCAGAATTCGACGGGCATTCCGGTTAAGAAATGGCTGAGTTATCAATGGAAAAACCCTTTTGATTATCTTCAAAATATTGCCGTGCCGTCGTAACAGCGTGTACGCAGAACTTCTAGAATGTTCTAGAACATTTGACTGCGGTATTATCAGCTACGCACCTATGACGTCACGGTAGTATACGGCCAGGGGCCGAATAGGTTGGATCTGTGTCACCTACTATCAGCAAGACAGGCATTAAGCAGAGTAACCCACCGCATTAAAAGCAATTTTGTATCTCCAGATTGTGTGGGAGCATTTTTGGAACTTTTGAATATTGTTCACGAATACGTCAAGAAATAACTCTGGACACAACCTTGCGGTGAGGCCTTTCCCGGCCTGAATATGTGATTCTACAGATGTAGAGGCAGCCATGTTCTTTGGTGGATGACTAGCCGGATCTGCCGGCCACGCCAAAAAGTGGTTATCCAAGCTTCCCAGCACTGATGTCGTGCAGGTTTATTTTAACTTTTTGACCACAGCAAGTAAACTTTGCCCGGTATGTCTTCAGAGCTAACTGACGTACCCCGCACCATTAAGCTTAGTTATGTATCTTCATCCGTATTCAACAACCCCCAATTATGAATGGGTTGTTATTAACTTCCATCCGTACCATCGGTGTACGGGAACTTTTGTCTTAGCAGTAATGTTATTGTATCTCTTACTGACTACTCGTTAGACATTCTATATTGTGATTACAGTCCTGAGTTCGATCCGCTCCTGTCCTGGACTGCATGCGGAAATCCTGTTTGCGGGAACCGTCATGCGGGAACTTTCTAGCTTCCGGACAACGCGTCAACTCACGTCACACCAAGGATGACGTATCAATTTCAGTAACACGATAGCCCATGCTTAAGAATGGCTACCGATTATTCAAGTAACTATACTTAACATTTTAATTATTCCGTTAATTACAGCTTTAATAATTATACTTTATCTGTATAAACGGTCCCGATGACTAAAAGGCACCGTAACGGTCTTAGGACCGCTAAGTATAATTTCTGTATCTGTTTATAGTTATTCTTATTTTCTGTAAGGTGTTTTACTAACCGCACCGTAGTAGGTTTCTCAACCTGTACTTTATATATTATTCTGATCATTTCACAGTGCATTGCTTGTTCTGGTTAGTTTTATATATGGTAAGTAGCCATCAGTTTATATGTTTTGTTTATTTATAGAAAAATATAGGACGGCAGTGCACGTAGGAAACACCATACAGCAACATTTATATGTGCAGCGCGTTCTCCCGCCACCAACAATTTTTCACTGAGGTCGCTGTCCGTGCTATAACTCTGTTTAGCCCGGCATGCTACCAACTAAAAGCCTTTCTATTCAGCTCGATAGGATAGGTTTAATATGATTAGAGATAATTTCTTCATTAGGGGACACATGGTGTACGCCGCTTTTCCGGTAGTTGTGATAATTTAGCCCCGCACTCCGGCAAGGTTGTGTAAAATTGGCCAACATACCTAATTGGCCGCATATTTATAAGTTATTGTCTCTCTTCATGTTCCACTAAGCCTTATGTCTTCTTAATTGTTTGGATATCCCTATCTGCACCATGGACTGATCCGACCCTGGGAAACTATTGGGGTTTCTGAGCGGTGATGACCAGGGTGTTGTGTCACACACATTTCCCACGTATCTTCTGATACTTAGTAGTTAGTTATTCTTGCCAAGGTAGGAAGCACTACGAAAACATCTTAATTATTATTTCCTTTTATCTGCTGGACAATCCTCTGGCACCGCAGTGCATAACTGGGCAACTTGTGCCTAAACCTAACGTCAGGTTAAAAAAAGATAGCCCCGGTGACGGGCGAGATGCGCATCCCCACCGAATTCCATAAGAATGTCTGGGAATGATATTAAGATCTGCCACGCCCTCATGGTCTCTCTTACCCTCACCGTAACGATAGATCAGTTGCCTAAACTTGCTTTTGTGAAGAGTAACCAATATCCTGTGACGTTGTATGTGGTTACGTAGCAAGATTTCCAGATTCTTACCCAGTTCGGAGATCTTGCGAAGTAACATGTATGCACGCTGTCTTCGGTATTAATGTCTTAGGGCATCCATTCTCAATGACAGCCATATCTAAAAAGCTAGGTAGACGCCAGCCATTTGCGGCCTAAAAAATGGTTCTTGTCTCTCAAAACCAAACGTTAGGTTAGGCATAGGAGAAGGCCCGCATAAATAAAAGCGGCAACTACTAATTCAGCATATTGAAAATTACATGAGATGGTGACGTGGGAATCCTTCAGGAATCGCTCATCTTGTCTTCACGTAAAACAGCACGCAACCTTAAAGTCATAATTTCACTAGGTATGGTCTTTTTTCTTTACAACATTTTGGTTGAATATTAGGGTAGGCCCCGTTTTTGGCCAATACTCTTCTCCCGCTTTAAGCGATGGCAACATTTTTCCATGACGGAGGCCCGTGCGAGGCACTTGCCTCTCGAAATGATTCAGTGGCGACGGCCCACGCGAGGCTAATACTCCTCACCCAAACTAGCACTACGAGTAGTGCCCGCATAAGGCACATGACTTTTCGACACTATAAAAGATAATTTTCTTTCCTTTCAGCTTAGAGGTATAATAACTTATATTAAGTTAATTAGTTATCTCGTGTACGGGAGCCTCCCTTGCGGGGATACCTCTGCGGACATACGAGTCTGTTGGTACCTCCGGGAGCCCCACGTTTAAAAGTTCAGCAGGCTGTCTCTATGTCTTGTATTTTCGTATGCTCATTTTTATCTAGCATACTTGACGGTCTGTTTTAGGTAAAATCATTGTATAGACTTATTTTAATTAGGTCACCAATCAAATCTTGTAAGTCCATAGGTCACGAAATTGCTATGGACAGGCATACCGCTGACACAAACTCTTGTGATGAGACTGTAGTGTTTAATGTTCACGACGATGGTCACACGGCCCCACCGGAACAATTGAATTCCACCGGCCTTAGGAGCTGGTCTTTGTTACACGTAGGACAGTATCGCATGGGATCCGTAACCCAGAGACCGGAAGCTAATCAGCGTCATCACTCATCATGCATTTTTAGTTTTCTTGCAGCTATTAGGAGAAGTTCGTCAAGTGGTTTCTTTTCCTCGTCTATAAAGTCCACATCGTCGGCACACTCCATCTCTAGCGGCATGCCCAGTATGGACACGGTGGTGGGGTGGAGGTTGGTCGTGTGGAGCCTTTCCGCACCGATTCCAATGCAGCAGCCAGGTAACAGGTGAAAAGCATAGGGGATAGACCATCTCCCTGTGGGGCGCCGATTGATGTCTCAATCTCTACGACTTCACTGACTTGACTCGTACCCTCAGTTTGGTGTCTGCAAGCAGTAGTCTCACTAGTCGTAGCTCATCTTCATTGCAGCTGGCTTGGTGTAGTACATCTATGATCTTTGAGCGCTTAATTGTGTCGAGGGCTCGTGACATATCAATGCCCATTTTGTGGAAATCCCAGTGTTTCGACATGACTACTGGCACAAGCATACGTTACGTCCATACAATGTCTGTGCAGCTGCGTCCACGTTTGAAGCCACTTTGACATGATCCGGTGATGTCCGTGATCTTGTCTCGGATGCGGCATAGAGTAACATTGGATAGGATTTTCCATATGTTGTTAAGGAGTACAATGGGCCGCAGATTGGCTGGGGACCAGATGGCTTCTTTGGTGTCAATATGCATCTTTAATAAAATGTTTATTAAATAGTAAAAACATACAATTCGTACAACTTGACGGACAATTAAGCGTTTATGACGGACTAAATCACGTTATTCATGACGTAGCTGATTATGACGTCAGCCTACGCGTGCCGTTATTGATTGTGACGTCACATGACTGATCGATAACCGGGATTCCTCCATTATAACCACCATCCACACAATAATTATTACACGCTGCATGTTGAGCAGGTCTCAGGTAGGAAACCCAACCTTATCATAGGCCATGTTCTCACTAGAGACGTAATCCTGAATAACGTCATACTAACGTTTGGGGTTATTCAGGATTAACTCTCTAGTGAGAACACGGCCTTATAATCACCATTCATGTGATAGAATTTGCCACCCATAATCTCATCCCTGGGCTTTTAGCCTTTTATTATGCCGATAACGAAAGATATTCAGGCTTTAGTGTTGATACATTTTCTACACCCTATGATGGCTGTCATGATTTAATTTTCAACCAATCAAAAAAACCTAACGTGTCTGTCTCGGTATATACGCTCAGTCGTCGAGGTGCCAGCTCTAGTTTGGCAATGTGGTATAAAAACAATCATACAGATAAGCTGTTGAATATTTTGAAACTTTTCAATGGACTGAGTATTACATAATAAATAATGTAATTCATTGGTGCTTGAATGACATCACACACTGTCACTTGATGAGACAAAATGGTGGCGATCACTGTACAACATTTTCACGATATTACAGAGCTGATAATTGTGATACAGATAAAGAAATGTGACAGGATATGAATGATATAGAATCTATAAACCATAATCTATCGTTACAATATAATATTTGAGATGAGATTAGCATTCCTTTGTGTGCGTTCTCTTACATTTGCCTTACAAGCCAATGCTCTCTGAAGTCAAGACATTAGAGACTAGAGCATGCCAAGAGGCCCAGCTTGTATCATCGCCACCAGTAATGCATTTCAGTGTTGATGGTGCGTTGCAATAACGATTATTTACAGTACATGTTTCGACAGGTGATGAGTTGGAACGTCAAATGGTGACTTCTTCTCTAGTAATGTTTTGATGGTGTGGGCCAATACTCGCGTCCCTCCGGTTCATAGCTGTTCATAACGTTATTCAAAGTGGTTAAAGACGGCGTTTCACTTGTTTGTCCTTGAGGTATTGATTACTCTGCTTAGGGCGAATACAAAGTAGGCATAGCTCTTCTTTGGACTCCACAATGTATATGCCTCTGATGGTATAGGTACCAAACATATTTAAATATTGGTCTGACTAAAGCTTTTTAGTCAGTCAAACCTACGGCTTTGTTGGTTTTCTTGCAGATTTTGCTTAAATAGCCACTCCATCGTAAATGAAATGTTACGATGACATGAAATTATCTGATGGATGGAGGTAATTGTTTAAATGCCTGATTGTGTAATATATATCCTGATATCTGATTGGACGGTGTTTGACTGCACTCTGCTTCCTGTTGCATTATGAACCAGCGCGACAAGACAAACGTGAGCCACAGCTTCAACAACTATTTACACCCTTTAATGGCTACATTTGGTCAAGAATATACAACTATTTGCTCATTGAATGTCAGTTTGCAGGCTAATCGAAGATCATTTTTGAAAATTTACAGCTGGAATGGCTGGCTCGGTCATCGTGATAAATTTTCAAAAATAGTCTTCGCTTGACTTACTAATAGCCATTCCTCAAGACCACTGCATATACCGGTTTTGACCAGAAAGGGTTTAAATTCCTGTCAATCATAAGTAAATTCAGCAAATGATAGTTAAAACGAGAGCCGCCAGAGATTGCATACTATTACTTTTTCGGGATTTAAGGGATTTGTTTTCAGGATCAAGAGCAGAGTTCATGGATTCTAGTTTTATTAAAATAAATCAACACGGAAACAGTTTCCACGAAATAGTTCCCGATAGATATATATGCAAAGAGACACCAATCACGTAACATACATATACTGACCTAAACACACGCAATACATTGTTTCCACTATGAGGTGGGCGGCGAACAGAATAGCATGAAACATTGGATGGATTATGTAAAACGCATCTTGCTCAATGGATGAATCCAGTTTTAACAGCTATGCCTCGCACATCTCTAGCTAAGGTCCAACCACACCTCGCCCGTGTTGGGATCGATTGATCCCTGCAGTCCCTGACTATCAATTTCCAGAAAACTATACAGGTAAGCTGTTGAATATGTTGAAACTAATTTGACCCCGCACTGTTGCTGCCTATGGCAGCAACAGTGCGGGGTCAAATTAGTTTCAACATATTCAACAGCATGTTTATTAAATAGTAAAAACATACAATCCGTACGACTTGAGGGACTATTATCCCTAAGCGTTTAAATCGAGTCATTCAATAATTGATTATGACGTCATCCTGCTTGCGACGTTGTTGATTATGCCTGTCATACGACTGAGAAACTGGATTCATCAATTGGCGTTGCAAGAATTAGTATAATAGCATTACTGAGGAACTATCGTTTTCCTTTTCCAATGGTGACTTGCTACCGTTAATTTAACAGAATTGTGAAAATGGCTGAAATAAATTGCTCCGTTACCGAAGACACGTATGCCCATATAGTTTTCTGAGCTTATGGGACTACATATAGGCCCATCGTTTTCTTAGAATTTCCTGAAATTGTAGTTTAACCAATCGAGTTCTATATTTATCATGAAAATACTGTTTAGTGCACGCCAGAGTTAACGTCCGAAACAATATTTGGAAAGCAATTTGAATGAAAGGTGTCATAGCCACAGGCAGAAGCGACTTTCATTCAAAGTAGTTTGAAGATATACTGCAGACGTTTATATTTTATACTTTCAAAATAAATTCAGATTTCTCGCACCTTAGTGATTCAGAATTAATATGGTAAATATCTAGGGGTTGCGTTAAATTGCTTTGGTAGTTCGTCGAAGGCACTGACCATGTTGCTAATGGACCTACGCGCTACACTCGTGCACACGCACACATGCACGCAAGCACGCACGCACACATGATTCATTGTCACATATTGCGAGGGCTATGGGCTGGTGTTCACGAGTTGCTAATTTCATGTTGAAATATAGAGGTAGGTGAGCCACAGAATGCTGGCGCCTTTTAAAAATGATATGGAGCTCACCAGTTAGATGCTAGAAATACATTTTCTGGACACTGCGGATTGTTATTTATTAACTTAGATTGCATATGGGTGTTAGCATGAAAATGAAGTGTTTTGTCCTTTCCTTTAAGTGTTGAATGTGCCACGTGAAAATCCACTTGCCTCTCAGAATGCTGGCCTGCACTTGCCTCTCAGAATGCTGGCCGACAGTTTGGCTAATACTGTTGAGGAAACGTAACAGATCAGCACAAAGTTTGTCATGGCTCAATATTCTGAAGCTCTCTTCAAGTTAAAACAAAAAGGATTTTGTTTCTATTTCACATGATGTTCCCAAAACCCAGGCGACTGCTGCCTCTCAGAATACAGGTCTTTTCCAATAACAAATCAAGATAATACATATTTCTTGACAAAACAATGTCTGTTGCCACATTTCATAGACCATTGGCAGCCAATTTATGAAAAGGTTTGGTTAAAAAACAGAGTAAAAGAGCAAATTGAACCAAAAAACAATATAATGGTTTCTTTTCATTTTTTATTATTATCAGGTAAATTCACAATGAAACCGACAGTTAGCATGATAATTATGCCGAGGGTACTGTGGCATCGCTTAAGTGTCAATTACAGAATACATTAGCAACATATAAATGACACTGCGCAGTAGATAAGTGACGCAGTGCAATATTGCATTTTTTGCAGAGGTTAATACTGCCCTCCAAACATGGAAGTACCCCTTGATCAACATACAAACTGTCATTCTTTCTACGTATCACCCAATAACTATGTAAGTTTCCAATAGAAATTACTCGCATCTTGTCCGTTTTCACTGCAGTATTGAAAAGATACATCTGGTTCTATTGAAAATTCTTGGGTTAAGATTTGCAGAAAAAAATCAACTGGAAAGGTCACGCATGTTGTTTCTCCACCCTTACTTAGCCGGACACTCTAGTGGTATAGGAGGGGTCTCTGTCAAGTGCTATTACAGGTTGCTGAATAAGTCTATACACAATGGATTATTCCAATCTGTCACTTAAGTATTAATCAATTACGTCACATATAGGTGGACGCCACAATCATAATTGACAGACAATACTCCGTCATGAAGCTGGAGTAGTCAGTCAAATGTACGATCAGTATGTCTTTGGTGCATTTACTATTTACTAAACATTCTGTTGTATATTTTGAAATTAACTTACCTTGGCGCTGTTGCTGTCACAGTCAAATATATTCAACAGCTTACCTGTATAGTTACCTTAAAATCTGGATTCTGGGAATTCAATGTTAAAAATATATAAATCTGTCCCAACACACACAACACGCGCAACAGGTGCAACAAACTCAACGTGCAACACGATCAACATACGCAACACACTCAACACGGGCAACATGCGCAACACACTCAATACGTGCAACATGTGCAACACACTCAACACGTGCACCATGCACAACACACTCAACATATGCGACACATGCAACACACTCAACACGCAACACACTCAATATGCGCAACACACACAACACACTCCACACGCACAACATACTTAACACTTGCAGCATGTGCAACACACGCAACATGCACAACACACTCAACATACGCAACACATGCAACATGTGCAATGCGCGCAGCACGCTACACGGACAACACACGTAACACACTCAACATACGCAATACACCCAACACGTACAACATGTGCAACATCCGCAACATCCGCAATACTTGCAACATGCGCAATACATGCAATCCACGCAACATGTGCAACATAATGAAGACATGCAACATGCTCAACACGTGGAACACATACAGCACGCACAACACATTCATCACGCACAACACATGCAGCACGCACAACACACGAAACATGTGCAACATGCACAATATACAATACACACAATATGCACAACAAATGCGACATACGCAACACACACAACGTGCGCAACACACACAACACACACGCACGCACGCACGCACGCACGCACACACGCACGCACGCCCGCCCTCGCACGCACGCACGCACGTACGCACGCACGCACGCACGTAACACTCACAACACATGAAACATGCACAACATACACACACGCTCAACATGCGCAACACGAAAAAAACCATGCAACTTGCGCAACACTCACAACACATGCAACACATGCAACACGCGCACAAGCTCAACATACGCAAGACGTGCAACACACGTAATGCATGGGCGGAACTTACGCTAGTGTTTGGTATCCCCACTAAAGGATATTACGACATTGTCATATTCCCGTTGTGCTGCCAGTTTTGACTGATATTCATTCCATCTAAAAAACAGACAATTTGCTGCTTTGAACCAGCTTTATTCGTGATAAAAACTGTAATATGATTTTCTTATATAACCGAGGAATATTGTTTCATGCTGTTTTATGTTCCTTATGAAACCCATGAGCTATTCCTCTGGGACATCATCTGTTCCTGGACGAGCAACATGATCGACACATTTTTCGTTCTCCGCATTTGGTTGCATTTTTTTACATTTGGGATTGCATTATATGAAGATACATTTTTGAAGTAGCAATATTTATAACACACTAAATAAGAGATAGATATAAGGGAATATTGCTTCAGGGCATTGATCCTGCATTTGATTTATAGTGTCATCTGCTGTATTATAGATGCTTACGTCATCTCCCTCTGCTCATAATAGCATAACAGATGTGCGTGCGTGCGTGCGTGCGTGCGTGCGTGCGTGCGTGCGTGCGTGCGTGCGTGCGTGCGTGCGTGCGTGCGTGCGTGTGTGTGTGGAGAATAGCATATGGCAGCTACACATCAACCAATGATTTATATCTATCTGGTTAGTGGATAAATCCACTTTTAGACATGCCCCGATCATCTTTAGCTACGCCCCGCCCATGCTTTGTACGTGTGGGGGGTCGATTTATATACTGTGAATCCTAAGCAGCAACAGCACCCTGTCAAATATGGTTTAAAATATTCACCAGTTTACATGCATAGTTTTCTGCAAATTGATAGTTAGGGAGTTTTAGCGATCAATCTATCCCAACAAGGGCGAAGTGTGGGTGGAGCTTAGCTAGAGATGGGCGGAGCTTAGCTAAAACTGGATTCCTCCATTATTTCTCAAAGGTTATTGAAACCTAACAAACTGACAGCTTAATAATAAATGTATTATTATCGGCACCAACCAGCATAACGATCCATAAATAACGAAATTCTTTTTAAAACACCAATATCATATGACGGTTATGTCCGATTTCTCTTTGGTTCTTCGCACAGATGCAACATAAACTATACGCTTCAACGCGTTTCTCTATCATTTCTTCTAAATAGTGACATGATATTACAGGATAATATTTAATCTTGCACACATAGCCATACTCACAGATATTAATTACATAATTTAATAACTGGCTTTCTTCCGTTAAAATGCGAGGCAGATCCCATTAATAGCCTATGAGTAAAACAAGGAAACAAAGAGAAATACAGAGACACAGCTAGGCTTCAGTATCAACTCAACTTCTTTCAGCTGTGAGGACGGTTGTTAATACTTGAAACATCAGCTAAGCGTATCAAATCTTTAATCATAGGATGGATTTAAGGTATAACCCAGCGTCTAAACATAAGGGAAGGATCGGATCTGTCACTCGAATGTCTGATGAATAAATTACGTCACTTGCTAGGCGACGTCGCATTCAAAATAAAATCGAAAAGTCTGTCACTAAAGTATATGAATGGACCTTTCCATTTTTAGCTATGCCCCGCCCATAACTAGCTAAACTCCACCCACAACTCGCCGTGTTGAGATTAATCGATCCCCAAATTCCCTGGCTATCAATTTTTTGAAAACTATACAGAGAAGCTGTTGAATATTTTGTAACTAATTTGACTGTGTGCTGTTGGTGCCTATGGCAGCAACAGCGCCAAGTCAAATTAGTTTCAAAATATTCAACAGAATATTTATTAAATAGTAAAAGCAAACAATTTGTACAACAACGCATAGACCGTCTTCAAATATGCGTTCGTGATGTACTTATCGACGTCATTCATCACGTCATTCATTATGATGTCATTCTATACATCACGCAGTTCATTATGACGTCATATGATGGGTGGGTACTCTGGAAAGGTGAATTGTATGTGTGAATTTACAATTTAATAAAGATTCTGTTGAATATTTTGAAACTAATTTGGCAAAGGTAGCATCATTAACACCCCAACCCCAGTTTGTGTTCATACTACAACACTAGGGCATTTTAGGTTGCGGCTTGGTGTAGCGGTAATACTCATGATTACTTATCTGGAGACCCCGATTCGCGCATGGTCTGTGCCCTATTTCGCCGTCGTTGGAAAGGGTGCAGGGCATCCCGTACCATCGCCAACTCGTACCAAGTCAACTCTTACCAAATGCGTTGACCATTCATTTGGAAAGAGTTGACATGAATTTTGGTACGAGTTGTCCATATATTCTGGTACCAATTGGCCACCGATTTGGTACGAATTGACTTAAATCGGATAGGTCTATGAGGTGAGAGGCCTACGAGCTGTCCCAATATTGTAACAGCATGTTTGTAAGACATATAGCACTGCATAATTAGTATGAGTTGACAATGCATTTGGTACGCATTTTCCAGGTATTTTTACTCTCGCTAAGTATATATCATCTGGGTGATAGGGTGTCTTAGAGACTAATGGCGTCTTTGCTTTGAGACTGTAATTGACACATTATAAATTTATTAACCGTCTTGTTTCCAAGAGGTCGCTTCGTCCCTCAATACACCTTTCCCACATTTACGTCATTACGCCGGGATTCCCCTAAATCAAAGCTCAGAGCAAAACTGCTGGCTGGTACCTCCGCCAACAAGCCGCTGACCAGCGTTGAGTTACTTTTGCACTAAAATACTCCGCAATCTAAACCGTTCCTATGATAAACTAAAATCATTATATTATTTAAATCATATATCATTGGAAAGTGCATTCAATTGCTATAACAGTAATGCATTATTTTTTATATTTTTGTAAAGTTTTCACTGAGTTATTTGCGTATATAAAATACGCCATTCGACTTAGATTCATTAAATCAAGTGGACAACAGGGGATATTTTAAAATTGCAATCAACTGTATTAAATTTTATAAAACTATAAAAACTAATACAGAAATGCACAGAAAATTGGCTTAGCTTTCCAATGATGTATGACCTCAAAAATATTATGAACATAGTTTTTCATATGCACTGCCTAAAGTGCATTGTATCTGATTCCCCATGTAAAGTAATGCGGTTTGCGCGTCGGCTATCTCGGTTACAAGCCGGAAGTGGTATGCTCGATGCATTTCGGGAAGGTATTTTCCCAAAATACGCTAATGGGGGAACCATCTAATAGGATGATCCCGTGTTCTCTATAGCTTTCTGAAATAAAAATATCTGACACGACGAACCACCCGTCATGACTTTTTTAAATACGTTGATTTGTTAGAGAAATCGGACAATCACTAATAGACTGAAATAAAACAAGGCTAGATATGGTGTGAATGGGTTCTGGAGTCAGGGACCCGAGAGACGCCAACCAAACCAATAACTTCATCGTGACCATAAACGAAACTAGCCAGCAAGATTTGGGCTGTGGTTGATCGTGCAGTTTGATTCTCGCGAAGTTAATTTGAAAAAGTTAATTTGCATTTAGAATTAACTAATGCGATTTATGTCTTGAATTGACGAATCCAATCATTGTATGATTACTGTATTCTGCGGCTGTAGTAGTAGAAGCATCCTACAGCTGCAATGGGTCCTTCGCTTTGACCTCTGCCTCTTGTCACCAGCCAAAATCTTTAGCCCATTCTCGATCTCAGCGTACTGAGTCCTGGTTTCTTGAGGTCACCTCGCAGCACGCTTAACATATTTATGCAATGACATCCTCTCCTGACGTTGTCTTTGCGGGCTCCCAGTAGGGCGAATTCAAAGGCTCCCCGTGCTGTGTGCTTTCTGACATCCTTAGCACATGGCCAACTATGGACCATCATTGCTGGGCGGCTTTTACGGACAGCCGCGATGTATTACACATCTGGTATAGTACATCGTTGGACATTATGCTGTCTGGCCATCGGTGTCCAGTGATGGTGCGGAGCTGTTTGCTGTGGCAGGCATCACGTTTGGATAGAGCTGCCTTTGGAGCTGTCCAGTTATTGCAGTTATACAACATCAAGGATAAACAGGCTACGTTATATAAACGTAGTCATTTTTTCAAGTGCATCTTTGATTTACGAATCCATGGCTTCCAGAAGGACTGGAAAGCTATGTTCCCCATGACGCGGCATGTAGCGATGTCAGCAGTACTGCAGTGCAGTGAGCCCAGGACACCGTGTGTGCTTTCACACTGTTGGAAGATAATCCTGGACTTAATGGTGGCGCTACCTGGCGGAAAGTGAGATAAAATGATGACCCGAGCGCAACCTCGCGGAGTGTGAGAGACAATGCTGACGGTAACGCTGTACCTGGCACATTTTGAGGGAATATGTTGTGATCACATATAGGGGAGAAATTATGATATATCTGAAGATAAATCGCCGAGCCAGAGGGATTATGTTTCCGAAATAGTTGATCGATTTCTTCTGGGAGGCAGTCCAATGACAACACTAGTCGATATACGTGGCATATACGGAAATAGTGACTGTATGAGAACAAGGCCTTAGGCCGTGTTCTCACTACAGACTTAATCAGGAATAACGCCATACTGAAGTATGGCGTTATTCCTGGTTAACTCTCTAGTGAGAACACGGTCTTAGATTCAGCGATTCACGTTTCAAAGTTTTAAATTGATTACAATACCCGTAAAAAGTGGGCGAGTTTAGCCATAAATTGGGGAATCCAGTTTATTGATCAATCATATTACGCCATACTCAACAAGGTCACGTGTAGGCTGATGGCATAATTAATTAGCTCGTGAATGACGCGATTTAGCTCGTAATAAACGCTTAATATATCGTCTGTCAAGTTGTACGAATTGTATGTCTTTACTATTTAATGAACATTATGTTTCATATTTTGAAACTAATTTGACTGAGCGTTGTTGCTACCATATTCTATAGTCTATTTTTATGGTTAAATTTTAGCTTAGCTCCACATATCGTCTTATATTTCTGGATTAGTTCACCATATTAGGAGTAAACTTGGACACATGCTTCCCTGAATCAAGTGGACGGATCACACTGATATTGACGTCAAAGGTCAAGGTCATGTTTTAACAGTAAGGTTCTTCTAGAAGGGACAGTGGATGGTAAAGTAGCAAGAGGACGGCACTGGATTGACAACATCAAAGAATGGTCAGCGAAAAGTGGAGAGAATGTTAACGGAATGCGCAGGACAACGCGGCATGTCTAGCAGAGGCATGGGGAAGCACGGGTGAGATCGCCAATCGCCAGTGATGATTGCGGCATCAAGGTTTCAAGGTATCTTCTGATTAGCTTGTCTTGCCTTTACTTCGGAATTGACCAATGAACTAAGCATGATCATACAGTTACATGAACCAGTTGGAGCAGCACAAAGACCCGCATACTGTTGAGTTCAAGGTCATTGCAATACTGATATAAATCTAGGTTTACATTTGGAAATGCAAAATGCCAAAAATTTCGCCAATAGCTCGTCAGTTTAACACTGATGGCTTGTTTATTTAATCATTTATTTAATTTAATAGTGTTGCATGAATTATTGAGATTTTCTAATACAAAATCCATGTTTAGCTGCTATTTTACATTACCATTGGCAATGTATATAATAGGAATATCCATTGTTATGTTGCGTCATCACTGGCGGATTCGTGTGTATATGTGTAGTTGTCATTCGGTATTATGTTTTACTCACATTTATGATCACAGCCATTAACCTCATTTCGTGAATAAATTCTGAACTTGCTACACTGCTAAAGCCCATTCAAAAGAGATTTACTGATCTACATTGATACTCTTGACATTAAAAACAACTTCATTTGAGAGATTTTATTTATAAAATGATTTCTACATTTGTGTAATATATTTGCACATTTCACAGCACTAATGGGTTTCCATTGATAGCTTGAAATTATGTACTTTGCTTGGCAAAATCACAAAATGTGTGGCATTAGCAATTATAACTGAATTGCACCTAATGGCACCACAAACACCGCCAGCAGCAGCAGCAGCAGCGGCAGCAGCAACAGCAGCCCCACCCCACCACCCCACCACCAACACCACCACCACCACCACCACCACCACCACCACCACCACAACCGCCACTATCACCACAACCACCACAACCGACACCGCCAACGCCACTGCCAACACCAACGCCATCGCCACCACCACCACCACCACCACCACCACCACCACCACCACCACCACAACCGCCACTATCACCACAACCACCACAACCGACACCGCCAACGCCACTGCCAACACCAACGCCATCGCGATTGCCACCACCACCACCACCGCCACCGCCTCTACCACTGCCACCACCACCATCACCAACCACGCCACCACCACTACCAGCTACGCCACCACCATCACCACCACAACCACCACTACCACCACCATATGATTTCACGATAAACTAACATTTCTATCAATACACCCTCACAATGTCTGCCTTGATAACGCAGGCGACTGAGCCAGTATTGATACTGAACCAGTACCGGGCCATATTAGCTCGCTATTTGTCCAGTACCGGCCCAATAGCCTAAGTTATCAGGGTGGTTACACCAGTATGGGTATCTGATGGGTAATTACGCGACCCAATAAGTTCCATTCCCATTCATTTTCACACTTTCCACAAATCGCAAGGGGAAGAGATACATGACAAATTTAGAAGGAAGCGTCTGCGTTTATTTTGATATTACCTCGTGCCACACAGCCACGGGGTCGGTCAACTTCATAGGTCAGGAGACATCCACATTTACCGTTGTCACGGTGGCTTTAGCTTACTGCGTGTCTGTGGGGCTTCAGACACTAATAATAGCATGTACTTTCCTCTTCCAAGACAAACTGTCTGACAGGCAAATCCCGCCATGCATTAACCATTTAATGACTAAATTTCTTCGAAAAATTAAAATATTTACTTATACGCCATAATCGATTACGTGAAGCATAGGATGACGTCATAACCATTACGCCATGATTGCCTCGATTTGGTGCGTAACGTTTATCCATCCATCGTATGACGTCATAATCAACTACGTGACCTGTAGGATGACGTCATAATCAATGACGTCATGGATGACGTAGATAAGTGCGTCAGGAACGCATAATTGGTGACGGACTAAGCGATGTTGTATGAATTGTATGTCTTTACTATTTAGTAAATATGCTGTTGAATATTTTGAAACTAATTTAAACCCAGTCAAACTACTTTCAAAATATTTAACAGCTGACCTGTATAGTTTTCTGGAAATTGATATTCTGGGAGTTCAGGGATCGATCGATCCCAACACGAGCGACGTGTGGGTGGAGCTTAGCTCGAGATGGGCGGACATAGTTAAAACGTAAATTCCAGCCTGGGCCTAAGCTAAAGAACAATGGCGTCTCAATATTGACTAACACGCCATTTACAAACAGGAAATACCCAATATAACATGCAAAATTACGGCCTATTTATAGGTTCATGAGAATATTCTGTTTGGACCAGCGAGTACTGTAATGATGTTCAGTATTTATTATGTCATAGTCACCCAAACAAATAATAATAATAATAATAATAATAATAATAATAATAATAAATTCTAATTAGCAAGATAAGCACACATATGTACCTGTAAATATGTTGTCTATCCGTCACATGTCCCATGTCTCTTGTTTGTCTTTTAGGACTAAGTTAAACCTTTATGTCATGTATTTTATAGTACCAGTCCTTCATGTATAATTTATATATGCATGTCCATAGGAATATATATATATATATATATATATATATATATATATATATATATATATATATATATATATATATATATATATATATATATATATATATATATATATATATATATATATATATATATATATATATATATATATATATATATATATATATATATATATATATATATATATATATATATATATATATATATATATATATATATATATGAATATTTATATATATTGTTCTATGTAGGGGTCCACCGTCTATATAGGCTCTGCCTTTGGTGGACCACCTGTTGTGTAATTACAAACTGTACATTTTTATATCAAAATAAATGAATTTGAACATGAACTTGAACGTGATATACATAACCACCGGGATGTCGGTACCAGTGGAGATCTGTCTGGAACCAGTCTCGGCTGTCAGATTTCAGATAGATCACATCGTCAAGTTCAAGTTCAAGTTCACTTTGTTACACTCAGGCCTTGTATAGGCATATGAGGTATTACAGCTGATACTACATTTTATGACGGTAGTTTTATGTACATAATTATATTCATTATAGATTTATCGACAAAATGCGATTCGTACACTCGAAAGTAGCACAAGGAGAAAGGTCGAAATAATCGACAGCTATTAGATTGTGACTCAAATCGTACACTTGAAAATGGAAGGGAAGGTAACTTGAGAATTTTTTTTAGCTAAATTAGTTTCAAAATATTCGGAAGTCATTAAATTTCTAATTTATAAACGAGGTACAATTCGTAAAAGGCACAAAGAGAAACTCAATTGAACATATTCACAAGTCAAATTAGTTTCAGAATACCAAACAGTTATTAAATTGATCTATCGATAATATGCAATTCATGCACACGAAGGTGGTATAAGGAGAATTGAAAGGGTTTGGGGGCAAGGGTCATTAAATTGATCTATCAATAATATACAATTCATGCATAGGAAGGTGGTATAAGGAGCATTGGGCATTTTCTCCAGTTAATGGTGAGAGGGGGGGGGGGGGGGCAAGGGGCATTGTCGTATCCATATATCGTGTGGCGAATTGTTAAAGGATACGTTATTCTTCTTTAACCATCTTGTGTCAACTTAACCCATTAATGGTCAACTTGTTAAAAAAACCGACCGCTGCAGTGATCTTGAGAAGTGTCCATTTGCAGGCCAATAGAAGAACATTACCGAGCCAGTCATTCCTGTGGTAACACCTCAAGAATACTCCTCCTGGTCTCAACTGGGCATTGGCCAAGCAGAAATCTGAATTTTCTCGACCAACACTCTTCTGATGAATGTCCACTTGAAGGCCAACAGAAATCTAATTTTCGGTAAATTTTCGTTATAAATTTACAAAAGATACTTTCCAAAAATCAAAATTTCCTTGAAAGGTATTGGCGATCAAATGGTTCATTGAAGTAAGTAGTATTTTGAGCGCTTTAATGTGCTGCCGACTCAAGAGGGGGTTAAATTACAAATTATTACATATACATATACAAGGTTGTTACACTCAATGACCTATTGGGAAGTATCGATTACATGTCCTCCTCACTCGCCATCATTATTTTGCCTGGGCCTCCTTGAAAATATAAAAAACTTACATATATTTTTAAACACAGGTTCGTTGCACTTTGTTAGAAGAGACCGTGCATTCACTAGATGTGTCCAAAACCGGATCATGTTAGTCTTGATTGTAACACTTAGTGGATAACGCCCTGTTTCTCCATACAGCATTAAATTGGGGGAGCTTTTCTTTGCGGTCAAAGTGTGTTTTAGAAATTGCATATGACATTCTTCAAACATATCTAGGTTTTCATATCCCCAAATTTCCGACCCATACAAAAGAACTGGCATTACCATAGCGTCAAATAATTTCCATTGGAGGTCTAATGTGATGTCGTGCTCTCTGATTTTTCTAAGTAATTGGAACAAGGCTTTTCCCCCCTGTTTTACATTTCGAGTCCTACACTGATAAACTCCCCCATGATTTTTAAAAAGTACTCCCAGAAAGAGATACTCGCTTACCATTTAAATTTGTTGCGGAGCCAGATAGAATGTTTTATTATGTTTTTTACTTTTACAGAACACCATTACTTTTGTTTTGCTTAAGTTAACAGTTAATTCCCAATAAGTACAATAGTTGTTAAAAATATGTAATCAAGTTTGAAGATTTTCTGCTGAGTCGGCCATTATAATACTATCATCTGCGTACAGCAGTATGGCTAAATACAAATAAATGTTTAGTTTTTCATAACTTATATTACTAATGGACGCCAGACCAGTACTCATTCTACCTTTAAATAGTTTTCCAGATCATTGAGAAAAATACAGAACAGAAAGGATGACAAATCTTCCCCTTGACTTACACCAGTGGCACTGAGAAAACATTCTGTATTGTCTTGGTTTTGCACCACAACAGATTTTATTGACTGATACACGTTATAAATAATGTGATAACATTTGGCTGTTGTTTCTGATGAGTTTATGCCACACGCCAATTCGCCACACCGTATCAAATGCTTGCTTGAAATCTATAAAGCAGCAGTATAGATGTTTTCTTTGCATTGAAAGTATTTTACTGGATGTGTATAAAGAAAATATATTGCCAAGTGTTGACCTACCCTTCCGGAATCTTGCTTGTGCCTCTGTTATAATCTCATACCGCTCGGCATATGTTTTAACCGTTCATTCAGCACAGAAGTGAATAGCTTTCTCAAAGAACTCAGCAAAGTTATGGGTTGATAGTTGGTGGGATCCGATGGGCCCCCTTATTTTTTATAGATCGGTATAATTTTACCTACTGACCAAGACTCACAGCCATTATTAAAAACTGTATTATATAAAGTCTCATAGACAGGTAACATAATTTCAGACGAGCTTTTATATATTCATTTAGGATTTCATCAATGCCACTGGCTTTTTCATTTTTGATTTTGTTTATTGCTTTCTGGATCTCATCCTGGGTTATTGGTTACTGACATGGTGGTATGTTTACGTTTATAGTGGTCATACTGTAATCATTATCTTCGTCGGTTTGTTCATTAACAGTCTTAAAATGCTCAAATAATTGTTTGGAGTTCTATTTTCACATCTGTGTCCGTGTTATTACACCTTCTATTGATTATTTTCCAGAATGTTTTTGAGTCAGATCGTTTTAGGTGTCTCTGTTTTGAGTACAGTTGCTTTTGAAGTTGTTGGGAATGTTTGGCTATTGCTTGTTTGTAGCTTTTACTAGCTCGTTTTAGATTTTGTATGTTATGTTCTGTCCTGATTATAAGACATTGTTTTTTTGGCTTTGTGATACGCTCTGTGCTTCTCTTTGCATTCTCTCCCAAACCATTTATGATTATTTTGTACTACATTTCCCTTATATTTTTTCTGCCACCCGAATGTTTTATGTGCCGCTTTGAGGAATAAGTGACCAATCATTTCTACTACATTATTCAATTTAGCTTGAAATTCACCATTTTCTAGTTGCATAATACAACGTTTAATTTCATTTAATTGGTTAATATCAATGTTTTGTATCGACCTTATCGGTTTGTTTTGATTTTCATGTTGACTTATAGTGTTAACCCCGTGTTCTATGTTTGCACCAGTACTCCTTACCCGTGATTAATTTTAGACTACAATGAATGTCAGATAAAAGAGGGTCACACTCATTTACTGTAAATTCTTTAATCATTTCAATAAAGTTTTTATTCTCTATTGCATAGTCTAGCGTACTGTTGTGTGTTGTGGTTACACCCCACCCCTTGTATTTATCGCTTATCGTTATCTGGCATTTATTATAAATAAGTTGGTGTTTTTGCACATTTAGATGAGTTTGTTACCAGGGGAATTTATGATCATGCAATAACTTTGGATGGATGGGTTATCGTATTCTGTTTCGTTTAGGCAAATAATGTCATAGTTGCTTAGAAAGTCGCGGAATTCCGGGACGTTTAGTTTAGATTTAAGTCCACAGATATTTAAATAAGCAATATACAATGAACCTATACTTTTGATGCCACCGTTGCTGCTGCCTTTGAAATTTCTTATATTAGTGGTTGGGGCAAAAGCAGCGGCAGTCACATAATTTCTGGTAGCGTTAAAACCAGCAGCAGCAGCAGCAGCAGCAGCTGCAGCTGCAGCGGCAGCAGCAGCAGCAGCAGCAGCAGCAGCAACAGCAGCAGCAGCAACAGCAGCAGCAGCAGCAGCAAACGTCCATCGTGGATCCTGTACATATTTGCTCGATTGCTAAAGTGGTGTCATACTACGATTTTTGAAGAACCATAGCGTGCCACTATCGATGTGGTTTTCTAGAACTAACCTTGCCCAATAGTCGCATTAGTTTGTATAATGTGGGAATCCAGTTTTACCTTTGCCCCGCCCATCTTTAGTTAAGCTCCACCCACACTTCGCATATGTTGAGATCGATCGTTCCATGCTCTCCATGAATCTAAATTTCCAGACAAATATGCAAGTAAGCTGTTGAATATATTGAAACTAATTCGACTGGGTGCTGTTGGCTGCCTATGGCAGCCAACAGCGCCACATTAAACTAGTTTCAAAATATTCAAAAGAAAGTTTATTAAATAGTAAAGACAAGCAATCCGTACAACAACGCATAGTCAGTCATCAATCACACGTTCGTGACGTCGTGGCGAACCTAGCTACGTCATTCAAGACGTAATTGATTATGACGTCATCATACATGTAACTTAGTTCATTATGACTTCAAAGAATTGATGAACAAACCGGAATCCTCGATTCCTACCCTCATCTCAGACTTATATACGATGGCAAAATAGGAGATTGAATCACAATATATATTAATGCATGGAGTCGATTAATTCCTAGCATTGCCCCACCCATTTCTATCTGTGCCCCACCAATTTCTCGCTGTGCCCCACCAATTTCTCGCTAGTCTCCGCCCACTTCTTATGCGCTTATGAATCCATTTTAACACGTTGAAACCTGAATTCTTCAAATCTCGTTTTCAAGGTAGTCTTTAACGGTAAGGTGTTGAATATTTAAAAAAATAATCTAACTAAGAGCTGTTGCTGCCCATGGAATCAATAGCTCACACTCAAATTACTTTCAAAACAGTTCACAGAATGTTGATTATTAATTTGCAAATTCACCAAATGAATATAATTCAAGCGCTTAAATATCGGATCTCGGCCACTAACATCATTTATATTTGCATATTAACACCAAAATGCTTGAAAATAAAATTGTTAAAATTGTATAATTTTAGAAGTTTTACCTGTGTACCTTAATGTAATGAAACGAAATACATTTTCATATGTGATGATTTCATGTTGAGATTTATTTTTCTTCATTACATCCGACCACGCAATTTAAGCCTCCAATGTGTGCAATTTTAACAAGTTTATTTTCAGGCATTCTGGTGTGAATATTTGTGTATATAAATTAGTATATAGTAGTAATACTACACCATATTGCAATAAAAATATTGAAAATTTCCAAGTTTATTTACTCTCTACCGAAGATAATGAGTCTTTAACTACGGCATAATGCTTTAGCGATGATAGTTTCAATCCCTGAGAAGATAGTCACTTCATTACGTGGGTGGAATGAAACATGACGTCATTGAACGGATTTGGAGGAACAAGCTCTGTGATCATTTGATGTTATGTGGTATTTTGATATTTGAGTTTTGAGATTCCACTAGGGGCATGGTTAGGATTGAGTAAGGTGGACACATATACTTACAGACTAAGCGACTGAACAACAAATGATTTCGATCTATGTCAACATGATCGCAACAATGGTCATCTGGTTACGGCTATCGAATGGATAATTGCTCTGACATGCTATTACACCATAAGGCCCTGGAGGACTGTTTCTAACCATGCTTACCATAAATAGGAAGCAGCACAGACATGAGCCAATGTTAGAACGAATATTTTTAGCATATCAATTATAGTTGGTCTATGTTTATTTTGACGCTGCATCGCGTTACACAGCCACGGGGACGATTACCATCGTAGCAAGGGAGACATCTTCGGATGTGGTTGGCTTCGTGTATTTAGCTTAATGAGTGCCTCTGGATTTACAGAGGTAAGACAGGGATATATACTTCCGTCCTACAAGATTAACTGTCTGGTAGTTAAATATGTCTATGCATTCACCCGACTACGCATTTGCAATACGCTGTGGATATGTTTAACCCTTTAATGTCTAAATTTGGTCATAAAAATCAGAATATTTCCTTATGGAATACCCATTTGCAGGCTGAGAGAAGAGTATTTTTGAAAATTTACCACTGAAATGGCTGGCTAGGTTATCGAGCCAAACATTTCATTGGTAAAGTTTCAAAAATACTCTTCTCTTGGTCTGCAAATGGACACTCTCAAGACCAATGCAGAGGCCAGTTTTGCCAGGCTTCGCCGTGAAAGGGTTAAGAGACGTCCCGAATTAGCACACAATATAAGATTGATGTAACTAAGTTAAACATTTTGTCAAAGGATTACTGTTATCTGTATCTGTATGTTAATTTTTGTCGAATTTTTGTCGAATATCATCTCTAGGTATTGTTCCATGCAAACCATCAAAGTAATCATTGTGATGTTTCCAAATAAACAATGAATAGCCTAATCTATGGTTACAAAATTCCATATGACTGAACTCTTTCTTTCTCTCCCCACCCTCTATCTATTGCTCTGTGTCTGCGTATGTGTCTGTGTCTGCGTGTGTGTGTGTGTGTGTGTGTGTGTGTGCGTGCGTGCGTGCGTGCGTGCGTGCATGGGTGCGTGCGTGCGTGCGTGCGTGCGTGCGTGCGTGCGTGCGTGCGTGCGTGCGTGCGTGCGTGCGTGCGTGTGTGTGTCTCTCCCTCCCTCTCTCTCTCGCTCGCTCTCTCTCTCTCTCTCTCTCTCTCTCTCTCTCTCTCTCTCTCTCTCGCTCGCTCTCTCGCTCTCTCGCGTCTTGACGTACTTATCCACGTCATTCATGATGCCATTGATTATGACGTCACCATACATGTCACGTAGTTGATTATGACGTCATGTGATGGATGGATGAACTGGAAAGGTTCATTACGCGCGGGCATGATCAACAATTTGTTTCCTTGTTTTTTTTAGTTTTAGTATCTATTACATTTTCTGATTGGTTTATACAAGACTCATTCCCCGTAATGCGCTTAGTGAGAGATGAGTGATAATTTCATAGCCTCTATCTCCCCATGATATAAAATGTCTGACGGGTGCAAGCCACCCAACAGTAATTTCAATGGACAATAACTCTGGACATGCTGAATATTTTGAAAGCAAATTGACTGAACGCTCTTGGTTCTTTCAGCCAAACTGTTTTCAAAATAGTCAGCATATCCCGAGGTAAACCCATGGGATATGCAGACAATTAACTCTTAACATGTAGTGTGACGTTACAATCAACTACGTAATCAACGACTGAGCTAAGTTCGTCAGGAACTTTGTTAAAAGTCTGTCAGTTGTACGAATTGTCTTTACTATTTAATAAACGTTCTGCTAAATATTTTGAAACTAACTTTGATTGCGTGCTGTTGCTGCAATAGACAACACACAGCCAAATTATTTTCATAATATTCCACAACTTACGTGTATAGTTTTCTGGAAATGGAGATTCCGGGAGGTTAGCTAGAGATGGGTGGGCCATAGCTAAAATTAGATTCATCCAATACTCTTAGCACTCTGTCAGTCAATTGTGACCATGATGTCCGCCTACAACACAAGGTCGTGTTAGTTCTAATAGCTATGAACTTGGGTGCTGCTCTTTCTGTAACATCAAGAACTTTGCATATTGCTTTGTACCATTGATACTCTGCTCAACTACAAATTTTTAATCTCATAATCGGACTGTCAGTCTGCACTTATAACAGGATTCAATCGATGACCGTGGCAATGTGTGTAATTCACCTTACCAGAGTATCCATCCATCATCAGACCTCGTATGACGTCATAATCAGCTCCGCGCGTGTAAGGTGACGTCATAATCATTACATCACAAAGGGTTCCATATAGACCGTCAACAAATCTCAAATAGTCCGACACGTTGTATGAATTACATGTGTTTGTAATTCCTTTGCTATTTAATAAACATGCTGTTGAATATTTTGAAACTAATTTGACTGGGCGCTGTTACTGCCTTAGGCAGCAACAGCACCCAGTCAAATTAGTTTCAAAATATTCAACAGCTTACCTGTGTAATATTTTGGAAATTGATACTCAGGGTGTTCAGAGATCGATCGATCTCAACACGAGCGAGGGGTGGAGCTTAGCTAGAGATGGGCGGGGCATAGCTAAAACCGGAAAGGAATTGGCGCTTTAGAAACTTTAGTTTCAGAATATCCTGTACTCCATTCATAGTAGCTATGAACTTTGGTGTGGTTCCTTTTGTAACCTTCTGACCATTGCATGCTGCTTTGTACCAGTGAAGAAATTGAACATTTGATCAAGTACATCCACTTTATCAAACAGATTTCTGAAAACATAAATGGACAGACAGGCCACCCTCATAAAACGATTCAGTCGATAACTATGGCAATTTGTGCAAGTAGCATTTAGGAACCTTTGTTTCAGAATAGTCTGTGTACCATTCATAATACCAGGCATTACACTAGCTCAATAAAAGCAAACGCCAATGCACTTATCTTCATCTTGTTGATAAAATGACATGACATCCATAACTTTTATAGGATTTGTTTCAACTTGTAGCAAGAAAACTGACAGCAGGCAGCCTTTGCGAACTCGTCTTTAACCCACTTGTTTTAACGTAACCTTTCAATGGTCAAACTTATCGAAACAACTCTGCAGTGGTCTTGAGGCATGTCTATTCAGTGCTTAAGAGAAGAGTATTTTTGAAAATTAACCACTGGAATGACTGGCTCGGTAACCGAGCCAGTCATTCCAGTGGTAAAATTTCAAAATACTCTTCTCTTGACCTGCAAATGGATACTGGGTAAGCCAAAGCTTGAATTTTCTTTATCATTAGCCATTTAATGGTCAAGCCGGTAAAAGATTTCGGAGGCAAATTTACAAAGAATAGTTTTCTAATATTAAATTTTTGTGAAAAGCCTTGACCATTAAAATGCTTAATCGATATAAGTAGAATTTGTAGCGCTTTGAGGCGCTGTTGGCACAAGATGATTAAAAGGTCATTGCAGCACACACAAGGTGATCATTCTGGATATATGGACTTGTCATTTTGAGATTTCTAATGAGTTTGTCAAATTTCCCCTGTCGCCCTGCCGAGTGTTTTAAAACACGTTCTAATAGTTTGAAAAAGGTCCGTTTGCTTAAACTTTCAGAGTATTCTCGATGACTTCTAAGAGGAATGTCCTGTCTTACACAGACGAGCACGAGCATGAGCTCTAGAACAGCCTTCACTACTTCTCAGGTCGCCCCAACAAGCTATCAGCCATCAATACGAAATGCGACACATTCTCGTGGTCCTGTGGTAACGAGATCAACCCGTACGCTAAATCTTGTGGGTTCGAATCCTGCCTATACATGATGGGCACCAAAAGTGTGAAACTGGTCGTGGAGTGAATAAATCTCCTCATAGTGTGTGAATAGTTCATTGATCAAAATTCCGTAATACCACAGAATTATCTATACTCCATGGCCCTTTCCAGTTTATTCATCAATCGTATGAAATCATAATCAACTACACGACGTGTAGGATGAAATCATCGTCAATGACGCCATGAATGACGTAGACATGTTCGTCAGGAACGAACTATATGTCTTTACTATTTAATAGGCATGCTGTTGAATATTTTGAAACTAATTAAACTTACTTACTATAGCAACATTATTTCATTCCTATGGTAATGTAAGCAAGATTACTAGAATTTTAAGAGTTTTAACCGACGTTATAGTAGGGTATCAATTTAATGAATTATTGTGAGTGATGACTTAATTTCCCAACGAAGTTGGTACTTACGGAGGAGACCGGCGTGGAGGTGTCATCTTTCTCCCTCAGCCCGCAATCCTTGATGACGATCCGCTTCCTGGCGGTGAACTATGGAGGAAAAATAAAATCGTGGGCTCACTGCTTTGTAGTACTGTTGACATTTCTGCACGCTGAGTCATGGGGAACATAGTTTTCCAGTCCTTCTGGAAGCTATGGATTCGTAGATCAAAGATGCCCTTGATTAAAAGGCTACGTTTATATAATGCAACTTGTGTATCATTGATGCTGTATAACTATAACAGCTGGGCAGCTCCAAAGGCAGCTCTAGACAAACTCTATGCCTGCCACCGCAAACACCTACGCTCCATCACTGGACACTGATGGCCAGACAGCATAATTTCCAACGATGCACTAAACAAGATGTATAATACGTCGCCGCTGTCCGTAAAACTCACCCAGCAATGATGGTCCATGTTTGGTCATGTGCTAAGGATGCCAGAAGAGACACTAGCACAGAGAGCCTTGGAATTTGCCCTATTTGAAGCCAGCAAATACATAGCCAGGAGAGGCCGTCATTGCATAAATCTGCTAAGTGTGATACGAGGTGATCTCAGGAAAGCAGGACTCGGTACACTCAAGTCAAGAATGGACCTGAGGAAGCTGAGAATTACGGCTGAGGACAAGACACAGTGGGCAAAAGCAAAGAAGGACTGATTGCAGCTGTAAGATGTTTCTACTACTACAGCTGCAGAATACAGTAATCATATATTGTGAGTGATAAACTATGGTGATGTTGGCAGGAAAAGTAATGCAGGAATCCAGCGTTATCTATGCACTGTCCAATTTAGCTAAGCTCCACCACGCTTAGCCCGTGATGGAATCGATCGATCCTTGCACTCTCTGAATATCAATTTCCAGAAAGCTATACAGATAAGCTGTTGAATAATTTGAAACTAACTTGACTGAGTGCTGTTGCGACCTATGGCGTGGGTGGAGCTTATATAAAGATGGGCGGGGAATAGTTAAAATTGGATTCCTCTATTAGTAACATGTGTGATATCGTAAAGACTAAATGGTACCTTGGCACATCCAGCGCGAATAATCAACACTTGTTCGACAGTTTTCTAATGACGGTTTATCAACCACCTACACACCATATGTCTTCCACTCGTGGTTCTGTGGCAACGAGGGTTGATGCGGGCAACCACGTGGCCCCAGGTTGTGTGAATAATTCATTAATCTCCCGACCCTGAAGAGGTGATTTCGCCTCTAAAAATTAATGTTACTAGTAATAAATTAAATTATCTATACAAACGCATGATTTACTTTCCTGTCGGATCCAGTCCATGCATCATTAGGTAAGGCGAGTACGGGTTGATGCGTGTAATTTATATTAACATCCCGAGTACAGTAACATGTGTGGCGTTACACGTGATGAAGTATTGCGTCATGTCGCCGATCGGAATGTGTATTAATATATCATTGTCACCATTACCAGGTAATCGTCTAGTTCAATTAACGGACCCGTCGCCTGTGTGGGTAAAATATGGTTAGGATACGTCCTGTTCCATTTCGATCCAGCTATAATGTTGATGGTTTTTAACAAAGTGCATCTGCCAATATTGCGTTCTAATGGGGCTTTATATTCAGTCAGGCAAATTCGACTATGCATAACAGCACAGGACGTGTATATGGTGCGGTCGTTCATTCCCGCCGACGTGAATACTCCCATAATAAGATATGATATGGTATTTATTTGTCACAATAGGCGATAGACCCTTGAGTGTAGTCTTTCACAATTATGTACATTTCATGGCAAACCATGCAATAAATACTACAGAAGTTCTGTACGGTCATATGATGGTAATATGAATGTATTTCATAAAAGGTCCACATTCACACCCCAAAGCATGAATACAAAACCAAAAAACAGAACCTCTGAAACCGCATACGCATAAAAAATACAACCCATGCACATCAATGCAATAATAAATATTATTGTGTTTTAGCGATATAGGATGTATTCCGAGTATAGTACAACAATACGACCCATAGAGAGAACACATGGCTATGTATAAGCAATCGGAAGGAACATGCCAATATTTGGTACTTTCCATAAACTCCAAGTTATAGTTTGCTTGCTTACATGATTTTGAAACTAATTTGACAGGAACATCGCCGATCGGCCCAGTATCGTCCCAGCATCGACCCAGTAAGCTGCGTTATCAGGGTGGTGATCATACGCAGCACCACCTCCCAGTCGAATTAGCAGCACAATATTCAACATCACGTTTCTAATACCAATATACCAATGCATACAAAACAACAAATTAACCATATTATTAAGATTAATTTGTGAAATCTGTACAATATATTAACTATTAAAACATTACTGTTCAAACGCCTGTTGATTCCTTCACATGCATAAACGCTTGGGATGCTAATAACGAGATGAGCATATGAAATGTAATAGATGGAACCATTAACTGTGGGGATGCTTTTGGGCGCAAGTGAGTAATCGATTGATCAACAATTACTTAAGATGGTGTATTAAAGAATGTGCAAATGATTCCTTATTGAAGACTCGGCTATTTAAAAGAAATGACCAGGGGACTAACATATGCTCTTGAATGACAGCTTCATATAATACTCAACCTATAGCCACCAATGAAACACAGAAATAAATCAGAATAATTAGATAAAAGCAGTGAACCAATTAGTGACGAAGATTGACCCATGCGCTCTGATGTATGCTGAGCAAATAAATAATACCTTGTGTAGCTGGTCATGTAAGCTCAGTTATATTCGCTCTAAACGAATTAGCTACTGCGTCCTACAGGTAAATACTATCTAGTTTTAAAACAACTTGACTGAAAGACGTTGTTTCCAGAGACAGGTTCTACATTCAGTCACGCGAGTGTCAAAATATTCAGTAGCTATCATATTGCGACCTTGGAAACCAGCAGTGTATTTTAAAATAATTTTGACCGAACCTTGTTGTTTCCACCAGAAAAGGTGACTTTCAAAAGGATCAATAGTGAATTAGCAGCAGCTAGTTAATCGCTCTACATCGGCGTCTATAGAGAATACTATTCATACCGCTTACAAAATCTATATTCAGGTGTGTTTTCCTTATATTCAAGTAGGCCTATACGGTATACCTGCACACACAGTTGACACACGATGGGTGAGAAGCACCAGTTTGGTCACTAATTGGCTCCAAGCTAAGCGATCCTAGACTTAGTAAATGCCTTTGCGCAAATTATCGCGATTAATTTCCATTTTACCTGCGGTAGTTTATATCGGTGGACTTCACATCAATCCATCCATCCATCCATCCATCCATCCATCCACCCACCCACCCACCTACCCACCCACCCACCCACCCACCCACCCACCCACCACCCACCCACCCACCCACCCACCCCACACCCTCCCTCCCTCCCTCCCTCCATTCATCCATTCATCCATTCATCCATTCATCCATCCATCCATCCATCCATCCACCCACCCATCCATCCATCCACCCACCCACCTACCCACCCACCCACCCACCCACCCACCCATCAATCAATCAATCAATCAATCAATCAATCAATCAATCAATGGCTGTATGAATGAATGAGTGGTTGGTTGGGTGGATAGGTGCGGGGATGGAGGGAGGGAGGAAGGAAAGAATGAAGGAAGGAAGAGGGAAATCCCGGAAATATCATTTGTGAAGAATAATGAACAAACAATCGATACATTTAAATGAGAGAATTTTACTTCAATCTTATCAGTTTTTATATAACGCATTTTGCACAAAGCATACAATAAGTTATCTCGCACAATACCATTTATGAAAATATTGTTAATATAACAATTTATGTTAGTACTTGATAAACAAATAAATGACAACCTAGATTACTATATATTGCAATGAATATTCTGGAACAATTTAGCAATATTCAACAACAATGATAATGTTTTATTTTCAGGGCTGTATATGTACTGTGGCATGTTTGGTGAGTAATTATTTTATTTGGTCTTAATCCATTAACACTCACATTTTTCAAGAAGATTTCAATTTTCTCATGGAAAATGTCCATTCGCAGACCAAGAGAAGACTGTTTTTGAAAATTTACCACTGGGATGACTGGCTCGGTTATCGATCCAGTCAATCCAGCGGTATATTTTCAAAAATAGTCTTCTCTTGGTCTGCAAATGGACATTTCTCAAGACCACATCAGAAGCCGTTTTGGCTGATATGAGGGATAACGGTTTAAGTTGATATTTACAAGGATTATGTAGTCTATATAGCTTACAATAATACATGTTTTCAACAGAATTTACAGAAATGGGGCAACCTGGAAGTGTAGTCGGACAACCTAATTTAATGGCGTACTTGCCGGTAGGAGGTGGGTGTGTGTGTGTGTGTGTGTATGTGTTAACACAATATTTTTCAAAATTTTCAGCCCTGATATAGCCCTATAATCAGTCACTAACAATGCTATATGGGCCTATGCAGTGAGTCATACACCATTGGAAAGCTAACCCAATTTTCTATACATTTCTATATTAGTTTTTTATAGTTTTATAAAATTTAATACAGTTGATTGCAATTTTATAATATCCTCTATTGTCCACTTGATTTAATGAATCTATGTTGAATGGTGTATTTTATATACGCTAATAACAAAAACATAGATAATAATGCTTTACTATTTCGGCATTTGAATACGCTTTCCAATGATATATGATTCAATTAATTTAATGATTTTAGTTTATCATAGGAACGGTTTAGATTGCGGTGTATTTTAGTGCAAAAGTAGCTCAACGCGGGTCAGCCGCTTGTTGGAGGCGGTATCAGCCAGCAGTTTTGCTCTGAGCATTGATTTAAGGGAATCCCGGCGTAATGACGTCAATGTGGGAAGGCTGTATTTCACTAACATTCTTATCTAGGGGGTATATGTAGACCTATTAGATAGGTTTCGGTACTGTAACGATGTAGGCAGACTTATGTGTACATGAAAGAGAGATTTCTAGCTATGCCCGATCTTTTCTAGGTAAGCTCCGCTCACGTTCTTAGACACGTTGGAACCGATGTTATATACTTTAAGCCCTGAGTTCTCAGAATCCAACTTCAAGGTACTTTTACATGTAAGCTGTTGAAGATTTTGATACTAATTTGACAGCTCCCATCAAAGACATACAATTTGTACACAACTGAAGACTTTTCGATTTCCGTGATGGAGGTACACGTTATTTTTATTATGACGTCACCTAACATGTGGCGTAATTGATTATGACGTCGCATGCCTGAGGTACAGATCGGATCCATCTATTAACACCCTTAGAAACGAAGTTGCAAACTCGTCACTGGTTAATATCAAATTTATTACCTGGTTTAATAAATATCATTTTGATCTCGATAATGTTCACGGTAAGCTGAAACTTTCTAAACTATGTTAATGATTTTGAAAGTAAATAAGGGCACATTTGATATATTCGTCCTCTCTTGGCCTGGAATTGGGCATGAGATAAAGGAAATATTTGCTAAGTAGAATAGCTAAGCTATTTGGGGGTTATTTAGAAAACTATGAAAACGGTGACATCAACAAAATAGAGAATCCCATCCAGGTTTATCTATCCCAGCCCATCTCTATCTAAGCTCCGCCCACGCTTCGCCCGTGTTGGGATTGATCGAGCCATGAACTCTCTGAGTATCAATTTCCAGAAAACATTACAGGTAAGCTATTGAATATTTTGAAACTAATATGACTGGATGATGTGCTTCCCTTGGCAGCACCAGCGCCCAGTCAAATTGGTTTCAAAATACTCAGCATAATTTGTATTAATTAGTAAAGAAAACAATTCGCACAACAACGCTTTGTCCGTCATTAATTAAGCGTTCGTGGCGAACTTAGTAACGTCATTCATGACGTCAAACTACACGTGACGTATAGTTGATTATGGCGTCCCATATGATTGATGGATATCCTGGAATCTCACCCCCACCCACCACCACCCCACCCTTTCACCCACCCGCCCCACCCGCCCCCACCACATCCCATCACCACACGCATTGCTTTCAACACACCGTCGCTAATGAGCTTTGTGTAATCCAGCCTTGTAAGAATTCCTGAATGAAACGGCTTGGGAAAAAATTGTTCACGCGCACAATAGGGGTAGAATCAGTTAATTTATTATATGTACAAATGGCATTGTACGATAATGTCTGCTTATAACGGGCACTCTCTCTCTCCGTGGTCCACGAAAATGCGGTCAGTATAAGAGATAACCACATGATATATATGCACGTGGCATTTAGAAAATGGCTTTTGACTCCATGAGATTGTGGTTACCTTAGTTCTACGGCCATCTCTTTTAAAGAACCACCACAATCTTTAATGCCCCAAATCCAAGGTTCCGCAATGGAGAGGCTTCAATGCATTCAACTTCCGTCCATCGGACGAAAACATATTTAGTTAATTAAAATCTTTTGAAATAGCGCGGACCTAGGATCGTTGCGATAGCAACATAGACGCAGGTCCGCTACAGGATACGATCTAATGACGCCCATAACTGCTTACGGAGAGTGCGCTAATGTGGGTGCGTTTGGGGTGGTCAGTGCTTAGTTCAACGTCCATGCATCAAGAACGTTAAAGTGCAAAGATATCGACAAGAGCGCATATGTTATATCATTTAGAAATCCTAGTAAACGATCAAGCTTTAAGTCGGAGATTTCCGAGTGTCACCCGCCCAGTTGGCATCAAAATCACGAAGTGTCTGCGCGACCACGATAAAGTACTTGTAACCAGGTAACCAAATTTTGGTGAGGATTTTCTCCAGTAGATGCAAATTTGATGGATGGATGGGTACATGTATGGCTGGATTTATGGGTGCATGGATTAATAGATGGATGGATGGCTGGAGGGAGGGAGGGAAGGAGGAATGGACAACTTGAAAGTCTGAAAATCGTTTATTCGAATTGTCTTTTTCCAATTTCCATATTGTTGTATATATCTAGGCTTGCTTTTGGTGACGTCACAAAAGCAATAATGACGATTAATGCGGCCGTCCATATGAATCAATAAAGGGTCCATGTCTAGCTATGCTCCGCCCACTTCTAGCTAAGCTCCGCCCGTAATACGCGCGAGTTAGAATCGATTTATATACTTTGAACCCGTATTTCCCAGAATCCCATTTTCAAGGTAGCTATTCAGGTAAGTTGTTGAATACTTTGAAATTAATTTGACTGCCTATGGCAGCAACAGCGCCCAGTCAAATTAGTTTCGAAATATTCCGTAGACCAATGATTAAATAGTAAAGACATACGATTCGTACACTAGACATACTATTCAAGGCTCATGGTGGACATAGTTACGTCATGCATTAAGCATTTTGCTTGTGACGTCAGCCTACACGTGGTGTAATTAATTTTTACGTCATATATGTGAGTGACAGATCGAATTCATACATTGCAAAGAAGACTAACGTGTAGAGAAAGACTCGTCCACGTGCCTTGGTATATAATACACCAATGGACGTGGACGGTCTTTCTCTAATTTATTACAAATTAAACCAGGTCAGTATTCCTAGAATGGTCAACCAATGTCTCTATTAAGAAAGGAATATTTTTTATTGACAGCATAAGAGAAATGATAATAACGCTATTATGATCGCATTTAAATTTAGACAACATTCACCAATAGTGCATTGGAAACATGCGTATGGGCCTATTGATGCATACACCATACTACTGTCACCCAGTATGCATACTGCGCAGAATATTAAATCTATCACGCCGATGATGGCCAAAAGGGACCTCTGTAGTCGCTTGAGGAATGCCCATTTGCAGTGAAAGAGAAAACATTTTTGAACATTTACCACTGGAATGACTGGCTCGGTAGGCGCAGCATATTAATTCTTTCACGCCGATGATGGCCAAAAAGCGGCCTCTGCAGTCGTCTTGAGAGGAATGTCCATTTGCAGAGCAAGAAAAAACTTTTTTTTTAACATTTGCCACTGGAATTCCAATGGTAAAATTTCACAAATAGTCTTCTCTTATTCTGCAAATGAACATTTGATAAATAAATATTTAAAAATACTTTAGACCAGATTTAGTCACTACAGAGTTAATATCTCAAATTCCGCAAATTTTCGAAATTTCACACTCCATACTCTCTTCTACGGGACAAAATGGCCGCCATGATCGCAGACAGCTGTATTAACATACACTCACCCGAAACGGTCATCAGAGGGCATTGTCATAGCCATGATCGGCACACTTTAGGGAAAGGGCAAACCGGATGGACGATGCAATGGAGGATTCATGTTTATCATCAATCAAATGTCGTCATAATCAATTACATAACGTGTAGGATGTCGTCATAATCAATTACGTCATGAATAACGTAGCTAAGTTCGTCACGATAGCTTAATTGATGACGGACTAATCATTGTAGTTCGCATGGGATGTTCCAAATGTTTAATAAACATTCTGTTTAATATTTTGAAACAAATTTGATTGGGCGCTGTTGCTGCCATAGGCAGCCACAGCACCAGTCACATTAGTTTCAAAATATCCAACAGCTTACCTCTAAATCTTTCTGGAAATTGATAGTCTGGGAGTTCAGGGATCGATAGACCCCAACACAGAGAAACGTGGTGGAGCTTACCTGTATAGTTTTCTGGAATCTGCGATTCAGAGAGATCAAGGATCGATTGATCCCAACACTGGGAAATTGTGGGTGGAATATAGCTAAGCCTGCGTGTGGGGGATGGGAATTGCTAAAACTGGATTCCTCCCTACCTTGAGACTGTATATATATATATATATATATATATATATATATATATATATATATATATATATATATATGAGGATAAACCGCCGATTTTGTGCGATTAAATTTCGAAATAAAGGACGTGTTTATTCCGGTACCAGACCCAGTCCAACGAGAACACTAGCCAATATACCGGCTATTTACCGAAATAGTGGCTGTATGAGAACACGACCTTAGAATCACTTACTGCCACTGAATGAACCTTTCCATTTTATCTATCCATCACCTGAAATCATATGACGTCGTAATCAACTAAGCAACGTGTAGATGACGTCATAATTAATTATGGCATGAATGACTAGATTTAGTCCTTATTTAACGCTTAATAGTCCGACACGTTATACGAATTGTACGTTTTTACCATTTAATAAACATTCTGTTGAATATTTTGAAACTAATTTGACTAGGCGCTGTTGTTGCCATACATTAGTTTCAAAATATTTAACAGCTTACCTGCATAGTTTTCTGGAAATTGATAGTCAGGGAGTTCAGGTATTGATCAATCCCAACACGGGCGAGGTGTGGGTGGAGATTAGCTAGAGATGGGCGGGACATAGCTAAAACCGGAAAGGTCCATTGACTCGCTATGAGGCCGCATATTGGTGAAGCACAGAAACAGATGAAAATTTCTCTATTTGTTAGTGCAGAATGGTTTTTTTTTATGATAGCGATGAATTATATTTCAGAAACTTACTTGCCTATTTCCGCATCACTAACCGTCAAGGAAATATGCTTATAGTGATGACAATAATACATACGCCATGGAGGAATTAACATCTAGCTATGCCCCGCCCATATTTAGCTGAGCTCCACCCACACTTCGCTGTTTTGGGGTTGATCGATCCCTGAACTGCCTGACTATCAATTTCCAGAAAGATTTACAGGTAAACTGTTGAATATTTTTAAACTAGTTTGACTGGGCGCTGTTTCTGCCTGTGGCAGCAACAGCGCCCAGTCAAACTAGTTTTAAAATGTTCAACAGCATCTTTATCAAATAGTAAAGACATACAATTCGTACAACAACGCTTAGTCCGTCATCAGTTAAGCGTTCGTGACGAATCTATACACGTCATTCAGGACGTAATTGATTATGATGGTATCCTACATGTCACGCAGTGGATTATAACGTTATATGATTGATGGATAAACTGGTAAGCTCCATTATGATTGGTATCTCAAAACCTATTCAATACACCGCTTTAAGGAGACCATACACCCAAATTCTGTTGGAGATCAGCGGAGTTTCACGTATTTCCTTTAGAAGCTCCAGCAGAGAACGTGGTTCAGATATTGCTCCGAGACATCTCCTACATGGTACATTGGGCGTGAAAAATCAGAGTTTAAAAAAAACAACTACTATGGATCCAATATAGATTTGACAGAAATCAATCACTATATCTCTTAAAAGTTGATCAAGTTTCAAGTCAGTCGTTCAGAACAATATTTTGGCTGCCAGTTTGAGAAAATATAATTTTGTCTTCAATTTTCCATCGCAAGGGCAGTTAAAAACTAACACTGATAATTGTGGAAAAATAGGTACATGTGCACCATGATTGGTGACACGGTATTTCTATAAAATATCAATTCGATCTGAGTGATTGAGGGAGTTCATTTCTGCAAAAATGTAAACCTGGTAACATTGATGACGTATGGGGTATGTGTCACTATAGCGAGTGACCGTGACCTTTTACTATAAGATTAAAAGGCTTTTGATCAGATACAAACATTTGGCCTAGTCGGAGACGAAAACAGGTAAATTTGACTGCTCAAGGGTAACCATGACATTTGACATTGCATGCCCAACTCCAGTATAATCATTCCCGATCCCAAGGGTATCATCCTACCAATATATGATGGTGATTCAATCAAAACTGTAAACACAGTCGCAGCTCAAGTAAGTATCCAGAGTGCAAATTGCGATATATTTCCTATAGGGTCGTTTTGGCAGGGGAAAAGTAAATATTTTGAAAACCATTGGTTTAAATCGATATTATGTTTAAAAAGCGAGCAAACTGCGTCCACCATGGTTCCTAAATATTGGGCAAGGTTGGAGCTGACCCAGCACAAATTAGGAGGCGATGCTGCCACAACCCTTCTTACCGAGAGCAAGGAAGAAAGAAGAAAAAGAAAGAAGATTTTGTATAATTGTTTTATAACCATCGTTCGCAGCAGATAAATAATTATTATTTATCAGAACAGAAATGAATTTCATTACAAAAATACTGAATTGATGTTTGATTTTCATTTTTTGTCTCACATAAAATTCGGATACGATAGCTTTGACTTATAATAATGAGTTACTATCTATATTCCGTAACTTATTGTTCACATTAGTTTAAACATAAGTCCTGCTTTGTCATTATACCTTTACACCTCATAATTTGTTCAAGAAAAATTCAATTTTCTCATTGAAAATGTCAATTTGCAGACCAGGATACGCTTTACCATTACATTTTCAAAATTTGTCCTATTTTGGTCTGCAAATGTACATTTTTCATGATCACAGCAATTCACTTCTCCAGCGTATTCATTTATCATCAGACGTCATATGACGTCATAAACAGCTAAGTGGCGTGTAGCATGACGTCATAATTATTACGTCATAAATGATTCTATTTGGCCCGTCTTTAACGCTTAATAGTCCGACACCTTGTACGAATTACATGTCTCTATTATTTAATAAACATGCTGTTGAATACTTTGAACTAATTTGACTGGGCGCCGTTGCTGCCATAGCAACAGCGCCTAGTCAAATTAGTTCCAAAATATTCGATAGCTTACGTGCAGAGTTTTCTGAAAATTAATGGTCAGGAAGTTCAGAGATCGATAGATCACAACACTGACGAGGTGTGGGTGAAGCTTATCTAGATATGGGCGGGGCATAGCCTAAATGGAAATGTTCATTGCCTTTTTGGCAAGCTTGTGTGTTAAAGGAATAAGAATCTCCATCAAATCTCTTTGTCCGGTGGCTTAAGGCAAAATTTAGTTAATTCTGGGACTCGTGTGATGAAAGCAAGAAACTTTGCACACATTTGGTTTAAATGCTGGTAACCCATACATAAACTTCACACATAGGTTACCGACAAGTGCTATCTATAAGTCATGGTCAGATCAAGGTCAAAGGTCACGTGATTCGGATTACATTTACTCATCCCATGTTGTACAGTGACTTGCATCTAAGTAAATGCATTTTTAAGCCTGAGTCCCATAAAAAATGGAACCAGTCGTATGCGATCTGCAGTTATTGCAGATTATCGCAGACAGGTAGCCAATTGTATGTGCCCATCAAATCTGGAGAATTTTCTTATTATATATGTGTAATGCAATTCTGGGATAACACTTCATTGCATACAATCGCAGACAACCTGCGACTGTGTTGCCTTTGGGGAAACACTGCACATTGCGACAGATTATCGCAGATTATCTGCTACAAATCGGGAAAGTTGAACATACTATGTTAAACTTTTTATATTTCTCCTAGATCAGATCACTTACGACTGGTTACAGATTCTATAGGAACCAGGCTTTAGAGTGAAATGTCGTCATATAGGCTGACGACAGATCAATAAAGGAATCCATTTATAGCTATGCCATGGCCTTTTCTAGCTAGCTAAACTCCGCCCACAACGTACGCGCATTTGAACTGATTCATACACTTTGAATTCTGCATTACCAGCAACAACGCCCAGTCAAATTATTTCCAAAATATTCAACAGAATGTTTATTTACTACTAAAGACATACACTTCGTACAGCTTGACGGACTATTAAAGCGTTTATAACGGATTAAATCGCGTCATTCATGGTGTATTCGATTATAACCTCAGCCTAAACGATAATTATGACGTCATATGATTGATCGATAAACTGAATTCCTCTATTCTTATCTATCGCATTACGCACGTCACAGATCATTTTATTAGCTTTAATTTGACGTACATGGGAGAGACAAATGCAATTCTAATCACGCGACCTTTGCTCCTGAGAAGACCATGCCCTATATCCCATCACCAAATATGCAAGCCTTGTTACTTTAGACACCGCAGACACAATCCTTATCATACATCACTGGATAATTGAACAAGTGACGTCATTTGATTGTGACATACGATTATGACGTCAATGGACCTATCCAGTTTTTGTTAAGCTCCGCCCACCTCTGGCTAAGCTCCACCGACACCTAGCTCGTGTTGGGATCGATCGATCACTAAAACCAATGACTATCAATTTCAAGAAAACTATACAGATAAGCTGTTAAATATTTTGAAACTAATTTGACTGGGTGCCGTTGCTGCCTATGCCCATTCAAATTAGTTTCAAAATATTCAACGCAATCTTTATTAAATAGTAAAGACATACAATTCTTACAACACCGCATAGTCCGTCTTCAAGTATGCATTCGTGCTGTACGTATCTATGTCATTCATGACGTCGTAATGACACGTCACATAGTTAGTTATGACGTCATATGATGGATGATAGAGTGGAAAGGTCTATTGAAGTAACGTCAGTTAGATAATGATGACAGTATGGTGTTTTTTTGATTGCCAGACCCATAATGTATTCATAATAATGTTATCATCGACAGCATAAACTTTAAGGCTATCAGCAGGTCGTTTGGCTCATACCGCCGATTACCGAGAACCCGTCGTCCATATTGCCCCTACATGACACGACTTTCTGAAGTATCTTTCGAAACGTCTCGTTCATAAATGCGTAAATAAACGGATTTACTACAGCATGGAGGAAATACACGTTGAATACAATCAGATCGAAACTGATTAATTTTAGCGCCATTAACCAGCCTGGTAAAAACACGATTATAAAGATTAATGTCACAATGAACAGAGCTATGGCTGTGCGCAAATTGGCCAGAAATGCCTTTTCACTCCGTCTGGAATGCTTCCGGTGCCCGTCTTTTAGCGCGTGATGTCCGGACGAGATTCTGCGCAATGATATTGAAGTGAAAATGGAGTCTTTGCGGCCGGAAGTTGGTCTAATTGGGGATTCAGACACCGGATCCGAATCTTCTATGCTCTGTTGCTGGTGTGGTTCAAAGTGTTGGTGACGATCAGTTTGCTGGTGATGATGATGACGATAGATGGGATGGCGGGACGTTACGGCACTCATATGACCGTTTGTGGATAGTGGGACGGAGATGGTAGATCTGATTCTCTGTGTTTTTCTACGGCGTTTCATCACAGCGCGATAAATGAACGAATACAGAACAGCTACAATTAGAACAGCGATCAAAAACAGACTAGAATAGAACTTCTGAAAACCTAAAAAAAATTCTTGTGAAAATATCAGATCATTTTTGTCACAACGTCCCGTAAAACATATGCCGTTTTCCGTTTGGGATGCAGGCTGAGACACATCAATGTTTATGCTTTCACCTCCCAAACTGCCATTGAAAATCTGACAATCATTTAGCATTTGATAATTTCCACAAAATATTAAATAACTGATGTTTAACGGATTTATAGTTGTTAGATGCAGTTGTGAATGAGAAATATTTAGACTTGTCGTCTCATTTCCCATTCCTTCTAGTCCGTCATTCATTAGCCCGCTCGTAGGGAGACTGGACACGTGGCACTTACGCTGATCACGTGAGTACACTCCATATGACATCGAGGCAATTATTCCTAAACAGACTGAACACGTAAACAACAGAAATATCGTCATCCGGGCTCTTTTGAGTGTCATGACGTGTTGAAATGGCCGACAAATACACAGATAGCGATCCACGGCTATAGCAACCATCATGAAAATAGAAGATGGAACACTAGATGTGATTAGAAAATGATATAACTTACACACAGAATCGTATTCCATATAGAAATTCACATTTTCCACATATATGGTGTATGGGATTATCAGAACGCATGTGACGAAATCTGTGCCAGCGAGTGTCAGAATGAATATGGTGGATGTCAGATTCTGTCTCAACATGTTGTAAAATCCATACAAAACGAGAATATTGCCACACATACCTACAACACTGAATATACCCAACATCGGCACCAGTGCTGCAAGCTGTGCCGTGTAATCTTCCTCCGGAAGTGACGTCGTCTCATATGTAGGTGTCTCTGATGACGTAACATGAGACACATTTACTGATGGCGTCAGATGAGACAGATGTGTTGCCGCGATGTCCGGCAATCCCGAGCCAGTTGTACCGTTGGCAATACTAGATGTCTGATCGAAGCTCATTGTCCTGTTTACATCGTCATAATTCAGTAAGTCTCTCACATCCTAAAATAAAAATAATAATAATTAATTGATCAAATTTATAATCGCTCGCTCGCTCGCTCGCTCGCCCGCCCGCCCGCCCGCCCACTCGCCCGCCCACCCAGTCACGCACTCACTCACTCACTCACTCACTCACTCACTCACTCACTCACTCACTCACTCACTCACTCACTCACTCACTCACTCACTCACTCAATAGATTTCAATAGATCGATCAATAGATCGATCAATAGATGGATAGATAGATTGGTCAAATGATCGATCAACTGATCAGTCAGAATGACCAACCAACCAACCAACCAACCAACCGACCGACCGACCGACCGACCGACCGACCGACCGACCGACCGACCGACCGACCGACCGACCGACCGACCGACCGACTAACCGACCGACCGACAGTCGACCAGCCGGCCGACCGACCGACAAGTCAACCAGCCGACCGACCGACCGACAAGTCAACCAACCAACCAACCAACCAACCAACCAACCAACCAACCAACCAACCAACCCACCAGCCAACCAACCAACCAAACAAAAAGTCAACCAACGAACGAACCACCCAAACAACGAACCAATCAATCATCACAGCAAATAGGGTAAACAAGAGTAAATAAATGGTCAATCACTCTGATTATTTTCACATCATCAATATTTCAAAGTATGCAAAATTATCTCACGGCTTTATTTAGAAATTATATAAATACCTACTTTCAGGTCTGTTTTCATAAAGACAATTTAATAACTTTCAATTAAATTATGGTCTATAATGCTGTCTTGAAGATAGGGGCATAAACGACATCTGCAGCTGTCTTGAAGAATATCCATTTGCAGGCCAAGAGAATACCATTAAAGAAATTTACAACTGGAATAACTGGCTCGATAAACGAGCCAGTCATTCCAGTGGTAAATTTCGAAAAATAATATTATCTTGACTTGAAAATGGACAATATTTTAATTTTCCTGCCTAAATTTATCCACTAAAGGGTTATAGATATAACGTTATCTGTTGAATGTCTATAACTCGATAGTTGTTTTATACCTTTCAGAGCTTACTCCAAGAATAAAACTCGTTAGATATTTCCCTCGCTCGGTTCATTATACGAGGCGAGTGGAGACGTAGCTTATTACCATCCAGCTATAATAGCAATATTAGATCTGGACATCGTATCAAAAACATTTATCGCTTTCATAATATCGCATTAATAGAGCACTTTATTTATCACTGCAGCTGTAGCAATATATTGAATTAATAGTTAAGTTGTCACCGAATCCATTAATCATATTAACTATAATCACACTGAATACAAACATTGCTTGATTGCAATCTTAAAGGTGCATATTCACACCAAAACAGTATATTTTTTACAGGCTTAAATTATGACCCTATAGATGTAGTGAAGCGAAATACTTCTTAGCCTATAATGATTTCTTCACATATTGATTAATATACTTTTTTAAGTTATGAAATTGAATTAGAGACACGATTTCGTTAATTCAATTTTCACAACTTAATATATTTGGTTAATTTATTTGGAATGAAATCATCATGTGCTAAGATTTATTTCGTTTTACTACATCTAGGGACACAATTTTAGGCTCTAAAAATATACTATTTTAACATTTTTATTTTCAAGCATTTTGCTGTGAATATGCATGCACTCTTAAATGAACTGAGGTAAATATGAAATATGTTGAATATCTTGAAAACAATTCGACTTGTTTTAAAATTAGAGTCAATAGCACTTGAAACAGGCATCGAGCTCAACTTAAGGATGCAAAGTGTTACCTGCCACCAAAATCAAAGCTCTTTTCAGAGGCATAGTAGACCTAACGGCTGCCAGTTGGACGAACGATCCAAGCAAGGTGGGAATTTACGATTCCGATGACGACGACGATGACGATGACGATGACGACGACGAGTCACATGTTCTGCAGCTGAAGAAGTGAACATTTCTGTCAGCTGCAGTCTTTTGTCCTTCAACCTTCTCCATTGTGTCTTGCCCACTACGAGCGTCCCGAGCGCCTTTAGATTTTTCTCGTCTTTACCCATCCCAGATTACGTCTGCTGAAGTCTGATCGCAAAACACGCAAGTTGTTGTTATGGAAACCGTCCTTTGCGTGCCTGATACATGTTAGCTCCTAGTACCGCAAATTCTAGCGATTTCAGAGCAGGCGCATTTTCCGGAATCGAAAGCACATGCTCGAACATAGACCATCATTGAGTGCTACGCTCACAGATAGTGGCTCTGTGTTACTCAGATTTTATAATGCTACATTTGAGATAGGACTGTGTGGCCAGGGAAGATTAGTAATGGCTCGCAGATGTATGCTGTGACATACATTAAATTAGTTCAAGAGGGCGTTTGGAGATTCCTAGCCCTTTCAATTGCATAGCATTATGGAAACACATCTATCATTATATAGTTGCATCTTGAGATGGAGATTTCAGAGCCGACTGGAGGGTGATAATCCGTGTTGCACAGTGAGAGCTGTAGCGAAGTAACAAGTGAAGCGCACGGGTGACAAACCATCACCGTGTGGTGGCCTATTGCTTTCAAACTGCAGAAAGTGTTGATTTGACGTGAACATTTAGTGTGCCAATAAGTGTCACCATCGCAGCCAGGTTGGTGAAATTGAAGGACACCTGGTTTCTTGCTGGCATCAAATGCACGTGACTCGTCGATTCCCATCTTGGAGAAATTCCAATTCTTTGATAACTCCACTGATATCAACATTTATTCTTTTGCGCAGACCTCTCTTAAAGCAACTCTGCCAGGTTCCAGTAAATTTATCAATCTTATCTCTGATACGAAATCATGACAGATTTGATAAAAATTCTTGTATGCTGTTCAAAATCATTATTGTTCTCAGGTTGGAAAGAGGCGCCGGTGGTTTCATAGGCTTTGGGAGTACGCTGTGTGCACCTTCTCCCATAGCATGGACGGTGAGGTGTTGTTCAATGGCAGAGTTGAAGATGTGTACGATTTGTGTAAAGATGACATTATCGGCACATTTACGGAGTTCGTTATTAATGCCACGAGGCCTGTATGCACGGTCATTTATTAGAGCTATAAAGCTCTTCTACTTCCGCTTCTGTGTTTGGCTTCTTTGTCAACGACCATACCTGGCCTTCAATCGTGGGTGAAGGTTGGTTTTCTATGTCCGTAAACTGATCTCTGAACAATTGCTTGAGTGTTTCTGCCTTTCCCTGGTCAAAGCCGCTGAAATACCATAAACACTTAGGAATTACGTTTAATAGTAAATGTAAAGGTCAGCGGCTTAATCACGTGGAAACCCTAATATCCAAGACCCAGCACAAACTTTCACTACATTAATATATACTAGACCGGAAAAGCCTTGGAATAATGTATAAAAGCTTCATCAGATCAATTTTTGAATACGCTGATGTCGTTAGGGAAAATCTATAACAATACCTTATAACTAGACTTGAAAATGTCCAAAAAGAAGCACTTAGAACAATAAGTATTTTAACACTAAGGCACACACGGACGATCGTTACATGGAAACGGGAATAGAAACACTATCTCATAGATGGGAAAGCCACAGATTAGTTATGGTCTACAAGGTTGTTAACGGAATGACATGCGAAACCTTGACTAACCACCTTCCCGTGATATCCCTAACCCGGAACCCATACACTATCCGGCACTCGAATCGTTTTACTCCCTGCAGAAGTCATACTGAGATCTACAATGGATCATTCTTTCCAGCAACAATCCGTGCTTGAAACCACCTTCCTGTGCCTCTCACAGCGTCTACTACCTTAGAAGAATTTATGAGTAAACTAAAAAGAGCATAAGACACCCCACCTTGGTATTATGTTGGGTCCAGATCAGCTAATATTAATTTAAGCCGGCTTCGCAATGGATGCAGTAGTCTTAATAAGCGTCTGTTTGACAATCATCCGACGGACTCCACAAGGTGTTCTTGTGGACATCCTGGTGAAAGCGTTGAACATTATATCTTCTACTGTCCTCATTTTAGGGAGCAAAGACTTGCTTTCTGTAATGCATTAGTGACTAATGATATTTCCCATACACTCACGTTAAGGCACATCTTGTATGGCGACACCAATTTCAATATAGAAAGGAATATCGAGTCATCAGAAATTATCTGCCAATATCTTGTCGATAATGACCCTTTTAACAACATCACACTTACTTATCCAAATCTGAAGCAAACTGTATTCGAACCCGGGTTTATATGGCTGGTGAAATAGATAAAACATAATATAAAACATTGAGCCAACAATGTACATATGTGGATGCATTCAGTACGGTACCGATCGGGGACGATTTGACGACTGCGGAATATTTTGACACGGCTGAATTGGAAGGCATTGCTACCTAAGGCATCGATGTTGTCCAGTCCAATGGCGTTCAAAATGTTCAACAAATCATTTCTTACAAACTAACATGTCCTGATTTTGTTTTGGAGGCTTGCTGACTTGTTTATGAGTTATACTATACTGAAATTGTACACGCGTATGAGTACGCAACACTCAGAGTTATCTCCCTCTTTTTCTCCCCCACCCTCTCGCCTCTCTCTCTCTCTCTCTCTCTCTCTCTCTCTCTCTCTCTCTCTCTCTCCTCTACAAATTTATTACTACATTAGTACATTTAATGCTATAGTGTGCATTCGCTGCTTGTTATATTCCATGTATCATAATTGTATATTATGTGGGAGACATGGGCGTAATGTCTTATCGTGCTCCCCTAAAGCCATGTTCTCACTGGAGAGTTAATCGGGAATAACGCCATACCTCAGTATGGCGATTCGCCGGTTAAGTATCTAGTGAGAAGACGTCATTAGACTAAAATAAACTATGTTTAAAGCAAAGCCGCTGAAGTGACGTTCAGAGTTATGTACAAGTGGTTGTCGTAGACTGTTGCCCTTTAATGCTTTGCTTACTCTGAACATTTTCGACAATCATCGGTGGGTGTGATCTTGTTTAACAGACCATCTGCTCTTTTGGTGGCGAGTTCTTTCAATCGTTCACTGATGTGGCGCAGGATCTTATTTGGCAATTTGCTCAATCCGTAATCTGTAAAACTGATTTGTGGGCATTAAAATCAACACTCCACGACAACCTCTTGCTTGACTTTAATTCCGACCACACTGTAAGATCGTGAGTCTCAGATTAACGTCTTTACATTCACTTTGCAGATTATTTAGCCTATGTGATTAAAGATTGCTTTTACGCTTTTAGTTTTCTTGTCGGATGTGTGCCCTGCCGGTGTTGTTCCATGACGGCACGGTTGCTTAAAGGATTCGCTTGTTGCTTATAAACCATAAGTGCCAATCGAGACAGTAACCCTTTCGTGACGAAACCGGCCAAAACCGGCCTCTATAGTGGTTTTGAGCAATGTCCTTTTGCAGGCCAAAAGAAAACTATTTTCGAAATTTTACCACTGAAATGACTGTGGTAGTTTTTTTTAAAGATAGTCTTCTCTTGGCCTGCAAATGGACATTCAATAAGTAAATATTTTAATTTTTCAAAGAAATTTAGTTATTAAAGTGTTAATGAATCTCCATTACTGTTGCGATTTTCCATTGCATAGGAACCAATACACCAATCATACCCTATTTGTTTGTCTGTTTTGCTTAGTTTTCCGAGTTTGGTGTTCAAATCACCACATATGCAGAGCTGTCAGCTTGCTGAATATTGATAGTTCTGTGTAATTCATCATCGAAGGAATTGGGAATTGAGGGATCGATATGTGATTTCTCAGCAGTTTGGCCATTATGTATTCACAATGCGACATTTTGTGGTAGTGCCGTTTCTCATTGGTATGGCTAGGTCAATAATTACAATGAGTTCCCTGCTGTATGCCAAATTGAGGACATGGTCCATCAGTTTTAGTCCAATTACAAAACCTAGACTTTGTAAATTGGCTTCTTTCAGTTCGAGTAAAATTATTTTATGGCCTGACAACAAGAGGCTTGCTCAGTGAGTGGATACCTTTGTTTCTTGGATGGATGCAGTATCACTGTTGTAGTTTTCCTAACCTTTTGCCAGAGTTTCTCTTCTCTGGATGATGTGATAATTCACTTTTCCAGAGCATCCATCCATCATCTGACCTCGTATGACATCATAATCAACTCAGCGCGTGTATGAAGACGTCACACTCATTACGTCACAAAGGGTTCCATATAGACCGTCATCGAATCTCAAATAGTCCGACACGTTGTATAAATTGTATGTCTTTGAAATGCTTTGCTATTTCAATAAACATGCTGTTGAATATTTTGAAACTAATTTGACTGGGCGCTGTTGCTGCCTTAGGCAACCAGTCAAATTAGTTTCAAAATATTCAACAGCTTACCTGTGTAGCTTTTCGGAAATTGATAGTCAGGGTGTTCAGAGATCGATCGATCCCGTCACGAGTGAGGTGTGCGTGGAGCTTAGCTGGTGATGAGCGGGGCATGGCTAAACATGGAAAGGCCCATTACGGTAATTAAGCATCACAAAGCTGGTGCCAAAAAAAAGGGGGGGGGGTGTGTGTGATCGGAACAGAGTAATGGCCTGGTGACACAATAGTGATAATGACATCGATAAACGATATGGATATAAGATAACAGATAACGATTATCGTCATGAAATAGTTACCATCAAATTAGAATGATAGCGGTAAGACCACAAAGATAACGATATCAATAACTATCGCGAGAAAAATCGGCATCGCGCAAACTTTTTCAAGAGATATCTTTTGCCGTGTGACAATGTTACGATGAATACAAAACAGAATGTGATTGACAAGAGATCATGACGACATTTTCTGTAAAGTCGTTGTGTGTCTGCGTGATAACCAATCTGGCCCGTTTGTAAACGGCGCTGGCCCAAAACATTCAACATATAAAATAGTTCGTCCAGTGTAAATGATAAAAAAAATGTATCCTTTCAGGCTCAAACGGTTAAGAAAATTCCTCATGACTGAATCAAGATATAAAAACCATAATGCTTAGAGAAGATAGATATGCCATTCCTGCTATTAGGAATGGCGATCTTCCAAACGTGTTACTTTAATGGGATGTGTCAACAGCCGTTTACCTAATTCCTACCCAAAGAGTTAGACTTGAACAATCTTTTGCGGGCCTATCAGCCCATCTGTCAAATCTCAATATCTTCATTTTAGCCTTAAATCCGAAGCAGTTGAATATCTTTAAAACTACTTTGGTAAAAAAACCCGCCAGTGAAAGTATTCGTATAACAAATCTTGTACAATTTATTTGTGAAAAAAATAGTCCGCATAATTTAATGGGTGAATGCCGTGTAGGCTGTCGCGTTGGCCGGATCAATAAGCTCATTATAAACGGATTTTGAAGATCCGCACCGGCCGGAAACAGTAATGTATAGAACACAGATTACTTCCTGGAAAAGAAACTTTTGGCATTGTAGAACTATTAAAGATCAATGCTTCAATTATTTTCACATATTTCTAGCGGTATTTGGGGCAACAATTTCCATTAACCGTTATCACAGACGATCGACTCTCGATAGAAAGTCCGCATATAACTTGATATTTTAAAGTATGCAATGTCTAAGAGACGTTCAGCGGATGAATACAATCTGCCACTCAAGTATATGACGTCATAGTGAATTACGTCACATGTAGCCTGATGTTACAATCACAATTGACAGAAATACGCCATCATGAAACTGGAATAGTCCGTCAGTTGTACGAACTGTATGTCTTTATTATTTAATAAACATGCTGTTGAATATTTTGAAACTAATTTGCCTGGGCGCTGTTGCTGCCATAAGCAGCAACAGCGCCCAGTCAAATTAGCTTCAAAATATTCAACAGGTTAGATGTATAGTTACCATGAAATCGGGATTCTGGAAATTCAAGTTTCGAAGTAAATAGATGGCTCCCAACGCACGCGAAGCATGGGTGTGGCGTAGCTAGAGTTGGTTGGGGGCATAGCTAAAACTGGATTCATCTGTTAATCCTGAATCGGAATGAAAAGATGAATACGGTTTTAAACGGCTATATAACCTGCTTCAACTATACTACGTCTAGCTATCTTCTCTTCATTATACATCTTAAAGGTGCATATTCACAGTAACATTTCTGAAAATAAAATTGTTTAAATTATACACTTTTAGAGGCTTAAACTGTGAGCCTATATGTAATGAAACGAAAAAAATCTTAACATATGATGATTCCATTCCATATAAATTAATATAATATTTTAAGTTGCGAAATTTAAAACGAGGCACCGGCCTATATTTCAATTTCGTAACGTAAAAAATTATATTAATTTATGTGGAATAGAATCATCATATGTTAACATTTATTTCGTTTCATTACGCATAGGCACATAATTTAAGCTTATAAAAGTATGCAATTTTAACCATTTTATTTTCAATCGTTCTGGTGTGAATATGCACATTTAATTTAGAGTATTATGTTGACCCATAGAACTCTTGCAAGCTGTCAGCATTTTGAATAAAATGTGAATTTCTCTCGAAGTAGACGGATCCATTTCTAGCTATACCCCGCCCATTTTTACGTAGTCTCCTCCAACTTTTCCACGCTTGTTGGAATCGATTTAAATCCTTGAAGCCTGAATTGATAGAATGTAAATTTCAAGTAAATATACAGTTAAGTTGGCGGGAGAATGTTGGGAGAAGTGAAGAAAGCATGTTATATTTTCATTTCTAGTCAAGAGAAGGGTCCATGTCGAGGAATACCACGCCCATTTCTAACTAAGCTCCGCCCACTACATACCCGTAATGTAATCGGTTTGAAACTTTGAAACCTGAATTCCCAGACTCTAAATTTCAAGATAACTATACACCTAAGCTGTTGAATACTTGGAAACAAATTGCTGTTGCAACAGCTCCCAGTCAAATTAGTTTCAAAATACCATCTACAAAAAGGTTATTAAAGGTGTATATTCACACAAAAATGCTTGAAAATAAAATTGTTAAAACTGTGTACGTTTGGAGGGTTTGATTGCGTGCTCTGGTGTATTAAAACCAAGTAAATCCTAATGTATGACAATTACGTTACGTGTAAATTAATATAATGGTGAAATCGAATTAGAAACACGAATCCCTAATTCAACTTCGCCACTAAAAAAAGTATATTAATTTATACGGAATGAAATCATGATAGGCCTATGCTAAGATTTATTTCGTTTCTTTACATTGAGGAACACAATCTAAGCTTCTAAACGCAAATACTTTAAATAATTTTACGTTGATGCATTCTTGTGTGAATGTGCACCTTTAAATTCGAAATCCATCAATGATATAATTCGTACATTTTCGTGACGACCCATTCAACTTCCTGACAGACTTATGCATTTTGATCGTAACGTCAACTAACACGTTACGTAATTGTTTATGTCGTCAGATAGTTTGATTGACAGATCGTTCCCTATCTTGTCTCGTCATTGCCTCTTGACAATGATGCTCTTGGGTCTCAGCTTACCAAGGCCGTTTCTGATATTAATATCGAACATATTAATAGCGACCATTTCCGAAGTCTTTATCATTCGGATCCGCTTCAGGACAACTACTTGAATGAGATCCCAGTAGCTAAAGGAAATATGTGTTCTGCCCCACGTGTCAATATCCGGTTAAGAAATACAATCACGTGACAAGCGTATGAGTGGTCTGGTGGATGGATATGGTGTCTATATAAGGTACACGAAGGTCGCATGGACGAAATAGATAAGACGATTCACCGATATGTTTCTAGTAAACATCATATCACGTGACTCAATGTAGGCCATTGCCCGACTAGCTGCCTTAAATATTACGCGCAGGCGCTGGAAATAGTCATCTATCTATTTAAAAGTGAATCTAAGAAACAGTTGAATATTTTGAAACTAATTTGACTGGAGGTTGTTGCTGCTCTAAGCAGCAACAATTCCCAATCAAATTAGTTTCATAATGTTCAACAGCTTACTTGTATAGTTACCTTGTAATTTAGATTCTGTGACGTCAGGTTACAATGTTTGACATCGGTTCCTACGCTAGTAAACGTTGATGGAGGTTTAGCTAGAAATGAGCGGGGCATATCTAGACACGGATCGCTCTATTCATTAGGCTCTACGAGGTGATCGCATAACACAGGGTTATTGTATCGATTCTCCGGGGAAGAATGAAACACAGAGAATTCGCATCTAATTTGCCAATAATATACGTATATCATTATATCCTGTGAGTATATGTATGTATAATCCCTCAGACTGAAAAAATGGCAGCGTATTCTCCTCCAACAAACTGCGGTCCGGTGCCCTCCAACGGAGAAACCTTAAAATTAGGTGCTCTGAGAAAATCTAATTATCAATTTTCTTTGAGCAGGACCGTCGGACACCCCGTATATGAGTTTCTCAGTCCATCATATGACACCATCATCAACTATGTGACGTGTACGCTGACGTCACAATCAATTAGGTCATGAACGACTCGATTTAGTCCGTCTTAAACGCTTAATTGTCCGCCAGGTTGCTCGAATTGTATGTTTGTACTATTTAATAAACATGTTGAATATTTTTGAAACTAATTTGACTTAACGCTGTTGCTGCCATAGGCCATATTTAACAACTTACCTGTATAGTTTTCTGGAAATTGAGATTCAGAGAGTAGCGGGACCGATCGATCCCAACACGGGAAAAACATTGGTGGTGCTTATCTATAGATAGGCGGGGCATACCTAAAACTGAATTCCTCCATTACTACCCAGGGGCCTCAACATTAATAAATCCGGCCTTACATAAGATTGAGATAAAGAAACCCACGCAAGACGTCCAGTACAGAGCAAAATCAGCTTATCTGGAAAGATTACCTGCATGAAGTATGCACAGCAGCGGCAAGTACTGCGGAGGATTCACAGCGTCTAAGTGAAATCATGATAACACAGATAACACTAATACCTTGGCCCAACTTGGGCCCAGCGTATGTTGTAATATTGACCCTACGTTGGCTGTCTACGTTGGCCCTAGATCATTCTGCTCATTGGTGTAGCGTTGGCCCAACATGTTGGGCCAATACATGCACTCAACGTTGGCCCATTATACATCAAATAACATTGTCTCAGCATTGACTGGCTATGTTGGTCCAACATCATTCTGCTCATTGGCCTAACGTTGGGCCAATATATGAAATTTTAAGAGATTTTTGAAAATTGTATTATAAATTGTTTTCATATGTGCAATATATTTAGCACATTCGCAATGGGTCAAGCCTGTTTGCCAGGTAACATGTCGAACCAAATATTTGATTTGCATGGTATTTCATACTGATACAATTAATTTGTTGTTGTTCAGTTGGTTTTATTGGCCGCTGAGACCGAGATGTATTTGAGCCATGGCACTATCTTTTTTTAAATGAAACGGCAGCCATTTAGGTAGTGCCTGGAAAAGCCCCAGACTAGCGACCAAACAACAGTGTCCAAAAAGTTACACACCTACTGGCTGACTAAATGACCGGTTACCCTATTGCACCATACACCTTTAAAACCATTATGCTAAGAGCCAGGTCTTACGACCATATGCATATGCAATAAGGGAAATTATATGTTGAATTATTTATTTAATTCCCCAACACTCCTAGTCTCCCTATAAACTTTAACAAAAGTAATCGAAAAACTAGTCAAAACCTCTCACCCTTATGCTTATACTTATCCGTTCAAACATACAACATAAGCTACCCAGTCACCCAGCTGCACGCACCAACACTAACCTCACCTACACCCATATATACATACACGCACACATGCATGCATATTCACCCACACACCACGAACACATAAATACGCCATGCCAACACACGATCGCAACCACTCTATATCTCCCACGCACGCACCCACACATCAAACAGACGACTGCAAGAGTCACAACCACAAAATTAACTCGACCCCTATGAATTCAGGTCACAATGACCTATAATATACCATAAATTCTAACTAAACTAATCCTTGTTAATTTAGAATAAGTCTTGCTAGCAATCCCGGACATCACCATCACATGGACACCGTGGTGGCAGTCATACACAGGCCAGGGATCCACATTGGCATCCCCTGGATCAAACGTTGCATCGGCTGCATATGGGCGTACACTAGCATCATATGTTCTTCCCCCAATCCCCGCCCCCCACCCCAGTAGGACGTGTCACGCGAATGGCACATAGCTATTATTCATATAGGAGATTGCTAACAACATGGTTGTCATAAGACATATTGAAACTATATTCCAGGATAGAGTATATAGAGGGGAGATAATATTTACACAACACAATTGCTTTCAGATGAAGGACTGTTTATCAAGAAATAATCTCCATCGCGTTATCCTAACATGGCCATAACTTAATCTATTAAATAATGGGCTATTGAGTTGCCGAGATACCTCTCTTGATAACTGAAGATTAAAAATGCTATCGTCCAAATTAATTATCAAATAGGCCTACATTGACTTACTGATCTTAGATAACAAACAGTCGTTTAAGCATTGCCATAATGTGTATGCATATTATTATATACATTGGCTATAAGTTCTTGGGCCAACACTGGCCCAACAACTCTAACCCAACTGTAATTTTGACACTGCTTTGTCAACGTTGGTCAAACGTATGTGTACATAATTATTAAATACATTAACCATAAGTTATTGGGCCAACCTGGTCATAACATAACTGTGATTTTGTCACTGTTATGATAACGCTGGCTCAGCGCATGTATATAACATTTATAATATACATTGGCTATAAGTGGCTGGGCCAACGCTTGCCCAACCATGGTAACCAAACTAATTTTGCCACTGTTATACCAACGTTGGCCCAACACTTTATTGCCAACGGCGACCGCGCCACCCATTGTACACGTTGGCTGTTAAGTGAGTGTTGTCTTCGACTGGACCGAAACCTCTTTTAGCTGCTATCAATTTTTTCAATCTTGGATTGATAGATGTTTTATTGAGTTATTGATGTACAATTATCCGAGTGGTATATGGCAAAAGCAAGACAAGCTATATGACATTAATAAAAGGATATTCTTGAACAAAGACACCATCATGGATCATTGCCATAAAATGAGCAGCACACTTTGCAGAAAGGTGAATGATGAGCAGCAATAGAAATGACACCTTGAATTAGGCCCTTTGATTATTATTTCATTTATCTGCTTCTGAGTTATTCTTTCAATGGGTGTATCCAATCTGTCAATCAAATATATGACGTCATCATGAATTACGTCACATGTAGACTGATGTCACAATCAAAATGCGTAATAAATGGAGTAGCTAAGTACGTGATGAACCTTTAAAACTCTGTCATGCTTGTGTACGAAAGATTATCTTTACTATTTAATACACATTATGTTGAATATTTTGAAACTAATTTGACTGGACACGGTTGCGGCTATAGGCAGCAACGGCGGCCAGCCAATTTAGTTTCAATATATTCAACATGTTAGCTGTATAGTTATTATGAAAATGGGATTTGTAGAATTCAGGATTCAAAGTATATAAATCGATCTCAACAGGCGCGATACATGGGCGGAGCTCAGCTCAGATAGGCGGGGCATAGCTAAATGCAGGTTCACCCATTCAGGTTTTGGCATAGCGCTTAACCCTTTAATGGCTAATTGTGATCAACAAATTCCAAATATATGTTCATTGAATGCCCAATAGACCTTTCCAATGCATCCATCCATCATATAACGTTATAATTAACTACGTGGCGTGTAGGATGACGTCATAATCATGACGTTATGAGTGATTCGAAATAGTCCGTCTTTAACGCTTAATAGTCCGACACGTTGTACATGTATTGTCAATACCATTGTCTTTACCATTTATTAAACATTCTGTTGAATATTTTGGAAATAATTTGAATGGACGCTGTTGCTGCTATATGCAGCATAAGTGCCCAATCAAATTAGTTTCAAAATATTTAACAGCTTACCCGTATATTTGTCTGATAATTGATAGTCAGGGAGCTTAGAGATCGATCGATCCCAATGCGGACATGGTGTGGGTGGAGCTTAGATTGAAATGGGCGGGGCATAGCTAAACGTGAAAAGGTTTATGGCAGGCCAACAGAAGCCTATCTTTTCTAATTTACCACTGGAATGACTAGCTTGGTTATCGAGCCAGTCAGTTCAGAGTTAAATGAAAGGGTTACGAAATGGTTAATGATTATTGAAGGACAGCCTTATGATGATAGTACGAGTGTTACATCTGCTTCATTGTGACCATCAAATGTGTCATTTAAGTTGTCAAATACACCGTCACAAGCGCCACAATGGATCAATCAAGTTTTAGCTCGGTCCGCCATATATAGATAAGCTTCACACACATTTTACCAGAGTCGATCGATCGATCGATCGATCCCTGCACTCTCTGAATCTCAGTTGCAGTCAGAAAACTATACAGATAAGATGCTGGATATTTTGAAACTAATTTGATTGAGTGCTGTTGCTGCCCGTGACAGCAATATCGCCCAGTCAAATATGTTTCATAATAGTCAACATGTATGTATGATTACTGTATTCTGCGGCTTTAGTAGTAGAAACATCCTACAGCTGCAATCAGTCCTTCTTCGCTTTTGCCCACTTTGTTTTGTCCTCAGCCGAATTCCTTAGCTTCCTCAGGTCCATTCTTGACTTGAGTGTACCGAGTTCTGCTTTCTTGAGGGTACTTCGTAGCACGCATTACAGGCTTAGGCAATGACATCCTCTCCTGGCTTTGCCCGAGTAGGGAGAATTCAAAGGCTCTCTGTGCTGGTGTCTCTTCTGGATTCCTTAGCAGATGGCCAAACATGGAAATATTTGCTGGGCAACTTTTACAGACAGCGGCAACCTATTACACATCTTGTATAGTGCATTGTTGGAAATTATGCTGTCTGGCCATCGGTGTCCAGTGATGGTGCGTAGGTGTTTGCGGTGGCAGGCATCATGATTGTCTAGCGCTGCCTTTGGAGCTACGCAGCTGTTGCAGTTATACAGCATCAAGGATACACAGGTTGCATTGTGTAACCGTAGCCTTTTTATCAAGGGCATCTTTGATCTACGAATCCATAGCTTCCAGAATGACTGGAAAGCTATGTTCCCCATGCCGCATCGTGCAGCACTGTCAGCAGTACTGCAAAGCAGTGAGCCCAGGATTTTACTTTTCCTCCATGGTATAAATCGTCACCACGAAGTGGGTCATCATTTATTTTAGTTTCATGCTTTGTAGATAGGTATATGTGGGTGAACTCTGCTTTGGATTCATTCATAAAGATATTCTCAATTTTTAGTTTGTTTGCAGCTATTGGGAGGAGTTCGTCAAGGGGTTTCCTTTCCTCGTCTATGAAGTCCACATCGTCGGCATATTCCATCCATCTCTAGTGACATACCCAGTATTGACACTTGGGTGGGGTGGGTGGCTGACTTGACTCGTACTCCCAGCTTGGTGTCTGCAAGCTGTAGTCACACTAGTCGTAGCTCATCTTCATTGCAACTGGCGTGGCCTAGTGCATCTAGGATCGTTGTGTCGAAGGCTCCTGACATGTCAATGCCCATTTTGTGGAAGTCCCAGTGTTTGAACATGACTACCGACACAAGCATACGTTGAGCGCATACAATGTCTGCGCAGCTGCGTCCATGACTGAACCCACTATGACATGATCCGGTGAAGTCATCGCATAGAGTAACATTGGATAGGATTTTCCGTATGTTGTTCAGGTGCAAAATGGGTCGCAGATTGGCTGGTGGGCAAGGTGGCTTCTTGGGCTTGGGTAGTGCGATAATGGTGCCTTGGCCAACAGCATCGATGGGAAGGTGGTGCCTAAAGGCTGAATTGAATTAGGTGCGTGACCTGTTTTGTGATAATGTCACTTGCATATTTGATTAGTTCTTTGCCCATGCCATCAGGTGCAGATGCACGTCCATTTTTCAGGGCTTTAAGTGCCTTCTCAACTTCTGCTGTTTTAATTGGTGCTAGTAATGGCCTGTGGTCTCCTGAGTGCAAGGGCTCATCATCGTTGTCAGTGAACTGTTCCTTGAACCATTCTCGAATCGCCTCAGCTTTTCCCTGGTCAGTCCTGATAAAGTGTCCTTCAGAGTTGTGTACAGTGAGTGGTGGTGTGTAGTCAGTAAATCTCAGGGCTCGGGCTGCCCCAAACATTTTGTGACAGTCATCCGTGGCAGCGATTTCATCTGCTAGGGAGTCTGGTTGTTGAATAGCAAGATCTTTTAAGCGTTCGCTAATGTGGCGCAGAATGTTATTGCGCTCCTGGCGTAGTTTGGTGTGGTCTTCACTTTGGCCACTTTGATAGATGCGCAGCCGTAAAGCTTTCTGCTCTGCTGGCAGTTTTACTACTAGAGGGTTGTCAGTATACCTAGTTTGGTTGTTTTTAAGAACACCAATGGTGCTGGTAGCTGATGATTCCATAGATTTCAGTATATATAGTCAACATAATGTTTATTAAGTAGTAAAAACGTACAATTCGTACAACTTGACGGTCAATTAAGTGTTTATGATGGACTAAATTGCGTCATTCATGACGTAGTTGATTATGAGGTCAGCATACATGTGACGTAGATTATTGTGACGTAATATGATTGAACGAGAAACTGGATACATCAATTAAGGTGATACATATATATATATATATATATATATATATATATATATATATATATATATATATATATATATATATATATATATATATATATATATATATATATATATATATATTTGCATCCAGTTTCTCAGTCAATCATATGACGTCGTAATCTACTACGACACATGTAGGCTGACCTCATAATCAACTACGTCATGAATGACCCAATTTAGTCCGTCATAAACACTTAATTGACCGTCAAGTTGTACGAATTGGACGTCTTTACTATTTAATAAACATTATGTTGACTATTTTGGAACTTATTTGACTGGGCGATATTGCTGCCATGGACAGCAACAGAACTCAATCAAATTAGTTTCAAAATACTTAGCATCTTATCTGTATAGTTTTATATATCATGGAATGTTGATGTTAGAGAAAAGGTAATTTCTGAATTACTAATGCGTGAATGCTTGCGTGCGTGCGTGCGTGCGTCGTCGAAAAATATGTGATTGCCTGTAAGAGAATACATATATTCGCTGTTTTCCCTGACAGGCAGACAAACTAGATTCACCATCTACTCACATAAATCACATCGTGTACCCTATTTATCACATTAACATCAGCTTCCCAGACGATTCACTGAATAATATTAGTATTCTGTGATAGGCTAGAGTAATGAATGATTCCAGAATCTATAATAACTGCCAAGAATAGAAGTGTACAAGAATACGCCTAGAGATACTCAATGGGACATTGAGGATTTAATGACTAAATTTAGTCTGGAAAATCAGAATATTTGCTTATTGAATGTCCATTTGCAGGCCAAACTAAGACTATTTTGCGAAGTGACCACTGAAATGACTGGCTCGATAACCGAGGCAGTCATTCCAGTGCTAAATTATCAAAAATAGTCTTCTCTCGGCTTGCAAATAGATATTTCTGAAGACCACTACAGAGGCCGGTTTTAGCCTTCTTAGACATGAAAGGGGTACTCTGCAGTAAGTGATATTAGCATAGTGATGGAGGAAACCCATTTGTCACTCAATTACGTCACCTTTTGGCTGACGTCACAATCATAATGTCGGTTTGGCATGAAACTGGAAAAGTCCATCGCAAAAAGTGTCTGAATTGTATTTCTTTGATGAATAAAAAATTTAGTAAACATTCTGCTGAATATTTTGAAACTAATTCAACTTGGAGTTGTTCCTGCCATAGAAAGGAACAGTTCACCGAGACATTAATTTCAAAATATTCAACATCTTACCTTTCGGAGAATCCAAATTTCAAAGTTTTAAATCGATTCCAAAAACAAGTATAAGTGGACAAATATTAGCTAGCAATGGGCGGGCTATAACTAATAGAGGACCCTCCGTTTCCTCTACTCCTAAGGGTGGCTGTCGAGCAGGTAACGTAAAGAGAATCGGCCATGTATGTGTGAACTAACGCCTGCTGGAGGTTAACTGATATTTCCATAGTATCCATCCATCATCTGACCTCGTATGACGTCATAATCAGCTCAGCATGTTTATGATGACGTCACCATCATTACATCACAAAAGGTTCCATATACACCGTCATCAAATCTCACACAGTCCGACACGTTGTATGAATTGTATGTCTTTGTAATTGTTTGCTATTTAATAAATATGATGTTGAATATTTTGAAACTAATTTGACTGGGCGCTGTTGCTGCCATAGCCTGCAACAACACCCAGTCAAATTAGTTACAAAATATTCAACAGCTTACCTTTATAGTTTTCTTGAAATCGATCATCAGGGAGTTCAGAGATTGATGTGTGGGTGGAGCTTAGCTAGAGATGGGCGGGGCATAGCTAACACTGGAAAGGTCCATTGATATTAGTTGACCTAGGCAATAGTATTGTCACGTGTACACCACACTTATTATTCTTGGACACTGTGTTGTCCAGCATACAATGTACGTGCAAATAATTATGCGCATCAAACTCCTGGCAGGAATAACAAAACAAGAAGATATTTCCTGAATAATATAAAGCCTCATCTTATGTATGATCATTGAACATGTTTGGACAATTAAAATTCATTTCTGGCAAACACGAAACGTGCAACGCTGACAATTAAGGAGTGACCTTAACCTTGAGGTAGGATCACTTCAAAACATTCACAATTTGATTAGGCATATACCGGAAATACTTTAAGCAAAATTTTCCCGTTGGACCAAAAACTCAAAATTTCAATCTAATAATCTCAAGCAGCTTGTATGAGTAAAGGGAGGCAATTTATGCAAAAAAAGAAATCTGGTACATTTGACCCCTAAAGGTAAACTTAGCCTTTGATGTCGGATCCCTTGAACACTATCACCAATGCATCCGGCATACGTGTTATCCGGTTAGTAAAGTTTTCAGGAAAATCAACGAAAAGGCCAGGAAACGTTAAATAAACAAGGAATTTTTAGTGTGGCGTTGTGCTGAAAACATTTAAGATTTCACTCAATACAGGAATCTCAATCAGCTTGTGTAGGTATAGGGCGGTAATCCATGCTAAAAGCGAAAACAATTGACCCCACAGGTTAATTTTGCCATTTGACCACAAAATGATCACACCTCGCTGGGATCACAAAGGTAACATACTACACACATATAGTGCTAATCGGATATAAACTCTAGGGTTAACTGCACTAAACACGTGACCTTGAGACTACGTGGTGACATGGGGTAACTTCTAATGTGTTCATTTGTGCTCTCAGACCAAGTGGAGTTCATTTCTGGTAGAAAAGAATTCTGCCAATTTTGAGCCCTAATGGGAAACATTCATCTCGTGGCTGTGCCCCCCCCCCCCCCCCCCCCCCCCAGCTCACCACATATCTTCTGGACCACAAACGTGACATCCCTTCCATGTATGAGGGTTATCCGATAAAGACTGTAAATTCGATCAAAATTCTAGATGTAGGCACACTTCACATTATCAATACTGAAAATCTCCATTACATTTCTATGAAACATTTTCGCACACGGAAAGGTTGGTAGCTCAAATACTATTAGACAACTCCAAACGAAGAGCATACACCACCCAGCTCCTCCAAGTGTAGTAAAAGATGAATAAGTTTGGAGTTTGGCTGACAGATATAGAAGGATATGCAGTGCGAAAAATGTGACCGAGAATAAGAATGAATGAAGAAAAGAAAGAAAGAAAGAAAGAAAGACAGAAGAAAGATCTGATAAGATTATAATAAACTGAGATTGCATTTCAGATTAATAAAAATGACCAGATAGCTTTATTGATGTAGGATTGAGGAATCCATACCAAAGATATGCACCATGTCAATGAAAATCCATCTACAATCCACAATCATTATAACGCAACTAGCTACGTCGTGAGCATTGAAAAGTCCCGCAAATGTACGAATTGTATCTCTTTGGTGAATGTAGAATTTAGGTCTAATAAACATTATGTTGAATATGTGGAGACTAATTTTACTGGGAGCCGTTGATGCCATAGACAGCAACGTCTCCCAGTCAGGTTTGTTTCAAAATATCCTTGCCTGTATGGTTATCATGAAATTTGGATTCTGGGAATTCAGGATTCAAAGTATATAAATCCATTACATACCGTCTAAAAATTGGGCGGTGCATGACTAGAAATGAGGGAGGGGCTGGCATATAGCTAGAAATGGACCCGTTAATTGAGAAATTAGCAAAAAATTAATACGAGAGTGAATATGTATAGAAGCGTTAGAATTGTTATTCCAAACAACATCGCCTAAATAATACAATGCTTTTCACAGTTTTAGTGTTCCAATAACCGGGGTGTGGAATCTACAGAGAAGATGGATATCTTGATAACTTTATGAATTAGATCACTAGTATTGCCAGTTTCAATCTCCCTTTGTCGATTATGTGCGATTATTAGTCTCTAACCCCGTCATATGTCAGGTTAACCTTTTAATTGTCAAACTTGCCAAAAGGTCTATGATGTGTGTTGAGAAATGTCAATTTGTTGGCCAAGGGAGTCCTATTCAAAGTGGACCACATTGAAGTAATACAAATGCAAGTTGGTGGCGTGCGTGCGTGCGTGCTTGCGTAATTGTCACATTGTTTTATTTCTAAGCAAAGAACACCATTTCAATCTGAAAAGGGAAAGCCATTAGCGATGTGAAATGCTCATATTTATCACGCAAAGATAGAAACTATATCAGAAATAAATGAGGTTCCTGTATGCCCCTAAAGCCAAGCTGACGCTACAAATACAAAGATGTCTCATCTAAAAAATTCGTGCAAACCTTTTGAGATAAACAACTTTCATACTTTATGACAAGAAAACGGCAAAATAAGCTGTAGTAACTACAACAGTTCACCAAAGCGTGTGAATTTGATATTAATCGGGTGCAAAGGAGTATTCATTCGTTAAATGTACGTGTCCCTCCACCAGCGGAAATTATGCAGAAATCTCTCGAAGCGTACAGTTTTTGTGTCATTTGTTGATATTTATGTGAAAACCAAGGGGAAATGTTACATACCAGTACACAGTTATCGCTGTTATTGCATATTATTATTGACAGCTATGCATAGCTATGCTATACTGATGGCAACATATTTATTACTAAGCTGTCGGTTTGTCGCATGCACGTGCCTTTTAAGTACTAGATCGTATTTGCGGTGATAACAGCATGCTTGATAGCAACTTGATTATGCAATTCACCTTTCCAGAGTATCCATCCATCATCTGATCTCGTATGACTATATAATCAGCTCAGCGCGTGTATCATAACGTCACAATCATTACGTCACAAAGGGTTCCATATAGACCGTCATCAAATCTCAAATAGTCTGAAACGTTGTATGAATTGTATGTCTTTGTAATTCTTTGCTATTTAATAAACATACTGTTGAATATTTTGAAACTAATTTGACTGGGCGCTGTTGCTGCCTGAGGCAGCAACAGCATCCAGTCAAATTAGTTTCAAAATATTCAACAGCTTATCCGTGTAGTCTTTTGGAAATTGATAGTCAGAGATCGACCGATCCCAACACGAGCGAGGTGTGGGTGGAGCTTAGCTAGAGATGGGCGGGGCATAGCTAAAACCGGAGAGGGCCATTAGCGCTTTGGAAATCATGAAGAGTCACGTTCACGGAGGACGCGCGATGATAGATATGACTGCAGATTGAATCCAACATTGCGAAAAAGAAATTAAAAATTAAGTTACCCGGAATTTAGAAGATGGTTGATGATAAAAGGTACAATGTTTTCTGATATTTTTCTATGACAAGGGAAAGCGATGTGAACGAATCAGCTTCGCGAGCACAGATATAAATACCATTACTAAGGGTCTGACGTATTTGCATGCTATGTATACATACATGTGTCGTCGTACTATGGACATGACAACGTGATCTTCGTGAAATTAAAAAAGACCATTTAATAAATCCGAGCTGTCACTCAATCAATTACGTCACATATAGGCTGACGTAAAAACAAAAATCGTAATGAATGGCATGTTTATGTCTGTTCTTGTATATTGAATAGTCGACCAAGTGTAGGAATGATAGGTCTTTGCTATTTAATAAACAGACTGCTGACTATTTTGAAACTAATTTGACTGGCCTCTGCTGCTGACCATGGCAGCAAAGGCGCCCAGTCAAATTAGTTTTAAAATATTCAACAGATTACCTGTATAGATATAGAAATTCAGGGTTCGGTCGATCCTAATACGGGCAAAGCGTGGGGGTTGGGGTGGGGTGGGGTTGGGGGGGCTTAGCTAGAAATGAGCGGGGCATAGGTAAAAATTGAGCCCTATATTAACGGGCTAAATTCATTGCTGCTAAGTAAATATTCCTCTTAGCATCTCTGAATTATCTTATTAGTAATATTGTTACTTCAAATATGTCGAAATGTATCTGGCATAAAGTAGTCGCAAACCTAAAAATTGCAAGCAAACTGTGCTGATCATATCTTCAGCTCCATGACCGCAAGACATATAAAACCCGATATATAGCATTCTCAAAAGTGCACGTCGCGGGTTCCATAAGGAACGTGAAAGGGAATTAAATAGCATCCGTCGCCTGCACACGAAAATCAAATCAAATCTTTATGAGGAACAGAGATGTTTTAAAGTAGCGCATTATCAAGATTCAGATGGAATGTATGTCGGTCAATACTGGCAAACACATTGGAAAATTCATGATGGCGTAATAGATATTAGAAGTAATATTGAACACAAATCTAATGAAGGAATCCAGTTTTAGCGATGCCCCACACTGATCTAGCTAAGCTCCGCCCACGGTGTGTCCGTGTTGGCATCGATTGATTCGCGCACTCCCTGAATCTCAATTTCCTAATAAGCTGTTGAATATTTTGAACAGCGCCCAGTCAAATTAATTTCAATATCTTCAACAGAATGTTTATTAACTAGTAAAGCCATACAATTCGTACAACTTGACGGACTATCAAGCATTTTTGTCGGACTAAGATATGCCATTCATTACGCAGGGGCGGATCTGGGGGTGGGGTGCACACTCCACCACACTGCCCCTAGAAGGGGTGCCCAGACCCCGCCAGACGCGCGCTCTCTCCTAGCAACACTTTTAGACAGTTTCTCTAGTATCACCACAGTCACTACGTATTATACTACGTCTATACGTTCATACTTAACCTCTAGTTAGTCTATATGTAACTGTTCACTAGTTTGCAGAGGGCCCCATATTTCAAGGGCCCACAAGGTTACACAAAACGTTATGTCTTAATTTTATGGGGCCCTGCCTAACTTAACGCTTAACGCATATGCCTATAAATGCCACACACACATACAACTGTTATGGCCACCTCCCGCAGCCCTCCGATATCGGGGTCCCCCGCGGCATTACGGATGAAACGGGACTCTAGCTTTCTCGAGATCATAACGGCAGCTCTGAGGGCCCTGTGTAAGTATTTCAGAAATATTACACGGGATCCCCTGAGTCCTAGGTACGGCCCCGATCGACTGCTCGCGATGGGTAGATTTGTAATTTAGCAGCCAACTAAGAGTCCATATTTCTCTTTTCTGAGACCATCTAAGATCATATAAATTTCTAAATTTCTCTGGGGAGAATCCCGGACCTCCATCTGGTTTGTCTATCGATGGTCTGGATATCTGAGAGGTGCCCTCTTCTCATGCATTCCTGTCCTGAAAAAATCCTAGATCCGCCCCTGTGACGTAATTGATTAAGACGTTAGCCTATATGTGACGTAGTCGATTATAACGTCACGTGATTGACTGAGAAACTGGATTCATCAATTGCTTGTATGCGTGTTGAGTATCAGGCATAATCAATCTTGATGGTAGAGTCATTAACCCTTATCACACTGATGTCAATATTCTATCTTTTACTTTGTTAGTATCATAGAAACTGCTGTACATTTTTCAACAATTTTGCTGTAAGATGTTGCTGTCTACGACAGCATCATCTACCACCAAATTAACCTACACCAGTTCATTTTTAAATTTAATTTGAAGATTTAAAATTTTGACATCAGAATTGTAAGAGTTAAAGTGACCAAGGCAGTCATCGTTTCACTGGACGATCAGCCATTTATTCAGATTAATATGGTAGCGCAATCAAAGCTGTCAATCATGGTTACGGTACTGCGTTGCCTTTATAGTCCGTGAGCTGGAATGGTCCACCTGGATACCACCCCCTCCCCTACTAATTGACCAAACTATTTAAGATTATGTATGTTAACATGTGGGACTCAATATGGTTTTTGATGGGTTATATTAAAGTTAATACACACAGTGAAGCAGACCATATTAAGTGGTAAGGATAACAAAAATTAACATATCTTTTGATAGAATCGGTATAGATTGGTGATCGACCACTCAAAATGTTGCTTATAGTGTTGTCAACGATTGTATACAGTTTACACGCAAATCAGTTTCATGATGAGGTCGGCAGAGGTCGAAGGGTCACACATCTTCGCCAGAGGTTAAAATCTAGCAAATGCATGTTGCTATCACTGAACAAGCACCGGTAAAGGAACATTCTAGTTTTAACAGCATACGATTGATTACAAGGCACCATTTGACAACTATAATGAGGAAAGGTTTTCTCATTTAATAGAATATTGTTACTATGACAACTGACAGCATATCCAATTTTTGAGAATCGATGAAAAATGCAATCATTGTAAACTAATTACGTAGATTTTGATAGAATCATTGTAGATTGGTGATCGACCACTCAAAATGTTGCTTATAGTATCGTCAACGATTGCATATGATTTACATGAAAATCAGTTCCATAATGAGGTCTGCAGATGTCAAAAGGTCACACATCTTCAGCAGAGCTTAAAATCTGGCGACTGTATGTCGCTATCACGGACCAAGCACCGGTAAAGGAACATTCTAGTCTTAACAGCTTAAGATTGATTAAAAGGCACCATTTGACAAATATAATGAATAAAGGCTTACTCATTTAATAGAATATTGTTACTATGACAACTGACAGCATAGCCAATTTTTGAGAATCGATGGAAAATACAATCATTATAAACTAAACTTGAAATGAGCATATCATCGAATCGAAATTACGTAAAGTAACTGCTTTACGTATGGATGGATTTTATATGCAAATCAAGCAACAAATATGGACTGCGACTTAACAATGGCGAATTAGGTAAGACTGCCCAGTTTTGGTTATCTTACATGGACTATATTTGGTTGTTGTTGTCTCTCCTAAATGTAGTTAAGACAAACAATTACTATCTGTACGGAAAATGTCTCAATCGAATGGGTGACCTGTTCTTTAGTTTTGATGGGTAGAACATAGAAAAATCACACCCTGAAGCAACGGAGCTGATTAAGCTAGGTGCTCTAAGTTTTGCAAGATCCTTTATGCCTTGAAATTTGTGCGCAGTATACAAAACAATAGAGGAGACATTTATGAAGCACGCAAAATCGCATGCAGGAGCAGGAGGAGGTGCGGCTGGCGTATCTGGTATCTTGAATAACTATGATGCACATCGACGCTGGGGGAAAGATGGCACATGAACGAGCAAGATATGTGGAAACAATGCTCCAAATGGCAGATATGACAGACGAGATAGACAGGAACAATAGACATTGAGATGTCCATCCTTCACAGGTACGCACAAGTGAGGCAGCCACTGTAAATGTACTCGAGTCCGTAGAAAGCTTCATGAATCCTTCCACTCTCAATTATAAGGATACGCTGTTCCGTATTGGGTCTGTTCCTCCTGCACCTACCCATATCCAAACTGATATCATGGCTGCTGAGTCAATTGGAAAACTGGCCAAAGAGACTTTTATAACAGAGAGACTTGAAAGGAATACAGTTTATTTGAAAAAATTTAAAATGTTTTTTGACATGACAAAGGGCGCTCTTGTGAAAACTTCAATGAATCGTGAAATAGAATACAGACAACAAGGAAATTTTTGCATTCCAGTTATTGGTGCTATCACAGAATAAGCCAGAGAAGCTTGATATTGCAGAACTGTTACATTATCCACTTGTGCCGGTACCATCATCAATTGGCACGGCTGATGGGTACCTGTTGATAAACAGACAAATGTAAAGGGTTTCACTACTTAACCAAGGGAATATCAAATGCAGACGCACCATCTGATCACAAAACATGGAACATTGAATATGGAAACGGCACTTTCTATTGTATGAAAGAGGTACCTTGAACGTTCAAGCAGATAAGCCAGAAATTGTTTGATATTGGTACAGTAGGGAAATTCAATGTAATATTCAGTACGGAAATGCTCACGGAAAATTCTATCACATCAATGGAAAGAACAAGCATAGGTTCTGGAGAGAAACGTATAATCAAGGGTGAAAATACAAAGAGACCTGAAAATTGGAAGGAATTCCTCAGTAATAACGAAAACAAACAGCAACTAGTGCAACTGATGCTGAAAGTCTGGGGAAGTCATACAGTTAGTTCAAAACTACTTAATAAGATGGTCATTGCTATTTGTGAGGGCAAGGTTTACGATTTAACATCTACTGATGGCAACACAGTGCTGATGTCAAAGATAGAAGCTTTGGAATCTGACCAAGAAGAAACAGACACAAGGGTTATTCTCTATTGTGCTTATGCAATAAAAGAGGCCTATGACATTATGCGTATCAGAAGTCCACATAGCGATGTATTTTTCATTCGTCTGTGCTATGCCCCAATCATGAAGACACACATATTATTTGATACTGGTTCTGGAAACAATAGAAAGCTGTTGGACATTTCAAAATTGGCTAACAATTTTACGCCGCTTTACTGTTCTGCCCTTTGGAGCCTTCACGTCTTCACCAAATGTGATACGATGAGTGATCAGAGGAATAGGCAACGTAAAACCCATCAGACTCCTACAGAAGCAACCAAGATATCAGGAGGCTTTTCAGACCATTAGTGACTCATGGGACATCACAGAGGATCTCTTTATTCAATTAGAAGATTTCACCTGCCGTGTGCAAGATTACTCCCACAACAAATGTTGACACACTTCGTTTCTCAATGTTAATGGCAAAGTGTGGTGATGCAGAGAAAAAGATCAATCCCAACAAAAACGTTGACTTATCCACCTTACCTCCCCCGACAGTTTGCCTCCACCAGCACATAAAGAGGGTTAACTATCAGGTAGCTATTTGGAAGCGATCCCACGTACCAAAGCCATACATCCCTGAACCCACTGAGAATAATGGCTGGACTGTATGAAGGGAACATAGACTCGAGCCCAAGTGGTGTGATGATGAGATACTGCCATCTATGTTGGCTGATATTCTAGCGAAGAAATGTGAAAAGGAACTGAATGAGCAGGAATACAGCTCCACTGACGAAGATAGCGAAAATTAAGGAGAAGACTCGACAGATAATAGTGACAGTGACTAATTAAGAGTAGTTCAAATATAATTAGTGGATTTATAGTCGGTGGGTAAAACAAGCAGCAATAAAAACATTTTGAATGTTCTTTTATTGCTCTACACAATTTCGATTCGATGATGTGCTCATTTCAAGCTTAGTTTACAATGATTGCAATTTCAATCGATTCTCAAAAATTTACTATGCTGTCAGTTGTCATATTAACAATATTCTATTAAATGAGTAAACTTTTACACATTATATTTGTTAAGTGGTAGCTTTTAATCAATCTTAAGCTGTTAAAACTAAAATGTTCCTTTACTGGTGCTTGATCAGTGATAACAACATATGGTTGCTAGATTTTAAGCTGTGGTGAAGATTTGTGAGCTTTTAACCTCTGCCGACCTCATTATGAAACTGATTTGCATGTAAATCATATGCAATCATTGACAATACTATAAGCAACATTTTGAGTGGTCGATCACCAATCTACAACGATTCTATCAAAATCTACTTATTTAGTTTACAATGATTGCATTTTTCATCGATTCTCAAAAATTGGCTGTGCTGTCAGTTGTCATAGTAACAATATTCTATTAAGTGAGTAAACCGTTACTCATTATATTTGTCAAATGGTGCCTTTTAATCAATATTAAGCTGTTAAAACTAGAATGTTCCTTTACCGGTGCTTCGTCAGTGATAGCAACATATACTTGCTAGATTTTAAGCTTTGGCGAAGATTTGTGACCTTTCGACCTCTGTCGACCTCATTATGAAACTAATTTGCATGTAAATCATATGCAATCGTTGACGATACTATAAGTAGCATTTTGAGTGGTCGATCACCAATCTATACTGATTCTAGCAAAAGATATGTCAATTTTTGATATCCCTATCTCTTAATATTGAGTCCCAGTTTATCATATGTTAACATACATAATCTTAAAGAGGACATCGAAAGCTGTTAGAGAAATATAGTTTCGTGAATTAGTGGGTGGGGGTGGAGGGGGGGGGGTGTAGCCAGGTGGGCCCCTCCAGCCCACGGACTATTATTTTGTTGTCACTAACTACAAGTGGTCAACAACTCATGCATAATATGATGAATAGCGCGTTTGAGTCAAAATCAAATGCTATATACATAGAATACTACCGTTTCTTGCCCTACCTATGAACACTGTTACCTCAATGGAGTGATCTGATCTGTCACTCGAGTAGCTGAAGCCATTATTAAACTAAGGCCTACCACAAAAAATCTTTTTAACGTCATAATCATGATGACGTCATAATGACTTCTGAATCATAAGCTCATTAATGAAAGTTGGAAAGTCCGTCACAAAATTGTATAAACGGTATATATTCGCTTAATTTACAATTTAATAAACATTCTGTTGAATATTTTGAAACTAATTTAACTGGGACCTGTTTGACTTGACCCATCTTGTCATGGTCGGTAACAGCCTCCAGTCAAATTAATTTCGAAATATTCAACAGGTTAGCTGTATACTTACCTTGAGATTTAGATTCACGGAATTAAGTTTTCAAAGTTCAAATCTATTCCAAACCGCATAAAAAGTGGGCGGGGCTTAACGAGAAATGGGCGAGATATAGCTACAAACGTGTCCATCAATATCACAGCTGGATCTAGTTCTAGCCTCGCCCCGCCCATTTATAGCGATGCCCGCGTTAGTATACACTTTATACTTTGAACCATGACTTCTCAGAATCACATTTTCAAGGTAATAAGCTGTTGAATATTTTGAAACCAATTTTACCAGTTTGGCTGCCTAAGCAGCAACATCGCCAAGTCATATTAGTTTCACAATATTCAACAGAATGGTTACTAACTAGTAAATTCATCAAAGAAATACAGTTCTCAAACTTGGCGGACTATTCCAGCTTCATGACTGAGCATTTCCGTGAATTATTAGTGTGACGTCAGCCTACACGCGATTATGAATTCGCATACTTTATCGACAGATCGGATTCATCCATTCTAAACGGATTCCTTCGAAACGGTACTAGTTTATATGTTGAGGAAAGATGTCTATGGACAAATTAATATTGACGTTAAATATATGCTATTGATGTTCAAAACAACGTCAGAACATAGTATGCATTGAACATTGAGCATTGAAAGGTCAAGTCGGTCAAAGTGGCCTTTAGGAATAGGGGGCCTACCTATTTACAGTACAGGGATATACTATTATTGGAATATTGCCAATGGGATGACTAGCTCACAGAACGAGTCAGCCATTCCAGTGGTAAATTAAAAATAGTCTCCTCTTGGCTCGCAAATGAACACTGATGCATTGTATTTTCATTACCATTGCACCGTTAATGGTCAAGCCGGGAAAAATCGGCATCTGCGGTTGCCACGATAATTATCCATTTACAGGACTATATAAAGTAGTAAGCAAAAATTTCAAATTTTTGAAAACCTATTAACAATTTAGTGGTTGGTTAATTGATAAAAGGAGCATTTCGAGCGGTTTGATGCGCTTTTGCAGAGGAGGGGGTTAATCATTTCAAGAAATTTCAGCAAGCTTGGATTTAGAACTTGTGGAGATAAAATCTCATTTCACAAGTTGACGTCATTAATCAATTATGTCATCAATGTCTCGATTTAGTCCGTCTTAAACGCTTAATGGTCCGTCAGTTTGTACGAATTGTATGCCCTTACTATTTAATGAACGTGCCGCTGAATATTTACATAGGCAGTAACAGCACCCAGTTAAATTAGTTTCAAAATATTCAACAGCTTAGCTTAGATTCACATAGTGCAGGGATCGATTGATCCCAACAGGGTTAACGCGTGGGTGGAGCTTAGTTAGAGCTGGGCGGGGAATAGCTGAAGGTGGAGTCCTCCTTCAAACCACCTTGTATGAACTGTGCCGCAAAGCGTTAAAAATGCTACTACTATAAATTAAGCATGGTCAGGATTGTTAAAGAAAATTAAGATTTTTGCTCAGCGAGTGTATATGTGCCGGCCAAGAAAAGACTATTTTAATAAATTTAACACGGAAATTTACAAAACTATTCTTCGGTTGTCTTGCAGAGTAGACACAACAGAGGCTCACTTTGCCGGCTCAACCATCAAATTGGTAAAAGTCTAGAAAATTCAAGTTTATGCTACGTTTATGCTAATCTAGTGTTTAGTTGCAGATCAAGTGAAGAATATTTTTGAAATATTACTACTGGAATGACTGGCTCGGTAACCGAGCCAGTCATTCCAGTAGTAAAATTTGAAAAATAATCTTCTCTTGACCTGCAAATGGGCATTCCTTATGACCACTGAAGAGGCCAGTTTTGACAAGAATAACCATTACATTGTTAATTTGGTCGACACAATGGGGGTTACACTAATATATATTGTATTTCCCACTAGTGTGATAAAGTCATGCACTAGTATACTGTAGTCCAAGCAAAATAAGCTTTTGCTTGGAACGAAGTAAAACAGCTCCCCCATTTGGAATTGGATGCATGTTCAAGATGTCCACAAAATACCAATATGTTGGCATATCTTTAATCTGAGATGACATATTTGATTGATGTAAACATTGATCATGGTTTTCAGGAAACAGGGGTGTGTTTGACATACAGAATAATTTAATTGAATACATTTTATTTGCATAAACCTCAAATTGCTCCCAAAAATCAGTGCATGAATGGTTGCTTACATTACAACTGGTTTGACTTTCACAGTGAGGTATTGTTAATTTCCCTCAATATTGAACATAGTGCAGATCATAATATCTTCGATGGGACAGGGATACTCGATGTGATGGGTGTAATAGCTGCTGTTACTCTGCTAACACAAACCCAAGCAAACATATTCACAAAATGACATATCTGCCAAATTTATTTTTTATCCATCAACAAATGGTGAAACGTGCCACACTTTTTAACAGACAAATAACAGACATACAGATCGCGATTGTAGAAGCTTACCAAGGTTAGCTAAACCATCACCAGCTGATGGAAAATTACAACAATCGACATGAAAATCGAAATAATGGCTTATGTGATAGATAGAATATCAAACTCATACCACGGTGTATTAAATTTATCACGCTCGTTTGGTAAAATCTCACTTGGAACTCTCTAAAGCTTATTCCAAATGCGATCTTATGAAAGCTCTGTGGTAAATTTGATACGAAATGACAATTCGTGTGAGATCCTCTACACATGCAGTGGCTTAGGGATGTGATTTTGGTTTTACTGCGATATGGTATACCACGAGCGGACATACATGATTTACCTCAATTATCATTTATGATTAACCGGTAAATACAGCCACATCATTCTTTCGTCCAATACTATATCAAAACACACATCCATCGTATGTGAATTGATAGGTATCTCTCCTGATCAGTGTGGTACAAGAATGGATGCATCCCCTTTAACCATGCCCCGTCCGTCTCTAACTAAGCTCCAACCACGCTCTGTGCGTGTTGTGATCGAGTTATATATTTTGAATCCCGAATGCCCAGAATACCAATTTCATGGTAACTATGCAGGTAGCCTGTTGAAGATTTTGAATCTACTTTGATGGGTGGGTGGGGTTTCTGTAGAAGCAACAGCCCCAGTCAAATCAGTTTCAAAATATTCAACAGAATGTTTCGTATTATTAAATGGTAATGACAAACAATTCGTGCAACTAACGGACTATCCCACGTTCATGGCAGAGTATTTCGGTCAATAATGATTGTGACGCCAGCCTTCATGTGACGTAATTGAGTATGATGTCATATAGTTGAGTGGCAGATTGGATACGTCTATTATTACCCCTTGAATTCCCAGAATCCCATTTTCAAGGTAATGAGACAGGTAAGGTGTTGAATATCTCGAAACTAATTTGACTGGGGGTGGGGGGGGGCGGGCCTCTGGCAGCAACAGCCTCCCGATCAAATTGGTTGCAAAATATTCAACAGATTGTTTATTAAATAGTAAATCCATTCAAGATCAAGTATGATTGTGACGCCAACGGTCAACCTATATGTTACACAATTGATCATGAACTCGATACTTGAGTAACAGATTGGATTCATCTATTTCAACCATAATAACCAAACACGTGTCTTACACCCTCCTGCTGCATCAATCACCGGGGTACTCTACATTGAATCGTGTCTCGGAGCTATATAACCAGTGTATGATGAGGCAATCATATGGCTAGTTGACCAACGAAATTCCTTCCTATTGCTTATTCACAAAAGACCTATCGACCTTGAAATCACAATAACGCCTTGGTTGAGTAGAACACTGCATTGGATTGCAAACACGAAATTGCACAATCACCAAGAGAACGCCTGGAGAGCAACGCCATTTATTCTGAATCACACAGATTTGAGAGAATTTGAGCAACTTTGAAAATATAAAATACAAAATATGTTGAATATCATGAAATAATTTTGAGTGATATCCGTTTCTGCCTGCGGAAACACCAACCTTCAGTCAAGTTGTTTTCTAAATATTATGCTGGAGTTTAACTCTGACGTGTAATAAACAGTATATTCATGATAAATACAGGGCTAAAGGGGTTAAACTGCAATTTCAGGAAATTCTAGGAAAATGACATATTTGACCCCATCAGTGCAGAAAATAGAATGGGCATACGCATCTTCGGTAACGGAACACATTATTCTATTCTATTGGAAGCTATTTTCGCCATTCTGTTAAATTACCGGTAGGAAGATTAAACATGCGAAAGATAAACGAGATTTCCTCAATGGCGCTATTATACTAGTTCTTGCAAAGCCAATTGCAATGGACAGTTCCGAGCTGTCACTCAAGTATATGACGTCATAATTAAAAACGCCATTGATGAATTAAAAATTTAATAAACATTATGTTAAATATTTTGAAACTAAGTTGACTCGTAGCTGTTGGTGATAGAGGCGCGAACAGACCCCAGTCAAAGCAGTTTCTACATATTCAACAGCTTACGTGTTCAGTTATCTTGAAATTTAGATTCTTGGAATTCAATTTTCAAATCGATTCAAACGCATACAAAATGTTGACTGAGTTTAGCTAGCAATAGGCGGGACATAGCGGGAAATCAACCACATTATTGCACAAAATACATGTTATACTAGATGGCAGCTCTCTTGTAGTGCTGTTCGCCCCATATGGGAAAGAGGGTATTGCATTTGTGTGGATCTGTCTGTTTATATAATTTTCTGTTTGTTTCACTGCTACTCTCTTTATCTCTTTGTTTCTTTATACGCTTGTTGGTGGTCTGTCCGGAGCGGTGTCTCTGGAACAGCTGATTTTAACAGAACTAGAATTGACCAACTCTGGAGTTGGTCCATAAAAATAAATGGAAACACGAGAAATTCGGAAAACCATGAGGGGTATGTGAATGGAGAGTCACAAGGATTATTTTGAAGATATATGCCTCAAAATGCAGCTTGGAACGCTGAAAATAGCGGCTGTGTTTCCCATAACCCCGTATAAATCTTGAATGATTGTTAGATATTAATTATCTTAATAGGTCTTTGCACAAAAACTACCTAGATAATCTAGCACAGGAGCCCATATTTCATTGTTGTGAATCCATGGTACCCTCTAGTTATAGCGCGGATGAAAGAACTACATAGGACCCTTATATTTCACGGTGATCCCAGATTTCTGTGTTGTGGTCCTTAAGACTAAGTTTTATGTGCTATTGGTCATTGCAATATCAGAGTTCGCTTCTTTAACTATCATTTGCCGAATCTACATCTTTGACTAATTTATGATTGACATGATTTTCAAATGTTCGTGAAATCGATTTTGCTATAATAAGGTGTGGCTCATGTTTGCCTTGCCGAGTCGATTGATAAAGCAACACATGTACGGTTCCCATGTTCCCTTTCTTCATATGATGTAATTAAAAAGTGAATGGAAATTGCTAGGTTTGATAAAGTTGGCTAATATAAGATATGATGATACGTCGATTGCGGTAACACAAGTCTGCCAATAGGATAGATGCTTGAACTTAACTGGAGATGTTTCTCGTACACTATTGGCGAATATAATTTCTGGCGTTTATTTGTAAATTCAGTTTCTGGTCATGATTGCATTCATCTGGAATTTGAATCATACGCACAAGAAAATCCCATCCTGATAAATACAATTAACGACGCATTTAGAGAAAACATCACACAGTTAGCAGTCAGTCTATATTACACAATCAACAGTTAGATGCAATCAGCTATGCCAGATAAGCCAGTATCGCCATAATATGCGATCTACAATGGTGAATATCCAATGAACCTTTCCAGTGTATCCATCCATCATATGACGTCCTAATCAGCTACTTGACGTGTACATAAGATGACGTCATAATCAATGACGTTATGAAGGACGTAGATAAGTAAGTCACAAACACATAATTGAAAACGGACTACACGTTGTTGTACGAATCGTATGTCTTTACTAGTTAATACACATTCTGTTGAATTGTTTGAAACTGATTTGACTGGGCACTGTGACAAATTACTTTCATAATATTCAACAGCTTACCTGTATAGTTTTCTGGAAATTGATAGTCATGGAGTTCAGGGGCGATCGTCCCCAACATGGGCGAAGCGTGGGTGGAGCTTAACTAGGAATCGGCGGGGCGTAACACAAATTGGAAAGGTCCATTCTTCAAAAATCTACAAAACCAATCAACTCACACGCACCAACAGACAGACAGGCCACTGCCTACAAAAGATTAATCAGTCATAAACCTAAATATGTTACCTCCTTTTTGTACATTGCCATTAGAACGTGATATCTAGACACCACATTAGTCAGATAACCTGCTTGGGAGTTATCCTTAACATATTTCACAATAGCTCGAGTGCAAACAATAGGCTTGCCCACGTCGAATAATATCATTCAAAGCATTAATATCTCATATCCAGATCTAGATGGTGGGTCGAGGAGGGGTACAGGAGCCACCCCTAGAATAAATATTGGCATATATAGGAAAAGCTCGGAAATAAAATAAAGATCCTTTTTTTTTTAATCAAACTTCATCCATGAAATGGCTTCGAAGAGCATCTAATTTTCATTATTTTTCAGGGTGTGTGGGTAGCAACCGACCCGCCTCGATACCATTAAGATGGGTACTTCACCATACTAACCCCACTCATAGTGTAGAAGACTAATCAATTGAGTGAAAGTGGCTAGTAATTCTCAGAAGCAAAAGCAGTCTTACACCAGACACACTACCAACACAAAGCAAATGAATAACCATTTTCCATACCATTGACAACAGAGGAATCTAGTCTCTCGGTGAATCATGTGACATCAAAATCATCTGCATCACATGTAGGCTGACGTCATAATCAATTCCACCATGAATGATGTGATTAAACGCGTCATATTCGCTTAATAGTATGTCAAGTTGTACGAATTGTATGTCTTTACTAGTTTTCTGGAAATTGCGATTCAGGGAGCGCAAGGATCGATCGATCGCAACACGGGCACACCGTGGGTGAAGCTCAGCGAAAGATGGGCGGGGCATAGCTTAAACGGACTCTGAGTCTAAATCAGTCTTTTGCACACCACTGTTAGGAAGTGTATCTCTATGGGCACTGAGTAAACCGCCGACAGACTGGTGCCCATTTAGAAAGCAGTGAGCTGGTAGGTTGATATTGCACTTGACCACAGAGGCATATAGTTACATTGTTTCCAGGATTTGGTTAAGAAAATAACGGAAAGTACATTCCATTGATCAAAGTATATATACAAGTCAGTTAGCTAAGTTATCAACTGCTATCCCGATCTAAAAATAGAGGCGTGGCTTCTTCGAGAATACACCTCTAATGCATTGACCGGCCATCGTCTTACGTCATCACGACGACTAGACTGTTACACAGACTCCACTTCGGATACCAGACAGATCGGGGCCCAGTCTATCTCCGTAGCGGATAGTAAAAGGAACACAGTGGGTCGTGTTGATTTTGATACCATCTTTTACCTCTGTGTCACTATAGCTTGATATAGACATTAAAATCGACTCGATCCATTCAGTGGTTCGTCTGATATCAACATACACGCAACGTCAGGAAATTCTTGACCTTATTTTGTGTGCGACAGATTTGAATTTTACGACGAATTCAGAGGGACTATTTTTCTGTTAACTACTTGTCATACAGACTAATATAGGCTTTATATCATCTCCTTTTACGTGAATTAATATTGTCTGGTATGAAGAGAGTAACGCTCGTGTCCTTTTAAGTTTCAATTCTCTCTACCACCATATTCTGGTGGAAATCACTACGACAATGGCCACTCAATACATAAGAGATACTTTTCCTGATCTCGTATCGAAGGAGATCTCGCGAGATACAAATGATGCTATCCCTGCTAACTTTATGTCACATTAGAATTATCTGGATCAGATTTGATGACGGCGATTCTCATTCAATAATATTAAATATTTGTTGAGATGCGGAATATGATTATATACACACAGACTCGTCGTAAAATCATATTTATTGTAAATTATAGCTATTACATAGGTACGAAAATAGGAAAATATTGTCAAAATACCTGCTCCATATAATTACCATTATGTATATTTCCCATATATCATTGCATAATTTGTCCTGTAGGTGGGGCTTAGAAGACACCTTCCGTATCCTCTGCGTGTCGTAAGAGGCGACTAAAGGAGGTAAGGGTGAGGTAACCCTGACAGAAACCTCGAGTGCTGAAGACGGAGGTTCCAGGCCGCACGGCGCACTCTAATAAACCATGGATCCACGCACTTAGCGCTTATGATCATGTCGATAGTCACTTACAGGACTGGCGGTATGATCAGCGAACGAAAAGAATAAGAATTGCATAGTGATCTAGGTGTAAATAATTCATTTATTCATTCATTCATTCACATTCATTCATTCATTCATTCATTCATTCATTCGTTCGTTCGTTCGTTCGTTCGTTCGTTCGTTCGTTCGTTCGTTCGTTCGTTCGCGTTCGTTCGTTCGTTCGTTCGTTCGTTCTCGTTCATTCGTTCATTCGTTCGTTCGTTCGTTCGCTCGTTCGTTCTTTGGTTGGTTCGTTGGTTGTGTTGATTTGTTGGTTGGTTGGTTCCTTGGTTGGAGGGCTGGTTGGTTGAATGGATGGTTGGCTCATTCGTTCGTTCGTTCACTCATTCGTTCCTTTGTTTGTTGGTGCATTCATTATTTCGTTCATTCATCCGTTCATTCGATTGATCATTCATTCATTCATTCATTCATTCATTCATTCATTCATTCATTCATTCATTCATTCATTCAATCGTTCGCTCCTTTGTTAGTTCGTTCGTTCGTTCGTTCATTCATTCGTTCGATCATTCGTTTGGTCGTTCGTTCGTTCGTTCGTTCATTCATTCGCCCATTCGTTCAATTTTCCGTTCGTTCGTTCATTAAATTGTTTGCTCGTTCGTTCGTTCATTCGTTCGTTCCTTCATTCGTTCGTTGGCTCGTTCATTCAGAGGTTCGTTCGTGCATTCGTTCGTTCGTTCGTTCCTTCGTTCATTCGTTCGTTCAGTCATTCGTTCGATCGTTCGTTCGTTCGATCTTTTATTCGTTCGTTCGTCCGTTCGACCATTCTTTCTTTCGTTCATTCGTTCATTAATTCATTTATGTATATATCCTGATAATGCGTGTTATTGGGCCGGTACCAGACTAATAGCCAGCCGATAAGATCCAGTATTGACCTAGTAACTGCACAATAGCCTGCGTTAGCAAGGTAGTATTTGTCTACAATCACTAACTTCTCCTGTCCTATCGCAATTACCAATACCACGAGAGATTCCAAATTGACAATCCATGACGACAGGGAATGGAAGAAATGTACACCTTTTCTAGCAAACTACTCCATAGTTTTATAAGTTTGGTTTTCTCAAAATCTTCTATTATTCGTTCCAACTTTGGCCACTGTTCATTTGTAGAATAGTACTTCTGAAAGCTGTTGCTGTCTAAGACAACACTAGCTTACAGTAACATAATTTTCAAAATGGACCGCGGGCATTAAAATCACAATTCACGTTGTAAGACGATGATTGCAATGACATGTGCTAGTTACACCAGTATGTAATCATATGCACCAAAATTTGCATTTCGTGTCAATGAAGGATGTGGGCTAAAGAAATAGCAGAGTGAAGCCCAAGGTAATGGAGGATTGCAGTGTATCCATGAATCACGTGCCGTCATAATCAACTACTTGATATGTAGGCTGATGTCTTAATCAATTACATCATGAATGCCGTAGCTAGATTTATCACGAACGTTTAATTGATGAGGGACTAAGCATTGTTTGTACGAATTGTTTACTATTTAATAAACGTGCTGTTAAATAATTTGAAACTAATTAGACTTGGTGTTGTCGCTGCAACAGCAACCAGTCAAATTAATTTCAATATGTTCAACAGCGTACCTGTATAATCCTATGGCAATTGAGATTCAGAGAGTCCAGGGTTCGATTGATCCCAACACGGACAAAGCGTGGGTGGTGCTTAGCTAGAGATGGGCGGGGCATAGATAAAACTGGGCTCCTCCATTGCTGGGCCAAATAATAGAATACGGGTATGCGTTGCATATGAATGCTATATACCTCGTAGAAATCGCTGACGCTGGGGTGGGGGGGGGTGGGGATGCGTATCGGGGTGTTTCGGGGTGGGTTGGGGGTGGTGGATGTGGTTCTAGCAGTGATTGGAAGCTAATGTTGATGGTGGTTGTCGTGGTGGCTGTTGCGGTGATGGTGGTGGTGGTGGTGGTATGGCTGTTGGCTGTTGGTGTGGGTTCTGCTGCTGGTAATTGTTGTCGTCGTCGTCGTCGTCGTCGTCGTCGTTGTTGTTGTTGTTGTTGTTGTTGTTGTTGTTGTTGTTTTTGATGCTGCTGCTTTGTTTGGTATCTGTGGAAACTGCATGTTAGCTCTGTCGATGTACATTGTACCAGTGGAGTAATTCTGCCTTCGCGAGCTGCTGGCAGACCTGCCACTTAGTAAATGTATTGTAGCCTTTCCCTGTGCGCCCGCGGTACCTTCACTACCCTAGACTGTTTAAAATTTGCCACTACACCACTGAATATAACTTCTTTTATTTGGTGTAGAAAGTAACATTTAAACTTATACCCATGCTGGGTTTCTGACTATGCACATTTCTAGCTAAGCTCCGAATATTTAATACGATAAGTTATTGGTTTGCGTCTATCGATTCCCTGATTTCAGGTACGATTTAATCCATATCTAGGTTGCTTTTTAGTTCAGTCTAATATTGGTGATGATGATGATGATTATGACGCCGACGCCGCCGACGCCGATGACAACGACGACGGCGACGACGACGACGACGACGACGACGAGCGTTTGCCACTACAACAAGCCGCCGCCTCACCTCATGTTCACTTTTTATTCACTCAGGCTTTACACAATGGTGTTGAATATTTTGAAACTAATCTGAGTGGGTGCTGTTGCTGCATGTTTATTAAATAACAGAGAATTACAAAGCCATACAATTCATACAACGTGTCGGACTATTTGAGATTTGATGGCAGTCTATATGGAAGCCTTTGTTACGTAATGATTGTGACGTCATCATACACGCGCCGAGCTGATTATGACGTCATACGCGGTCAGATGATAGATGGATACACTGGAAAGAGGAATTAATACCTTTGAACACTGGATTCCCAGAATACCAATGTCACGGTAATTATACAGGTAAGCTATACATTGGCTGGGTGCTGTTCCTGTCTATGTCAGTATGGCAGCAAAAACTCAAAGTCGAATTAGTTTCAAAATATTCAACAGAATGTTGATCAAATTATAAACTCATCAACGACATACCACTCGTAGGTTCGCGACGGACTTGTCGATTTTCGTGACTGAACAAGCGTCACCATGACTGTGACGTCATATAACGAGCGCCATACTTGATTACATTGATAATGAGTGGCAGATCGAACCCCCCCCCCCACCCACACCTTCAACCCCACCCCACCCCCTATTGCTCTAAGGGCTCGCATCACATGCCACTCTAGAAATAGTAGAGAGTGTATTAACATATCGATTTATATCGGGTATTTCTTATATTCTGGCGAGTGGTTGTGCTATTAATACGGTATCTTTGGTGGAACTGGCAATAACTGTCCAAATATGTCATCATGGAAATATACATACGAGAGAACAACAGTAATAATATATTGGAGACCCACGCCCGCCCGCATTTGTTACTTTGCAAAACGTTTTCGGATTTTCGGGATTTTTACGGATTTTCCATCTTGTTTGGGGATTTTTATGGAACATGGCCAAAGTTGTAGAAAGGCAGAGTGTGTAGAGAGAGTCACACCCTTCCATATGTTAAAATTTGAGTGAAACCGGACAGGTAGTTTCTGAGATATCGACGGATCCAAAATTCGATCCGATCCGGATACGGGTTCTCTTATTCAGAGCAGTGCAAAAGTCTGGACTCCTCATGCACAGACCATATCAGAATAGGGAGCACCCTCTTCGCCTTACGGAGCGAGGGTAATTAAGCTTTTCCAAAAGCGATAACAGGACAATGAACTTTGTGTTACAGAACATATCCCAGACAATCGACGTCCTAGTTGCCAATACAACCGGGTAATGAATGATTCAAGTGACCGCGTCTCCATAACACAACCTTGGACGCCAGAACGTGCTTGCCTACCGTTGATTGATGAGTGTGTGTTAGTGAGCGACGCTGTGCGATGGATGTTATTATCTGTAATAATATAGTCACGAACTGCTTATGAAATGAGGTCTTTGATGATATTTCACTGATGCTACCCCTTCAGAAACGATGCTATTAATCAGACTGCCTCTGAATCCTTGTCCACATTGCTCTCAAATTTAAAAGTTTGGAGAATATTTGATTGATGGTGTACAGCCATTTCTCGTTGAATTTATTAGCATGCCATTTACGCGCACGGGAATTGATTTTGAAACTTTGAAACTTGAATTCGCAGAATCTAAATTTTAATGTATCTACACAAGTAAGCTGTTGAATATTTTGGAACTAATTTGACGGAGCCTATGGGAGTACCAGCCCCGGGTCAAATTTGTTTCAAAATATTCAACAGAATGTTTAGTGAATTGTAAATTCATCACATCCATACAATTCTTTCACTTTAGGATGACCCTTTTTGATTTTCGTGACGGAGATACGGCGCCATTTTGATTGCGAAGTAGCTAACATTTGACGTATTTTACGCGTGTACGAATTATATATTATTGATAAATCAGTTTAATAACTGTTGGATATTCTGAAACTAATTTGGCTTATGAATATGTTCATTTCAGTTTCTCTTTCTCCCTTTTTCAAGTGCACGAACTGTATGCCATTTATAAATCAGAAATTTAATAACTTTCGAATATTTTAAAACTAATTTGGCTGAAAATACTCAAGTTATTCTTTGTGCCATTTTCAAGTGTACGATTTGAGGCACAATCAAATAGCCGTCCAATATTTCGACCTTTCTCCTTGTGCTACTTTCGCGTGTACGAACTGCATTTTGTTGATAAATTTATAAGGAATATATAATTATGTATATAAAATCTACCTTCGTGCAATATATTGTCAACTGTAATGTCTCATATGCAGATGCAAGGCCTGAATGTAATAAAGTGAACTTGAACTTAGTGCCAGCCATCTCAATTTTCATATTTTCTATGTGAATGGCAATAATTGTTTTTCCGATGCAAATTCTGTACTCCTCCACGCATGGACTGTCTTACTATGTATCGGCTAACGTAGGTTACCTGGCCAGTGCCAGTCAAATACGGAACCAATTCGGCCCTGTAACCTGCGCTGTCAGTGATATATTTGATACATGGACTTATGACATCATATTACGATCGCGAACTGTAATAATCTGGTGTATTTATCGAATCTTTCTCCTCCGGACATTGGCTAGGGATATCGGAGGTGTATATAGAATGGCCTCGCGATCTTGTTAGTCGCAGAATTACTCACCATTCACCATAATGGATTCCGATTAAAGCGTGGGTAAGCGTTTGGCTCGAGAAACGCCAGAGCGAAATTGCGTTTGTAATCTGGCAATTTAGGACATATGTCTTATGTATTAGAACCGCTTGATGTGAATTTCGGCATATGTTGGTATAAGGCGGTAGACAGGAAATGCGGCACAATTTCAATTGCTACTTTATTGACCACTCATTTAATCCCGGGCTCACACCAATACGACGTTGCCCGATCCGACACAACTCGACGGTCATGTGAGATCGTACATTCGTTCGTTTCCAATTTCACCCGGCCAGACTGCCCCGACTTGACACGACAATTATTCGAAAATCAATGCTGAAAATACTTAGCTGAATAAACATCACATAAAGGTATCAGTCTTTGTGTAGAATTGTGTGAAGTAGCAGAAGTACCATATTATATGATGCTAGTGAGCCATGCTAAAAACACTTTAACAATCATTTGAGTTAAAGTTGTTGATGCCTGTGCCTACATCAACGTTCACTGTAGCCTAATTGGTTATATTTTTCAAACAATCACAAGTGAGTTTTACCAAATATTTTCAGAACACTTTGACTGAAATGTGTTGCTGCTTATGGCAGCATCATATGTTCTAGCAATCGACGGGACTTTCGATACTGAAACATTCGTCAATCACTTTCACAGTTCACATTCCGATCAATAATTTATTTCCGTAATTAAAATTTCAAATTATGAATATCAATTTTAACATAATATTAAGAAAAGGATAATTCCATATGGAAAAAGACGCGCGTGACGCGTGCGAGGCACGTGACTTTAGGCTGTTCTTTGGTTGGCTAATCAAGGTAACTACAGTCGGGATTTATCGCGAACGCACCAACACCAACACGACAGGCAACGACTACGGCCAACTACAACCAACTTCGATCGGACACGCCCAATCGGGACAACAGGCTACGACACGACGCAACTTGATACAACTGTCACGCCGCTGCAACTCGATTACCGGCGAAATTCCGTTGAGTTGTGTTTGGTCTGGCATCGTCGTATTGGTGTGGCTCGGAAACAAACCTGACAATAACTAGTTTATGACTTTTAATGGACATACACGAATTTGAAAACAATATGGAAACAATTTGCTATTATTGGTCTCACCACGAGGTGCTGCTGGGAAATTGTAATAGCCATGACTGCCCGTATCTTCGTCCGTCCGTCAGTCCGTCCGTTCGGCCAACCTTCCGTCCGTTCGGCTACCCCTCCGTCCGTTCATCCTACTGTTCACGTGCAGGCCTATGTGTATTCAGCAAGCTAACCCGAGTTCACCTAGCGAGATTTTAACCAAACTTCGGAGTGGAGCATTTGCCTTGGCATCATTTACCTCCCCCCCCCCGCCCCCTCTCGTGTCAACATATTCATTTAATGGGCAAGCCGGCCAAAAATGGCCTCCGCAGTGGTGCTGTGGAATATCTATTAGGCCTATCAGGCCAACAGAAGGTTATCGTTGAAAATTTACCACAGAAATGACGCGCGAGCCAGCCATTCCCGTAGTAAATTTTCAAACATCGTCTTCTCTTGGCTTGTAAATGGACCCTGATTAGGCAGAAATTATATTTTCTTGATCAATAAACGTTAAACGGGCATATTCACAACAGAATGCTTGAAAACTCAAATGGTTAAAATTGTATACTTTTGGGCGGATTAAATTGTGTGCGTGTGAATTAGGGACTCGTGTCATTATATGAAATTGAATCATCATATGTTAAGATTTATTTCGTTTCATTACATCGATGCACAGAATTTAAGCTTCTAAAAATATACAATTTTAACAATTTTATTTGCAAGAATTCTGGTGTGAATATGCACCTTTAATGGTTAATCCGGCTAAAACAGTCTCTGCAGCGGTCTTGACAAATATTCATTTGCAGGAGAGCACAAAGCTATTTGTGTATATTCCAGTGGTAGGTTTACAAAAGCGTCTTCTGATGGCCTTCAGAAAATTTTCCTTGAAAAATATTGACCATGAAAGGGTTAATTGATATGGGTCGCATTTCGAGCGCTTTGATGCGGTGTTGACACCAGAGGGGTTACATATTTATTCATTTTGTGGCCAATAGGTTGAAAGGGTGTTAAAGCGCAACGCCATCGAACACGGCATGACGGGATAACTTAATTTCGACTGGAGAAATCGTCACCACTAAAATAACCCAAAATACGACACGATGCCCTGACTAAATAAATTAATATAGTCAGCAATACAAGAATTAATCTCCAGACAGCAAGGCCGTGTTCTCACTAAAGGGTTAATCTGGAATAACGCCATACCTCAGCATGGCGTTTCGCTGGTTAAGTCTCTAGCCGGGAACACGGCCTAATCATACTTAACTATTTCTGGTACTATGTCGGTTATTATATGACCGATATATCTGTTTGCATTCACACTGGTGGAAAAAAATCCTGGACTAGACGGCGGTGCTACCTGGTGGAGACTAAGGCCGTGTTCTCACTAAAGACTTATGCGGCGTAACGCAATACTGAGGTATGGCGTTATTTCAGATTAACTCTCCAGTGAGAACACGGCCTAAGGCCGTGTTTTCACTAGAGAGTTAATCTGGAATAACGCCATACCTCACTATTGTGGAACGCCGGTTAAGTCTCTAGTGAGAACACGGCCGTATATTAGGCCGTGTTCTCACTAGCGACTTAAGCGGGGTACCGCAATACTGATGTATGACGTTATTCCCGATTAACTATCCGGTGAGAATGCGGCCTAAGATAAAATGATGACCGCAGCGCCACCTGGCGGACAGCGAGAGAAAATGCTAACGGTAACGCTACCTGGTAAATATTGAGGGAATGAGTTGCGTTCACATCCGGATGCAATAACGATATATGGGAAAATAAACGGCCGATTTTGCGGGATTACATTTCAAAATAAGGAAAAGAAGCAGTCTAATGGGAACGTTAGCCGTAATACCGCACATTTACCGAAACAGTTGATGTATGAGGACAATTCCTATGTCTAACTAACTGCAGTTCGTTTACAGGAAGTAAATTACACCATGGTAGAAGTCAGCAACACTAAAACGTGATGGAATGCACTCTTGAAATATATTTCCCCATTGGCCCCTAGACTACAGTCCACAGAACATAACCTTTTAAGGGACATAAATCTGGAGGTTGAAATCCAATCGGTTTCATTGGATCGTTCCAGTTTATCTATCTATCATATGACGTAATACTCAACTACGTGACGTCATAATCAATCACAGCATGAATGACTCGATTTAGTCCGTATTAAACACTTAATAACACGTTGTACGAATTGTCTGTTTTACTATTTAATAAACATTCTGTCGAATATTTTGAAACTAATTTGACTGGGCGCTGTTGCTGCCACAGTTTTCTGGAAATTCATAGTCAGGGAGTTCAGGGATCGATCGATCCCAACACGAGCGATGTGTGGGTGGAACTTAGCTATAGATGGGCGGGGCATAGCTAGAACTGGACAGGTCCATTGTGCAAGCTGAATATTAGATTAAAATTTACACATTAGACATGGCTTGGCCATCCGTCAAGAAATTACATACTGTGCACGACTGAATCCACTTTTCGCCATGCCACACCGATCTCTAGCTAACCTCCATCCATGCTTTGTGTCTGTCGTAATCAATGTATATATTATATTACTTTGAGCCATGCATTCCCAAGATCCGAAATTCATGGTAACTATACAGGCAAGCTGTTGAATATTTTGAAACTAATTTGACTGCGTTCCGCTGCTGCAATACTGCTACCCATGGCAGCTACAGCGCCCAGTCAAATTAGTTTCAAAATACTCAACAGAATGGTTGTTAAGTAGTGAAGACATACAATTGGTCCACATGACGCACTTTTAAACGTTCACGATGGACTTAGCTACGTGAAGTCAGCCTACGCGTGATGTTGTTGATTATGACGTCATGTACGTGAGCGGCTGATTGGATTCATCTACTGTTACGCCGCGATGAATGGACAGACGCACAGACGGACGACCATGCTACAAGATATAACAATTAAGTGACAACATGTCTTCTCCGATTACTGGGACATTCATCCTTACCACTCTGATGCTAATATGCTATCTTTTACTGTGTCAATAGCAAAGAAATTGGTGTACATCTTTTCACAATTGTGGTGGACATTGTTGCTGTATATGACAGCAACGTCTTCCACCAAATTAGTTGAAAAATGAACACAAATTCATCTTTTAATTTGAACATTTATAATTTCCGAATTTATCCGGAAAATGCGTATTCTTTAACAGGCCTCCGGATTTCCGGACATCCTATCAAATATCTGGGTTTATTTTCATCCACATGTAAAAATAGAAAAATAAAAATTTTGGTAGACACGTTTAAGGGGATGCTATTTTCATCTCAAATGTTGTATTGCACCGATAGATTATGGTTTATATATTTCGTATCATTCAAATCCTGTCACATTCCCTTATCCGTATCACGATTATCTGCTTTGTAATATCGCGTAAATGTTGAACAGCGATTGCTGCCATTTTGTCTCCTCGAGCGATAGTGTGTGATGTCATGTAAGTGCCAATACATTACATTCATTATTATATAATACTGATTTTGTTGAATATTTTGAAAGTAATTTGACTGGAAGAGGCAGCAAACAACTGCCAGTCAAATTACTTTCAAAATATTCAACAACTTACCTGTATGGATGCTTTTACACCCCATTATCAAACTATGGCTGACACCTCTATGACTGATCGTATATACCGAAGCACGCACACTATGTTTTTTCTGATTGGTTGAAAAGTAAATCATGCCAGCCATCACAAGGTGCAGAAATGTGGTAGCATTTAGCTACTAAAGCCTGAATATCTTTCTTTAGCGGCACGATGAAAAGCGTAAAATTACCTGCATAGTTTATGAGTGGCATATCAGATCACCTGAATCAAGAGATGAAGTTAGTTATCTTTTAAGTAAGTAGTTAATGATAGATTTTCTATTGGTCACTCTTATTCAACATAACCTAATATTAATATAACATAGCATTTTAACATAACCTAATTACGTATAAAAAAATTCTTTCATGTACACATGACGGGCATTTGTTCGGCGTATAATGAATAAGTCACATGACGCGTGCTCATTCATCGCAATTCCGTTAAATCGCGCGAGTACCTATATCTAGACTGATAAACCATCAGCTATTCTAACCAGGTAGACCACATCGCGAGTGATCTTAAATTGTCGCAATGAAGATACAAAACAAACACATTTAATGCTGTTTTATTTCTGTACCCTTGAGTTATTACAACAAAACTAAGCAGCACCCTCATATTTAGACAAGTCTTCCAAGTTAAAATCACAAGTTAACGATCACCTTGACCAGTCAATTCGTGTTATATAATGGGATTTATATTATTATTTCGATATGCATACCCTGTTACTGATGCCCCCCACCCCACCCCGAAACCCACATCAACCCCAGCTTTGCAACAGGCCAAAATGTGCAATTACGGGGATGTATCGTATCCAATGCAACCGATATCACTCGATAAGCTCGACGTTATTAGAATTTTAAAATGACGCTAACTAATTGAAAGGTGTCGCTGTCCTTTGCAGCTGCAGTTTTCAGCAAATAGTTTAGCAATAATCGCAGATTATTTACCTGGTTAACAAGGGTATATATCAAGTTGTTCGACGCGCAATAAATAAATAAATAAACAAACGAAAAGATCTGATGGTTGAACTATAAATTAATCAAATACTCTACTTCACACACACACATTAGAGTTAATAGAATCTAATTAGAACACATATTATTGGTAGTTAGTAAGCGTCTAGATCTTAAAGGTGCATAACCACACCAAAATGCTGCAAAATAAACAGGTTAAAATTGTATACTTTTAGAGGCTTAAATAGCGTAACTTTATGCATGAAATGAAATACATCTAAACATATAATGGTTTCATTCCGTATAAATTAATATAATTTCTTTAGTTGTGAATTTGAATTAGGATCTCGTGTCCATAAAAATTATATTAATTTATACGAAATATAATATGTTAAGATTGATTTCGTTTCCATACATCGAAGCACATAATTTAAGGTCTTGTTCTCACTAGAATTGGAAAGTTCCATTATTGCTGGCGTAACCCGAGATGCACGTTATCTAGGTCTACCTCATTTATGATGCTTACAAAGAAATCACGAGCGTGTATTCCGGGTCAAACGTTCACAAAAACACATGTATACTTGCTACATATTTTTCGACAAAAATATTTCATCCAATAATTGTACCCACACATACATGACCACCACACATACAACCGATAAACGGATCAAACCGGTTTGAAAATTGACATGGTCACCGGTTTAATATTATGCCATATCGCAGCTTACCATCATCTCTCGAGGCCAGAGCAAGTGACCATTTTTCGCCTCAGAACTGGACATAACAGACTAAACCAACACATGTACAGGCGGTTCCACCTTACGGCATCGCCCGCTTGTCCTTGTGGAGAAGCAGAACAGACCACTGAGCACATACTTCAATGTTGCAGTACGTATCAGCTGCTGAGAGAAGAGATCTGGCCTTTGACAACCTCCTTTCTTGAAAAGCTGTATGGGCCTGTGGAAGAACTGCAGAAAACCACAGATTTCATCTTGAGAACGGCTCTCCAAGTGTGATACCAGCGATCGAAAAGAAGAAAAGAAGCAGTCTTACCCGCACCCGGCTCAAAAACTAAAACGTTGCAAAACGTTTTGTTAAATCGGCAAACTGTGACAATCAGCAATTTTAATATTCATTAATTCATTAAGTGATTAATTCAATTACGAAGAAATCGGGTACCAGTTTTCGTTTTATGTAGGGCAATTTCGACCATATTCACGCCGACCAATTAGTCCGAGTGGCCGGCCATATGATTTATTCACGTAGAATTAGCTGATGCATTGTGGTGATAACAAAGAGACTAATGAATAAATATGTTAAATTATATGTATGACTTTGTCATTTGTAATAGACAAGCTATTGTTTAAATTGATTATTTGTATGTATTTCTGCATATTCACATATGCAAACACTGGAAGGGACAAATCGCTTGCTCGCGCGCAATGCCCGAAAAGCGCAAACCGCGCGCTTTCGCGTTCGTCCAAAATTATTTTCATGACTAGCTGGTCGCCCTGCTAACGTCAAATCAGAGTTATTTCCTTTTTATTACGAAAATCATACGGAATGACTGACATTCTCTCCCGGAGTAATGATAAGCACTGGACATTATCAATGCATTACATAAAACGGCATGTCTGGCTTTTATGTATACGGGGTACTTTGCAATCAGTCTCATCACACACACGAATGATTCCAGGAGCACGCATCATAGACTTGGATCATGCTCGGAGGCGAGAGACCCTGATCTCACGTCATTATCCAGTAATAAACTACCTGTAGTTCTAAGCCAGCTTGTCGCTAAATTACTTCCATCGTCAATGGGGTTTGAGTGTATTATTAATTACCACATTTCGTCCTGTATGACTTAGCTAGTATATAATGCAAGCTATGGCTATACTAGCGCTAAAGTCCAGAACAAGCTTTGACTGCATGCGGCGATAACGACTATTAGACCAATTATTTTCTATATATTCATTAGGTTTCATATTGAGAATGGTTTCAAAACATATATAAGTGGATTTATAATGGCATGAGTTGAAACTAGAGCCGGTACCGTCATATGTGACACTGTCAGCATGACCACCGTGGGGGAGTAAATTACAAACCGATTCCCTACGACCACAAGCGCGGAGTAATTTCCGGTTGGTCGCTCATGCGTAGGAATTTGAGGTCATTTATCTCAGAGCGGTTAGGTAGTTTATAATGGAAAGGATCAGCTTCTGGTGCAGTTTTTATCATCATTTATGGAAAGACTGAGATTGTTAGCGACTGGTGTCGTGCTGAGATGATTCTGGTATAAGAAAATTATTCTTCGACCAAGTGAGCTTTGACAGACACGCATTTCCACCGGCAGGTCAAGTGGGGGACCTCGTTCCACATTAGTAAATAATTTGTCTTTCTTATTTTCTTACGATTTCTGTTTTTATCACGGAGTCTCATATATCTTCAGAGGGCAAAACAGTTTCATTTAGGGTTCATTGCTTTATTGTTGCTGTTTCGTTGCTTTTCCATTACTGTTGCAGTGCTCATGTTGTTGTTGTTGTTGTTGTTGTTGTTGTTGTTGTTGCTGCTGCTGCTGCTGCTGCTGTTTTTTGGCTTATATATCACGAGGAGGGCAGAGCTGTTCCATCGCGGTTTCATTGCTCGTGTTGTTGTTGTTGTTGTTGCTGCTGCTGCTGTTGTTGTTGTTGGTGTTGTTGTTGTTTCCTTTTTTCTTGCTTTTTAATCCTTTATTTTTCCGTCTCCTTCTCTGCAGCGGGTCCATTAGTTAATATTCTTCTGGCCTGAAGCAACATACCAGAACATATTCAGAGACCATTGCCCTCCGCGTTGCGAGATCAGCCCGGTATCCGCGGCCGCCACCATCCAGGACTAGACCGCTCCTGCTGCCGTGCAACGATCAGCACAAAACCCACCACACAGCGTCAAGAATAGACACCGCACTTCCGATCCACTATAGGTGAAACGGAGCCACCCCGCCAGCATACAGCAAAAGCATAGTAGCTCGACTGCAACCATGTACCTCCTATGGTAGAAACGAAATGCGATAGGCTAGACAACCCACAATAACCCGGCCGAAAAATGCTGAAGGTCACAGCAGCAACGTCACCGGCCAACCTCCCGAGGACCATTTGATCCAAAATCGTTGCCGCAACAAACGTTCAAGCAAACAACGCTCCCAAAACAATTTGCAGGACCAAAGGTGCATGCCAATATGAAATTCGATATTGGTCCCTAAGCTATTGACGAATGGGTACGCTGATTTCGAATTCGATATTGGCCTCTGCACAAATGACCAATGGGCACACTGATTTCGAATACTATATTGGTCCCTGAGCCATTGACAAACAGATACGCTGATATCAAATTCTAGGGACAGACCTACCCATTCGCCAATTAGCCAAATGATAATAAAATTGAGATCTGTCTAATAAAAAGCAGGATTGGCTAAATATTTGGCAAATGATTGCAATCATATTATTATGCATAATTTCTCAGGAGAAAATCAACGAAATTACCTTTGAAGAACATCTTACAGGCATGTTTATGTAGCTAATACATGTATGTATTATTTATAATGCTATTATTGTCACCAAATAAACTCTGAAATCCTAATATCGCTGTCTCAAAGCACCCGTTTAGGCCCGCTGTTGAATATTTTGAAAGTGATGTGACTGAAGGCAAATTACTTTCAACATATTCAACATAGCATTGTAACTGATATTTAGCGTTCAGCTAAAATAATTACCTGATGGTGATGAATCATAGAAATTGGAAATCCTTGGCTAAAATAGTTCAGATTTCGCTAAGAAAAAGGGTAGTTTTCTAATCTATTGGCTAATAATTTGTGAAAGCCAGGTCTGTCCCTAAATTCAATAGTCATACTCTGCACAGTTGACAAACGATCACGCCGATATCAAACTCGATATCAGATCTGGGCCATTGACAAAGGGGCGCACACATATCAATGTTAATATTGATTGCCGGGCCTTTCGTTCTATATTGGCGTGTTATAGCCACATCACGTTTCTTCAACATCGCCCATCTCTAACAGAGAATGTTCGTCTGACGCAGTACAAGCACACCGTGTTGGTTGTGATGAAATATTATGCATGGGATGATTGATTATTGTTAGAGAACATTGGCATGCAGGATCAGACATTAGCCATCACATTCCGTGATGAAACAGAAAATAATAACATGGCATTGAGCGATCTGATCTCTCTTTAGAACGACTTCTCAACCTCGTCAAGTCTTTGATGTGTTGTCCAAAGTTGTTGCAGTATGGACTTGTTTGAATGATGATTGATAACTACCGTTGCAAAGAAATGATGGAATAGAGGACCCATTCGTAGCGATACCCCGGCCATTTATAACTAATCTTCGCCCATTTTTTGCGCATATTGTATTTGATTTATATACACTGAGCCATGAATTCCCAGCATCTCGAATACACGGTACAGGTAAGCTGTTGAATATGTTGAAACTAATTTGGCCCTGTCTGTTCCTGTCAAAAGACATACAATTCGTACACTTCGTTATGGACTCTTCGATTTTCGGAGCGGCTCGATGCGCCATTTTGATTGTGACACATCGGATCCATCCATTGTTATTCGCTCCCTGTCTGACAAAGGGAGTATTGTACGTTAATCTTTCTACGTGTCCGTTATTTTATTCGCAGGCCTCTTTGTTTGTCTACCAGTCTGTGGCCCATATAAATCACGAATCAATTTTGTATATCGCTCAGAGGTGTACTACCATTGCCAAGATTGATTAAAATCGGGTGGTCATTAGGAGAAATTCTAGAAAAGTACCCAATCATTTAAGCATACACTATCTGAAGACGACAATACTAGTTTCCGTCCAGCCAAATCTGACTAAAATCAGCCCAGTTGTTAATGATAAAACATCTTTTTCATGAATAACCAGCCATTTTTGGAAATCCACGATGACCGTCGAAGGAATGGACCATTCAATGTTATCAATAACCGTGCCGAAGTCTATCTCCATAATTTCCCTCCAACCACGGTTATTTGGAATTGGCCCATCAATTAATGCGGTGTATTCTTTAAATTAATTTAGAGGACATCTGGAAATCCCAGATGGTCACCGAATGGATTGACCAATAAAATTCCTGTATTGAAATTGTGAAGCCGACAACATCGCCGTCTTCCGAGCCATGTTCGGTTTAAAGGCAACTTAGTTTTCAAACTGCCCAATTGTACCTGGTTTGTAGGCCTACGCCTGGAAGATTTAAATGGGGTTTAAGTTATGTTATTGCAACATTCTCGAGGCATGTATTGTAAACTCGATTAGTCAATGGGACAGATCCGAACGGTCACTAATGTATTGAGGTCATGAACAAAATACGCCATTTGCTAGCTGACGTCAAAATCATAATCATGCAGTGATGCTAGGTGAAAACGTGTCATCGGTACTTGGGTGTGGATTCTGGGAAAGCTTAGTCACAATATCACGTCAAGTTTTCTCCATGGGTTCAAGAAAGGGCATTGAATGTTGATCTGGGTTATCTATCTGTCAGAAGTTCGGCTTTAACAGATAACTGAAGCTACAGATTAAGTAGGTAGGTGGCATTGTGTGTGCTTTCAAGGTATGGTGCACCAAGATCGAATTGAAAGAAGTAACAAATAGCTATAAAGAAAGCATTACAGTTCCAGGTTTCCAGTACTGCCTTTCCACGCGATGATCATTTATAATTTGATCGTAACAGAACCATTAACAAGATCATCTAGTAGTCCATACTACAAGATTCATTTGATGCTGTGTGAAAGATTCGGTGAACATGATGAATGGCAGGTTAAGTTAAATACAGTATTGTTTAATGCTGTTCAATGCTTGATGCGTGTTTGTGTAAACCATCATTGATGTTTTTATGCGAAATGTGCATATCGTTATGCTAGCCAAGAATATCGCGCTACTCAATAAATTAATCAGACAAAAAGAGAAATATTCCACCACAAATGCTGGGTGGACTACTGACCGATGATGGCATTATTCTAATAGATGGGACAACTAAAACCAAGATACATGTTGGCTTACAGTAACAGAAAAATCTCTGCAAATACCCATTATGTAGAATGCCCGCATCTCTAGAGAATGCAAACTAATATCGTCCAAAGGAACGTCCAAAGGAACACATAATAACGCAATTCGAAAAGAAGACGAAGACGTATCATTAGAGAAAGACATGACAGCAGCTTTGAATATGCACGAGCCATTTGGCGGGATATCCTATGGAGAACAGTTGGCCATTGCATGGTTCAATCCTTCGCGATGATAGTGAAGATATCCCAGTATCACTTAAAGCTTTACTTACGTAGAGTATTGAAGGTCCAGATACAGAGTTATTGTTTGATGAGGGTGTTGTAATTGCCGACACTTCTGTAACTGACATAGGCCAAATAATAATGTAAGATGTCAAATAACAAGACAAATGTCATATGAAACTCAAACTTGTATAAACTGGATTCGCCCATTCTAAAAAGTGGTAATCAACATGGGCAACCTCTCGGACAAAAGTCTCCCTTAGCTTATTATCAACTATCTTCATGCGTGCGGGGTGAATGTGGATTACTGCTATATGCTATGAGTAGGCACTCGGTTCAGGGTTGAAATCAGTGAATGCTCAAGTTAGAGGAAGGCCAGCATTTTTTCCCGTGGACAAAATTGACTTTTCAAAAACACCACGATGGTAAAGAGCACTGCATGGTATTGTCATAGTGGCGTCAAAACAATATTTGGTAATCTTCCCGCATGTACATCTCCAGATCACAGGTTCTGGTTGATCTCTACAAAACCTAGAAAGCAACAGAACTGAAGGATTGAAGTATCCAGAGAAACCCTACACCTACATAGATTCCTAAGTATCCATACCCCAAGATTATTCAATACCAACTTGAATTTCAGAGCAATTTTCGTAATACTATTTCATGTTTGACTGCCAGATATCAGCCCATGTTAATCTCTGACGATCATTAAACCATGGACAATGAAAGCTCAACTGATACTACAAACAGGCAAAATGAAGAAATACGAACAATTGAACTTGCCAATTAACACGCCCGGAGTCATGCCACCTGCATGCACAGATTCAGTTATCAACAAGAATTTATTACGCCACTACCAGCACAGTTGCATCTAAATATACACCAATGGACCGTTCCACTGTTTCCATCCATCATATGACGTCATAATCAACTACATGACGTGTAGAATGACATCACAATCAATGACGTCATTATGACGTCATGAATAGCGTAGATAAGTACGTCACGAACGTATAAGTGAAGACGGATTATGCGCTGTTGTACGAATTGTATGTCTTTACTATTTAATATCCTGTTGAATATTTTGAAATTAATTTGACTGGGCGCTGTTGCTGCCACAGGCAAATTAGTTTCGAAATATTCAACAGGTTTTCTTGCATAGTTTTCTGGAAACTGATAGTCAAGAAGTTCAGGGATCGATCGATGCAAGACGAGCGAGGTGTGGGCGGAGCTTAACTAGAGATGGGCGGGGAATAGCTAAAACTAGAAACGTCCATAGTTTTGTCAAACAACGATTCGTAAAAAGAACATACCTTATTCCCGCTTTCCGCATCATAGTATACGTTTTATGGTTTTTCAGCCAGAATCTTCTATAAGTTACATGGGGACACGTACGACAGTCAAACTGTAGTTACTCTGGCAATGTGTGTAATAAGGCACTCATATGTCGACATAAATAGTGTGTTATAGAATGATTCCAACATCGAAGGCACCGATATTGCCCTCAGTGTAATAAGCCATTTGTACAGCAATGACCTAAAATGGTTCACGGAGGGACTCATACAAGAAAGAAACATATCATTCGCGCAGTGCCCTAGTACTAGGCAAGAGGTCATATACAGGGTAGGCCACGAAAATTACACGTTGCTGCGGTCCGAGCCAACCACTTTTTAGTGCAGGGCTACACAATTTTAACACACTGGTTGCCAGGTGGGGTGGGGGGAGGGGCATCCTGAGGGGAATCCTGAGGGGCATCCTAAAATGTGTTATCTTCAGGGTCTGCATAAGTATTCACAGTGAGTATTTATTTAGTCTGTTAACCATTTAACACTCAAATTTGTTCAAAAAAATTAAAAATTTCTCATAGAAAATGTCCATTTGCAGCCCAGGAGAAGACTATTTTTGAACATTTTCCACTGGAATGACTGGCTCGCTTATCAACCCAGTAATTCCAGTGGTAAATTTTCAAAAATAGCCTTCTCTTGGTCTGCAAATGGACATTTCTTAAGACCATTGCGGAAGCAGTTTTGCCTGATATGAATGAATGAATGAATGAATGAATGAATGAATGAATGAATGAATGAATGAATGGATGGATGGATGGATGGATGGATGGATGGATGGATGGATGGATGGATGAATGAATATAGCTTACAACAATACATATTTTCAACAGAATTAAATTTACAGAAATTGGTTAACCTGGAAATACAGTCGGGAAACTTAATTTAAATGGCGTACTTGCCCCTGGGGGTAATACAATATTTTCCTAATTTTCAACCCCTGTATGGGATGATTTAGAATCTACTTCATATAATAAGAGATGTGAATGTGAATTTCAACAACTCACTGCTTACGCTTCTGCAGTTTTTCCTCGTATTCGTTTTTCTATTCAGGTTAACTAGATTAGCGTTATGATATATGCAGATTTATTTAAATAAATTAGATTTCTTTCAGGGGTTATGCTATACCTAATGCTATTTTGATCAGTAGATCAGGCTGGATATATTAAGACCACATTTTCTCTTAATACATGTAATCACCACGTTTTATCCTGCTTCAATGCAGCGAACTATGCGTAAATATGGGCGCCAACAGATCTTTTGTGAAAAAAGTATGCTTAAAGATG
>CM067359.1:129073168-129133168 GCA_034401795.1 Chaetoderma sp. LZ-2023a | reverse complement strand
TATCCTCTTTCTCTCTCCCTCACTTCCTCAATCTCACACACGCACGCACGCACGCAGAGAGAAAGAGAGAGGAGAGGGAAGGAGGGGGGAAGGAGGGAGGGGGAGAGAGAGAGACGGAGGGAGAGAGGGAGCGAGCGAGAGAGAGCGGGAGAGAGAGAGAGAGAGAAGGCGGGGAGAGATGAGAGAGAGAGAGAGAGAGGGGGGGGGGGAGAGAAGGTGGGGAGAGATGGGGACATACAGGCAAGAAGAGAGTTAAAGTGATGTAGAACGAGGGTGTGTGTGGGGGGCAGATATTTAACTACAGAGAGAATGTAGTATTAAGATCCAGATAAGTCACGCATCCACTAGGCTTATATATAATAACAATATATAATTGCTTGTGACAATCGCACCGATATCAGACTTGACGTATAAATGTAAGCGTATTAGGAAGTAATTGAATTCATTCCAGGGAAAATCCATTTCAGCAGCCGTAGGGGACTTATTACCATTGATTGATATGAATGTTAATTCGTTTCGTACAGGGAGACATGACCACAGTAGACGCGCGATGTATATCCTTCTGTATTCTGTACTGAGGGGAGAGCGGGAGGGAGAGAGGGTGAGTGGGGAGGGATGTTGATTGAAGCTTGGAATTATCTTATATTCTTTACGAATGATTTTCTTAAGCCTTATCGTTCAATGATAATGCCAAGAAGGATGGTAATAGAGAATATTTGAAGTTTCTCAATAAATGGTGAGTTACTAAAGTGACATAGATACATGATTAATAAATGGCGATTAAATAAGGGAACCGTTGAACCCTGAGGTTCCAAGATCTCAATTCTAAAGTATCTATATAGATAAGCTGTTGAATATTTTCCAGTCAAAGTAGTTTCAAAACATGCAACATTATATTTATTAAATGGTAATCGATATATTCAATTCGGTCTTTCTTGGGGTGGGTCGGGGGGGGGGGTGTCGGGGGTTGGGTGGGTTTAGCCAGTCTAATGCAGCATTTGACATTATCTGGTACACGCATACCGGTTATAAGATCAGAGTACGGCATTCGTGGTTTATCCCTTTAATGGAAAATCAAAGCATTTGCTTATTTTTTGCAGGCCAAGAGACGAACATTCTTTAAAATCTTACCACTGGAATTATTGCCTTGTTATCGAGACATACATTCTAGTGATAAGGCGTTCAAAAATACTATTTTCTTAGCGTGCAAATGAATATTCCTTAAACTCTCGCTTTCGCCGTGAAACGGTTAACAATGAATATAATTGCAGACTATGGAATCTAGGGAGTTGTAAATTGTATGGTGTGAAAACTGGCGCTGTATACATTGTCCGTCACTGACAAGGGCATGCTAAGTGGTATTGGTGATGTGCATGAAACATGTATACACGACCCTTTAATAAGTAAATCTGGTCAAGAAAACCGAAATATTTGCTTATTTAATGTCCATTTGCAAGAGAAGAGTACTTTTGAAAATTTACCACTGGAATGACTGGCTCGGTTATCGATTGCCCAAAAGTTATCTTCTCTTAGCCTAGAATGGTGTCCCTCAATATCACTGTAGAAGTCTGCTTTGGTCAGTTTCGCCTTGAAAGGGTTAATCAGCTCTTTCTAACAGGGAAGTGCGCAGACAGCTGTCACTGACTAAATGTTCATACATCAGATCTCACTGTCAAACGTGTCACAGTTTTGCATCCGTACCAGTTGATATTGTGATGATACAAGAACAACACAGAGCCGAGAACAACACACTGCCGTTTAGGGCACGCGTGGTGAGCGCACACCACAGCTCCTGCAGCAGAGGCATCAATCCCCCGCCTGATTCCACAGTTAAATGGGATCAAAATTTCACACTTTTCTCCATGGTAGCAATCGTGTAACTTTTCTCCTTCAATAAATACACATATTCACTGACAGTTTCTAGTGGTATTACTTATAGAAATGCAGGAGACACACATTGATGACATCTAAACATAAGATTTTTTCGCTGCAGGATCAGCGCTTCCGGTCTCATGCCAAACATACCGTACGCATAAAGAAACAAGATTGTAACTGATATTAGATTATCGACAGAAATGCAAGAGTACACTATAATGGAATTTTTATTTCACGAAATCTCTGGGTGGGACAAACGAGCCCCCATCTCCGCCAATACCGCCACATGTTAAAGCGACTTCTCAACAGATATTACCTCCGAAAATGCAGGTTAATCATACCGAAGCCATTATAATATCACACATATTCTTACAGAGGACCCGAGTTCCATTTCTCACGCAACACTTGTACACATATTTAAGTAAGATGTCAACTGTGATTATATCCGGACAGTAGGTGGAAGAAAATAAATAGATGACAAATGACTAGAAAGTTAGCGATGGGGGAAACTGAAACACAAGAGTTATTCTATGTTCAGATGTCAGGAAAACTCTATTAAGAAACAATTATGCGCAAAAAGACACTCTGATAGAGACACACATAGAGAGAAGGACTGGAGCAAATGTAATGCGCTAGGCATGTGCGATTATTGCTCTGGATGATCACGATCAAGTATTTAAGAATAATCGCGATTGCTCAATTAATCAGCTTAGGTACAAATTACCAAGACGTAACGACAAAAGCATATCAATGACGAAAGCTGCAATAGTGTGTGAGAAAAGTCCATTTGCAGGCCAAGAGAAGATTTATCACTGGAATGCCTGGCTCGATTCTCATGCACATACATTCACAGAGCAAAATGTCAATTTACGTGACCGATCTCATTAAAAAAGTTATTAAAAGGTTGGAATTGAAATATTATATGCAGTAGAAATTATTCACGATTATTCGATTATTTGATTTTTAATCATATAAAATCTCGATTTAAGAAGTAATCTCGATTTTCGATTTAATCGCGTAATCGCGCACTCCTATAATACGCTCTCATCCACCATGTACCCTAGTGGGTTCTGTAATAAAGCAAACAGATAATTTCCTCATAGCGTATGTGTATGCATGTAGATAAAGAGCGACACTGATAACGCTAGTTACTGGGCCGACACTGGGACCAATATCGGGCCAATACGGGCAGGTATTGGCTCAGAACAGACCCATTATCAGCGTTATCGGAAGCGTTATCATATGGTTGACACGAGGAAGGTTCGTTTCCCATTGCAAATGGAATTAATCCAAAGCAGGTTTCTTAATGCCCTCTCCACATCAATCTCACGCTCCTGATTCTTGGACACGAACTGATATTTTGAACTCGCAACCCACTAACCCCGTGCTTTGCCAATATTGACGTACAAGACCAGATTTAATAATTACCAATTTTCGAATTATCTGTACATAAATCACCGAATTAGTAGAACACAGAACGGTACACCAGTTATTATTAGTCAGACATGGAGATGAGATGTGCGTGGGATGAAATTTTCATTCTAGATGGTTAGACGAATCAAGTTATCAGGAAACCTAAAGATAGAAATTCTTTGAATATTTTGAAAGAAAGGGAATTAAGAGTGGTGGCCGTCAAGTTTGTCAAATTGCTTTCAAATTATCCAGCATTGTTTTAAAGGAACACTTGCTTCGAATATGTAAACAATTCATGGTATTTTCAAAGACATGTAGAAATAGCTATATGGCGCTACATTTCTCCATTATACCACAACTGCCATAGCATAATTACGCATGTTGGAATCGAATGGAGTATTTCAGTTTATCCATCAATCATCTGACGTCATAGTCAACTGCATGACGCGTATGGTGACGTCATAATCAATGACGTCACGGATGATGTAGATAAGTTCATCACAAACGGTTAATTGGTGCCTGGTTAAGCGTTGTTGTAAGACTAGTATGTCTTTAATATTTAATATACATGTTGTTTTATATTTTGAAACCTAATTGGACTAGGCGCTGTTGCTGCCATAGGCAACAACAGCATCAAGTCAAATTAGTTTCAAAATATTTAAGAGCTTACTTATATAGTTTTCAGGAAATTTAGATTCTCTAATAATCTAGTAATATGACGTCATACTGAATTAGGTCACATGTATGCTGACGTCACAATCAAAATGCGTAATGAATGACATATCTATGTCCGTCATAACCGTTTAAAAGTCCACTATCTGTACGAATTGTATGCCTTTGCTACTTAATAACAAGAGACAGCAACAGCACACAGTCAAATTAGTTTCGAAATGTTCAACAGCTTGCCTATATAGTTACCTTGATATTAAGATTCTGGGAATCGACTGTTCGATCGATCCTAAACACGGGTAAATTGTGGACCGAGCTTAACTAGAAATGGGCGGGGCATACCTGAATGTGGATTCATTCTTTGATTATGACGTAAGATAACGGACCTTTCCAGGTTATCCATCGACCCATCATATGATGTCATATGACGTCATAATCAACAACTTGACGTAGGGTGACGTCATTATCATCACATCATGAATGACTCGATTTAGTCCGTTTTAAACGCTTAATAGTCCGACACGTTGCACGAATTGTATGACTTTGCTATTTAGTAACCATGCTGTTGAATATTTTGAAACTAATTTGACTGGGTGCTGTTGCTGCAATAGGCAGCAACAACACCCAGTTAAATTAGTTTCAAAATGTTCGACAGCTTATGTGCATAGTTTTCTGGAAACTGATAGTCAGGGAGTTCAGGGATCGATCGATCCCATCACGAGCGCGATGTGGGTGGAGCCTAGCTAGAGATGGGCGGGGAATGGCTAAAACTGGAAAGGTTCAATTAGTGGCAGTCTCAGATGCATTTATAACATTCAGTTTGGGGCGAGTTCATTATAGTGAAGTGCAGATTCATTAACACACCGTTACACAGCGATGCCATAAAGCATCACTTCACACTCACGCATATTTGATTTCATTGCATAGTCAATTACACGGAAACCCAACTGGATGGTGGTGGGTGGGTGGGGAATCATGACATTTTATCGCTTACGTACGCTTCAATGATCATATATAATACAAGTTCGGTACACAAGGGTCCTCTCAAAATGGCCGCTCTAGGGATATAATCTGCAATGTCTCTTCAAGCGTCCTTTGTTAAGAGTCGAGATTCTGCGAGCACGTACAAGGTGGGCAAAATAACACTAAAATTCAGTGATCTAAAACTCATCCGTTATAACTGTATACAAATCACGTGATTAAATGCTTGTTCCATCTGGGATTATGTTAATTTTGTATTGACTCAGAATCGATACCCGGTTGTGCATGTGTCATCATGACGTTATGTTCGCCGAAGCGGGTAATTAAAGTTGTACAGCTAGCAACAACCATACTATGATAATTAATATACAAGTGATAGATCACTCGAGGGTAGACGTTAGCTGACGTCGCAATCATGTATCTTCTGACGTCACAATCGCACAGTCGCAACAAGGCAGTGCAACATAAAACTAAAAGTCTGACAAACAGATAGAATGGAGGAATCCAGTTTATCGATCAATCATATGACTCTATAATCAACAACATCGTACGCAGGCTGACGTCATAAACAATTATGTCATGAATGGCGTAATTAAGTCTGTCATAATCGGTTAATAAATAGTCCGTCAAGTTGAACGACTTGTACGTCATTACTATTTAATAAAGATGCAGTTGAATATTTTGAAATTAATGCGACTGGGTGCTGTTGCTGCCTATGGCTATATAATCAGTCAAATTAGTTTCAAATTATTCAACAGCGTACGTGTATAGTTTTCTGGAAATTGAAATTAAGAGATTGCAGGAAACGATTGATCGAAAGACCGACACGCGTGGGTGGAGCTTAGCTAGAGATGGACAGCGCGTTGATGAAACCGTATTCCTCCATTGCATCACTCAATACGAGATAAACCATCTGTAAAGGCAGATACTGCTTTTTGCCTCTGAAATCCTATACCATTTTGGACTTACTGCTGTTTGCTACCTTCTATTTCTCAGAACTGGTGGGTATTTACACTCATATATTTGCACACAAGCCTCAAAACATACTGCCATGCCCCATGCATGCCATAACTCACTGTAGCAAAGAATGTCTCTTACTGCCTTTTCACAGCTGTATAATATGCTTATATACACACGGAGATCCGACGTTAGGAAGGACTGTTGACCAATTAAGAGAGATTGGTTTTCTCAGTTGAAAAAAGGAATACAATCGAATTTAATAATTTGTATTTAAATGAAAAAGTAGATGTGGAGGGGGTGGTGGGTGTAGGGTGTGGTGGGTGGGTGTCTATGAGACTCAATGGCTGGCTTAAATGGTGGTCACTACTCGCATGAATATATAAGTCTTGTTGTTCTACCAAAACCTTTCGCCGGTCAATTCTATGTTTGCCACACCCATTTTATCTAAGCTCCTTACACTTTTTAAAGCAATCCATGACCTCTGTAGGCGGATCCCGTGAGACCAAAGGAAATACGGCCAGACAGGAGCATATCGAAACAATACTATTTAGGAAGATCCAAAATGGGTTTATTAATCTGCGATGTAAATCGCAGATTATTGTTTTCTTACCGGATCTTTCTTCTTTCTTTCTTTCTTTCTTTTTCTCGGTAACAATTTTCTGGAACTATCTCCTCCTACAGTTTTCATCCGATCAACATCAAACTTGGTCAACTTCTGGTACCCAGTGGGATCTTTATTGTTATTGTTTTTGTTTTTGATCAACCAAATGGTTTTCGAGCTCCCACCTTTGAGTGGGCAAAAAATGTCCCATAGGAAATGTATGGGGATTTTCAAAATTGATCTTTGAAAGTGCAACTACAGCCAGATTTTTGAACGGATTCCTACCATATTTGCTGATGATGCTACCACTAGCCATTTGTTTCCGAAAAATAATTTTTTTTCAAAACGGTCGCCAGATTTTGGACCCCAGAATGCATGGAAAAAAGTCCAATAGGAAATGTATGGGGATTTCAAATGAATGTTTGAAGTACTACTACACCTAGAGTTTTGATCGGATCACGCCCATATTTGGGTAGGATGTTGCCACTAATTTTTTTTTTAAATGGCCGCTATGAAAAAATTTTGGGCAAAAATACCAGTTTCATGGGTTTTTTGCAAAAATGAACTCGGGATGAAAAATTGTAAAAAAATTCTTAAATTTTTTTTTTTAAATGGCGGCCAGGCACACCTTTTGGGGTCAAAATGGCCAAAAAGAATTTTGTGTAGAAATGAACTCGCAGTGAAAAGAAAAATTTAGTTTCGATTGTTTTTTTAAATGGCCGCCAAAATAAGTTTTGCTCTGATCGACTTGAAATTTGGTGAACCTCTACCTCTAATATTGACTTGATTTGGAATCAAATTTAAAGTTGATCCGACCAACAGTTTTCGAGAAAATTAGCGTTTGGGTGCCACATATCCCCATAGTAAACCTATGGGAGCAATATTGGAACAATGTTATCTCCTCTAGCTTTCTTCCGATCCTCTACAAACCTGGCCAAATTCCAGAACATTGAGAGATCTAAAAAATTTCCAATGAAAATTTTAATATCTCCCTTGAGGTCAAGGTCATTCACGGGTAAAGCTTTCCAGTTTTCTTGTTTGGCACAAGTTAGCTACCTTTCATCATGCAACTTCAAAGATCATGTTAGAAGACACACCTTATGTCATCTCTTTATTAGAAGAGGCCTTATACTATTTCTTCATGGCCAGACATCACAGATCTACAGTTACTTCAGCAAATGTTCTCTAGTTTGTATTTACATTCAATATAAAACAACATATCTACTTTTATATAATGGTACATGATTTCCCGATATTTGGGTTTATATGTATGGGCCAATGAAAAAGTAGCCATCCGGTTACAGCTGTGCTTGTAACAATATAAGAAATAGACATTTCCAATATATCCATCAATCATTTGGCGTCATAATCAACTACGTGACATGTAAGAGGACGTCATAATCAATTACGTCATGAATGACGTAGATAAGTTCTTCACGAACGCTTAATTGATGACGGACTAAGGGTTTTTGTACGACATGTATGTATTTACTATTTAATAAACAGGCTGTTGAATATTTTGAAACTAATTTGGCTGGGTGCTGTTGCTGTCTAGCAACAGGGGCCGGTCAAATTAGTTTCAAAATATGCAACAGCATACCTGTATAGTCTTCTGGAAATTGATAGTCCGGCAGTTCAAGGATCAAGCGATCCCAACATGGGCGAAGTATGGGTGGAGCTTCGCTAGAGACGGGTGGGGTGGGTTGGGGTGGGTGGTGTGGGTGGGTTTGGGGGTTGGGGTTGGGTGGGGGTTGGGTGGGGTGGGGTGGGGTGGGGTGGTGGGGTGGGAAGGCGGGTGATGGGGTGGGAAAGCGGGTAGTGGGGTGGGGGTGGGGTGGTGGGGGGGGGGGAGGGTGGGCATGGCTAAAACTGGAGGTTGGGGTGGGTGGTGGGGTGGGTGGGTTTAGGGGTGGGGGTGGGTGGGTGTTTGGTGGGGGTGGGGTGGTGGGGTGGGAAGGCGGGTGGTGGGCGTGGGGGTGGGGTGGGGGTGGAGTGATTGGGGTGGGGGTTGGGCATGGCTAAAACTGGAGTCCCCCCATTCAGTACGATTCAGCTTTAAATGGAAAGTGTAGACCTACCATTAGTGCATCACGTGACTTCTCCGCGTGATTGTCTTTTCGACAACATCTCTTTATTCTTGCCACCATAAATAACTTTTGCTATAATTACTTGAGAACGCCGAGGAAATTTCTTTGATAAGATTACGGTGGCTGTTTTGGTTTTAATAAGAAAACCTTGGTCCTTCCCTCTGTTGTTGCACTTCGTGATGCAAACCTCCCATCGATTATCACCGCGGTATTTAATGAAACACACTGCGAGTGACACTTCTCACGAAATCGGCGATTCCCACGAGAACTGGCTGTCGGATATGTTTGGCCAGCCTAAGAACAATCGCTCATGGTCTAGGATTGTGTGGGGGTGTCAACGGGACTGTTCTTCGCTCTTGCAGTATTACGGTCCTTAAAATGCGACTGAAAGATACGGGTTAAAGTCTATAATTGTACCGCGACCTAGCAACACTACTCTATTCCCATTAGCGTATTATAATTGGTGATTTGAAACAGTTGTTGCTGGAAATTGCTGCTGTATGAGACTGTAACAGATTTCACTAGTGACGCTTTCAATAAATTCACCAGTCTTCGTTATCATACATTCATAGACGGGCGCAGCAAGTAGATGCTCCCCCGCACCTTCCCGACCATTCACTAATGGACCGTTCCAGTTTTAACTATGCCCCAGCCACCTCTAGCTAAGCTCCACACACACTTGGCCGTTTTGGGATCGCTCGATCCCCGAATGTCCTGACCATCAATTATCGAAAACTATTGTAACTAATTTGACCGTAAATTACGTAAAATTCGTTTCAAAATAGTCAACAGAATATTTATTAAATAGTAAAGACATACAATTCGTACAACAACTCATAATCCGTCTTCAATTATGCGTTGGTGACGTACTTATCTACGCCATTCATGGTGTCATAATGACGTTATTGATTATGACGTCATTATACACGTCATATAGTTGATTATGACGTCATGTAATGGACGGATACTGTGGAAAGGTTCATTGCAACAGAATATCTTTCACCTGTTCTATGTTTGAACAGCAGCTAAAAGCAAGCTTTTATTTTATATACATTAACACGACATGACTCCTCAGAGCATTTCATTCTCAAATATTATTGGGATGACCCCAATAATCTGATCCCCACCCACCCAACTCCTATTATGAGGAGCCCCCCCCCCCCCCCCACCCCATTTCTAAAACATCTCGAGCTTAGCTCCAAGCAGCGCACATGGCACTCTCGTACCAACCTCACCCGCCAAACATATCCCGGTTAAGTCACTAACCATCAGGGGTACAGCTACCGGGCCAGCTAATGTCAGTCACTCAGAGTAACACATTGAATTTGTATTCAGAATTACTACAATAATCTTGTAGCTTACGTCATCACAAAGTTTTCAATGTGTTTGTAAGCTTTAGCCGGCTGACGTTCGATCCGATCTCAAAGAGCTTTAAACTAGCTTTGTTTTGCACATAAGTTGATTTGATATTTTCGCGTAGTAGGTGACGAACGTTGTCTAAACCTCGGAACCCGAATACCCAGAATCCTAATTGTAAGGTGACTCTACAGGTAACCTGTTGAAAATTAAAAAACTAATTTGACTGGAATCTGTTGCTTGCATAAACAGCAACAGCTCCCAGTCAAATTGGATACACAATACTCAAAATCATACTTATTAAATCGTAAACGATATTTGGTGTGTGGACTTGCGTGTTAAATGGTTAATATTATTTGATTGGAATGATGCTTATCGTTCGATTTAGCCATCAGGAATCTCTGTTTCTCGTTACCCGGGCATAATCTGCTAAGGGGTGGGTGTGGGGTGGGGTTGGGTGGGGTGGGGAGGGGTGGGTGGGGAGGGGCATTTCTAGCTATCTTACTCCCATTTCTAGCTAACATCCACTACGACTTTGCACATTGATTTGGACCATTGAAACTGGAATTCTCAGTATCTAAATTTCAAGGTAACCACACGGGTCAGCTGTTGAATATTTTAATAACTCATTTGACAGCAATAGCTCCCAGTTAAATTTGGTTTAAATTATTTAACATAATGTTTATTAAATTTGCAAAGATATACAATTCGTACACTAGCGACGGATTTTTTGATCTTCGTGACGGAGTTATACGTGATTATGATTCTAACATCAGCTAACTAGTGACGTAATTGAGGAATCCAGTTTTCGATATGCCCCGCCCATCTCTAGCTAAGCTCCACCCACGACTTGCCCGTGTTGGTATCGATCGATTCATGCACTCTCCGAATCTCTATTTTCAGAAAACTATACGGGTATATGTTGTTAAATATTTTGAAACTAATTTGACAGGGTGCTGTTGCTGTCTATGGCAGCAACAGCTCCCAGTCAAATTATTATCAAAATATTCAACATCATGTTTATTAAATAGTAAAGACATAGAATTTGTACAACTTGACCGACGTGTTTAAATTAGTGCTTAAGATGGACTAAATCGATTGATTCATGACGTGATTGATTATGACGTCATCATACATGTAACGTAGTTGGTTATGACGTCATATAATTGATGGATAAACTGTAAGTATGACATCAGATACTTGACCCACCATTGCGTTCCTCTTCCTTTGGTTGCAGCTTTTAGCTTTCTGATTGCTTTATCTCAGACACAAAGTCATATTCACTATCCGGTAATAAGATTAGAAAGAGATTGCATGTGAAATGACTGTTTCATAATCCTAATCTCTTCTGGCCATTAACACTACTTTTGGTATTTAATAGCAGACGTTGCGTTGACGAATTTCATGTTAGTTCAGCATTTTCAGCATATAGACGAGCGCATTATCGCGTTGTGAATAGGAAGTGCTGCGTAGCATAATGATGATAACGGACAGGGTCGAACATAAGGCAGCACGACAAATGCATCCGCACAGGGCACGAAATTCCAGTGGTAAATTTTCAAAAGCAGTTTTATTTTGGCCTATAAATTGACGTTTTTCACCACCACTGCATAGGCCTTTTGGACAGTTTGGCAATTAAAAGTTTAACTTGACACAAGAGGGTTTAATTATTGTGGCCCTTGTGTAATTTAAAGTTATTCGCATAGCTGCCATACCTAGACTGGTGTGGTAAAACTCCCACAGCCCTGTGACCTCTGGTCCCCCAGCAGCATTATGGTTGATATGGGACTCTATAGGTTTCTAACGATCGTTGTGAAGTTCACGGGTAAGAATGTCAGATACTTTGTACAGGCCCCGTGTTCGTCCACGATTCCAGAGCTATTCAAGTCTCAGAGCACAGAAAAATTCGGATGATATGATAGATAAGGTCATATAAGGTTATATATGCTAATAAGGAATTAATTGTCCACAATAATTTCATTTCCATACATCACACATAGCTGAACGCTTTGAAACATGAATTACAAAAAGATCAATTTCAAGATTGTTGAATATTTCGAAAATAATCTAACAGGAAGCTGTTGCTACCAAAAGACAGCAACATCTTCCAGACGAATTAGTTTCAAAATATTCAACATACTATTTATTAAACTGTAAGTGAGCTTTCGGAACCAGCAAACAATAATTTCCATGGGCAAATAAGACTGGATATGCTGAATATTTTGAAAACAGTTTGATTGAAAGTTGTTGGTGGCCTAGCCACAAACAACTTTCAGTCAAATTGTTTTCAAAATATTCAGCATGTCCATGTTTAAAATCCAAGGAAAATGCAGTCTGTTGAAAGTCAGCGGACAAACAGCTAAAGGGTTGATATTCAAGTGAAATTGTTAGAGTTTTCCTGGACATATTGAAACGATGTATTTTATTATTACGCAAAACAAAAAAAAGCGCTATATTAGCTCATTCTATTAAGAATATAGGGATCCGTTTCTAGATAAGACCCGCCGATTTGTGGCTATTCCAAGGCCATTTCTAGCCATGAACCACCCATTTCTAGCCATGACCCGGCCATTTCTAGCTATACCAGACCATTTCTAGCTATGGTCCACCCATTTCTAGCAATTACCCGACCATTTCTAGCTATGACCCGACCATTTCTAGCTATGACCCGCCCATTTCTAGCTACACCCGGCCATTTCTAGCCATGATCCACCCATTTCTAGCCATGACCCGGTCATGTCTAGCTATACCAGACCATTTCTTGCTATGGGGCCACCCATTTCTACCTATACCCGACCATTTCTAGCTATACCCTCCCATTTCTAGCTATGTCCCTCCCATTTCTAGATATGTCCCTCCCATTTCTAGCTGTGACCCGCCAATATGACCCGCCATTTTTTAGTTAGGACCCACCCACTTCTAGCTATGGTCCACCCATTTCTAGCAATGGCCCGATCATTTCTCGCTATACCCAACCGTTTCTAGCTCTGTTCCACCTACTTTTAGCTATGGCCTGCCCATTTCTAGCTATGACCCGTCCATTTCTAGCTTTGGTCCACCCATTTCTAGCAATGACCCGACCATTTCTAGCTATACACCGCCCATTTCTAGCTATGGTGCACCCATTTCTAGCAATGACCCGCCAATTTCTAGCTATGACTCGCCAATTTCTAGCTATACCGGACAATTTCTAGCTATGACCCGCCCATTTCTAGCTATACCCGATCATTTCTAGCTATACCCGACCATTTCTAGCTATGACCCGCCCATTTCTAGCTATGACCCGCCAATTTCTAGCTATACCCGACTATTTCTAACTATGACCAGCCCATTTCTAGCTCTGACCCGCCCATTTCTAGCTATACCAGCCCATTTCTAGCTATGGTCCACCCAGTTCGAGCAATGACGCACCCATTTCTAGCTATGACCCGCCCATTTCTAGCTATGACCCGCCAGTTTCTAACAACGGTCCACCCAGTTCTAGTAATGAAGCGCCCATTTCTAGCTATGACGCGCCCATTTCTAGCTATACCCGATCATTTCTAGCTATACCCAACCATTTCTAGCTATGACCCGCCCATTTCTAGCTATGACCCGCCAATTTCTAGCTATACCCGACTATTTCTAGCTCTGACCCGCCCATTTCTAGCTATACCAGCCCATTTCTAGCTATGGTCCACCCAGTTCGAGCAATGACGCACCCATTTCTATCTATGACCCGCCCATTTCTAGCTATGACCCGCCAGTTTCTAACAATGGTCCACCCAGTTCTAGTAATGAAGCGCCAATTTCTAGCTATGACGCGCCCATTTCTAGCTATACCCAACCATTTCTAGCTATACTCCACCCATTTCTAGCTATGACCCGCCCCTTTCTAGCTATGGTTCACCCATTTCTAGCAATGACCCGATGATTTCTAGCTGTACCCGATCATTTCTAGCTATGGTCCACCCCTTTCTACAATGACCAGCCCATTTCTAGCTATACCCGAACCTTTCTAGCTATGACCCGCCAATCTCTAGCTATGACTCGTCCATTTCTAGCTATACCCGCCAATTTCTAGCCATGCCCGACAGTTTCTTGCTATACCCTACCATTTCTAGCTATGACCCACCAATTTCTACCTATACCCGACCATTTCTAGCTACGACCCGCCAATCTCTAGCTATGACTCGCCCATTTCTAGCTACACCCGACCATTTCTAGCTATGACCCGCCCATTTCTAGCCATGCCCGACCATTTCTAGCTATGACTTGCCCATTTCTACCCATGACCCGTCCATTTCTCGCTATATCAGACCATTTCTAGCTATGACCCGCCCATTTCTAGCTATACTCGACCATTTCTAGCTATGACTCGCCGATTTCTAGCTATGACCCGTCCATTTCTAGCTATGACCTGCCCATTTCTAGCTATGGTCCACCCATTTCTAGCAATTACCCGACCATTTATAGCTATGACCCGACCATTTCTAGCTATGACCCGCCGCCCATTTCTAGCTACACCCGACCATTTCTAGCTATGGCCACCCATTTCTAGCAATGACCCGACCATTTCCAGCTCTGACCCGCCCATTTCTAGCTATACCCGACCATTTCTAGCTTTACCCGACCATTTCTATCTATGATCCGCCCATTTCTAGCTATGACCCGCCCATTTATAGCTATACCCAACCATTTGTAACTATGACTCGCCGATTTCTAGCTATGACCCGTCCATTTCTAGCTATGACCTGCCCATTTCTAGCTATGGTCCACCCATTTCTAGCAATTATCCGACCATTTCTAGCTATGACCCGACCATTTCTAGCTATGACCCGCCCATTTCTAGCTACACCCGACCATTTCTAGCTATGGCCACCCATTTCTAGCAATGACCCGACCATTTCTAGCTATGACCCGCCCATTTCTAGCTATAGCCGACCATTTCTAGCTTTACCCGACCATTTCTATCTATGATCCGCCCATTTCTAGCTATGACCCGCCCATTTATAGCTATACCCAACCATTTGTAACTATGACCCGTCAATTCCTAGCTATGACCCGCCCATTACAGCTATACCTGACCATTTCTAGCGATGATCAGCCCATTTCTAACTATACCTGACCATTTCTAGCTATGACCCGCCCAATTCTAGCTATACCCGGCCATTTCTAGCTATGACCCACCAATTTCTACATATGACCCGCCCATTTCTATCTATAACCCGCCCATTTCTAGCTATGATCCGCCCATTTCTAGCTATGATCCTCCCATTTCTAGCTATGATCCGCCCATTTCTAGCTATGATCCTCCCATTTCTACCTATATGACCAGCCAATTTCTAACTATGACGACCCCACCCCCTCATTTCTAGCTATATGACCCGCCAATTTCTAACTATGACGACCCCACCCCCTCATTTCTAGCTATACCTCGCCCACATTTACGCGTGTCGGAAAAGATTTGAAACTTTCAATTCTGAATTCGGAGAATCTAACTTCCAAGGTAACGATATGGATGAGATCTTGAATAATTTGAAACTAATTTGCAATCGTTCGTTAGCACATTTTCCATAAATAGGAAGCGGTACAGTCATGGCACAAATTAGAAGGAATATTTTTTCCTTTTTAGCGTGTCGATTGTAGAAAGTCCACATCTATTTTGATGTTACCTCATGCCTTTCAGCCACAGGGACTGCTTACAACGTATCAAGGCAGACATCTTTAGGTACGGTTGTCGTCATGTGTTTGGCTTATTGAGTGTCTCCGGGGCTTCAGATGCAAAAATAGCGCGCTCGCCGCTCATCAAAGACAAGTTGTCTGATAAGCAAATGTCGATACTCATTAATACGAGACACACTTTAACCCTTTAACCCTCGAATTTGTTCAAGAATGTCAGATACTTTATACAGGCCCCGTGTTCGTTCACGATTCCAGAGCTATTCAAGTCTCAGAGAACAGAAAAATTCGGATGATATGATAGATAAGGTCATATATGCTAATAAGGAATTAATCGTCCACAATAATTTCATTTCCATACATCACACATAGCTGAACGCTTTGAAACATTAATTACAAAAAGATCAATTTCAAGATTGTTGAATATTTTGAAAATAATCTAACAGGAAGCTGTTGCTACCAAAAGACAGCAACATCTTCCAGACGAATTAGTTTCAAAATATTCAACATACTATTTATTAAACTGTAAGTGAGCTTTCGAAACCAGCAAACAATAATTTCCATGGGCAAATAAGACTGGATATGCTGAATATTTTGAAAACAGTTTGATTGAAAGTTGTTGGTGGCCTAGCCACAAACAACTTTCAGTCAAATTGTTTTCAAAATATTCAGCATGTCCATGTTTAAAATCCAAGGAAAATGCAGTCTGTTGAAAGTCAGCGGACAAACAGCTAAAGGGTTGATATTCAAGTGAAATTGTTAGAGTTTTCCTAGACATATTGAAACGATGTATTTTATTATTACGCAAAACAATAAAAAGCGCTATATTAGCTCATTCTATTAAGAATATAGGGATCCGTTTCTAGATAAGACCCGCCGATTTGCGGCTATTCCAAGGCCATTTCTAGCCATGAACCACCCATTTCTAGCCATGACCCGGCCATTTCTAGCTATACCAGACCATTTCTAGCTATGGTCCACCCATTTCTAGCAATTACCCGACCATTTCTAGCTATGACCCGACCATTTCTAGCTATGACCCGCCCATTTCTAGCTACACCCGGCCATTTCTAGCCATGATCCACCCATTTCTAGCCATGACCCGGTCATGTCTAGCTATACCAGACCATTTCTTGCTATGGGGCCACCCATTTCTAGCTATACCCGACCATTTCTAGCTATACCCTCCCATTTCTAGCTATGTCCCTCCCATTTCTAGATATGTCCCTCCCATTTCTAGCTATGACCCGCCAATATGACCCGCCATTTTTTAGTTAGGACCCACCCACTTCTAGCTATGGTCCACCCATTTCTAGCAATGGCCCGATCATTTCTCGCTATACCCAACCGTTTCTAGCTCTGTTCCACCTACTTTTAGCTATGGCCTGCCCATTTCTAGCTATGACCAGTCCATTTCTAGCTTTGGTCCACCCATTTCTAGCAATGACCAGACCATTTCTAGCTATACACCGCCCATTTCTAGCTATGGTGCACCCATTTCTAGCAATGACCCGCCAATTTCTAGCTATGACTCGCCAATTTCTAGCTATACCGGACAATTTCTAGCTATGACCCGCCCATTTCTAGCTATACCCAATCATTTCTAGCTATACCCGACCATTTCTAGCTATGACCCGCCAATTTCTAGCTATGACCCGCCAATTTCTAGCTATACCCGACTATTTCTAGCTATGACCAGCCCATTTCTAGCTATGACCCGCACATTCCTAGCTATACCAGCCCATTTCTAGCTATGGTCCACCCAGTTCGAGCAATGACGCACCCATTTCTAGCTATGACCCGCCAGTTTCTAACAATGGTCCACCCAGTTCTAGTAATGAAGCGCCCATTTCTAGCTATGACGCGCCCATTTCTAGCTATACCCAACCATTTCCAGCTATACTCCACCCATTTCTAGCTATGACCGGCACATTTATAGCTATGACCCGCCCATTTCTAGCTATGGTTCACTAATTTCTAGCAATGACCCGATGATTTCTAGCTGTACCCGATCATTTCTAGCTATGGTCCACCCCTTTCTACAATGACCAGCCCATTTCTAGCTATACCCGAACCTTTCTAGCTAAGTCCCGCCAATCTCTAGCTATGACTCGCCCATTTCTAGCTATACCCGACCATTTCTAGCTATGACCCGCCCATTTCTAGCCATGCCCGACAGTTTCTTGCTATACCCTACCATTTCTAGCTATGACCCACCAATTTCTACCTATACCCGACCATTTCTAGCTACGACCCGCCAATCTCTAGCTATTACTCGCCCATTTCTAGCTATACCCGACCATTTCTAGCTATGACCCGCCCATTTCTAGCCATGCCCGACCATTTCTAGCTATGACTTGCCCATTTCTACCTATGACCCGTCCATTTCTCGCTATATCCGACCATTTCTAGCTATGACCCGCCCATTTCTAGCTATACTCGACCATTTCTAGCTATGACTCGCCGATTTGTAGCTATGACCCGTCCATTTCTAGCTATGACCTGCCCATTTCTAGCTATGGTCCACCCATTTCTAGCAATTACCCGACCATTTCTAGCTATGACCCGACCATTTCTAGCTATGACCCGCCGCCCATTTCTAGCTACACCCGACCATTTCTAGCTATGGCCACCCATTTCTAGCAATGACCCGACCATTTCCAGCTATGACCCGCCCATTTCTAGCTATACCCGACCATTTCTAGCTTTACCCGACCATTTCTATCTATGATCCGCCCATTTCTAGCTATGACCCGCCCATTTATAGCTATACCCAACCATTTGTAACTATGACCCGCCCATTTCTAGCTATACTCGACCATTTCTAGCTATGACTCGCCGATTTCTAGCTATGACCCGTCCATTTCTAGCTATGACCTGCCCATTTCTAGCTATGGTCCACCCATTTCTAGCAATTATCTGACCATTTCTAGCTATGACCCGACCAGTTCTAGCTATGACCCGCCCATTTCTAGCTACACCCGACCATTTCTAGCTATGGCCACCCATTTCTAGCAATGACCCGACCATTTCTAGCTATGACCCTCCCATTTCTAGCTATAGCCCACCATTTCTAGCCTTACCCGACCATTTCTATCTATTATCCGCCCATTTCTAGCTATGACCCGCCCATTTATAGCTATACCCAACCATTTGTAACTATGACCCGTCAATTCCTAGCTATGACCCGCCCATTTACAGCTATACCTGACCATTTCTAGCGATGATCAGCCCATTTCTAACTATACCTGACCATTTCTAGCTATGACCCGCCCAATTCTAGCTATACCCGGCCATTTCTAGCTATGACCCACCAATTTCTACATATGACCCGCCCATTTCTATCTATAACCCGCCCATTTCTAGCTATGATCCGCCCATTTCTAGCTATGATCCTCCCATTTCTAGCTATGATCCGCCCATTTCTAGCTATATGACCCGCCAATTTCTAACTATGACGACCCCACCCCCTCATTTCTAGCTATACCTCGCCCACATTTACGCGTGTCGGAATAGATTTGAAACTTTCAATTCTGAATTCTGAGAATCTAACTTCCAAAGTAACGATATGGATAAGATCTTGAATAATTTGAAACTAATTTGCAATCGTTCGTTAGCACATTTTCCATAAATAGGAAGCGGTACAGTCATGGCACAAAATTAGAAGGAATATTTTTTCCTTTTTAGCGTGTCGATTGTAGAAAGTCCACATCTATTTTGATGTTACCTCATGCCTTTCAGCCACAGGGACTGCTTACAACGTATCAAGGCAGACATCTTTAGGTACGGTTGTCGTCATGTGTTTGGCTTATTGAGTGTCTCCGGGGCTTCAGATGCAAAAATAGCGCGCTCGCCGCTCATCAAAGACAAGTTGTCTGATAAGCAAATGTCGATACTCATTAATACGAGACACACTTTAACCCTTTAACCCTCGAATTTGTTCAAGAATGTCAGATATTTTATACAGGCCCCGTGTTCGTTCACGATTCCAGAGCTATTCAAGTCTCAGAGAACAGAAAAATTCGGATGATATGATAGATAAGGTCATATATGCTAATAAGGAATTAATCGTCCACAATAATTTCATTTCCATACATCACACATAGCTGAACGCTTTGAAACATTAATTACAAAAAGATCAATTTCAAGATTGTTGAATATTTTGAAAATAATCTAACAGGAAGCTGTTGCTACCAAAAGACAGCAACATCTTCCAGACGAATTAGTTTCAAAATATTCAACATACTATTTATTAAACTGTAAGTGAGCTTTCGAAACCAGCAAACAATAATTTCCATGGGCAAATAAGACTGGATATGCTGAATATTTTGAAAACAGTTTGATTGAAAGTTGTTGGTGGCCTAGCCACAAACAACTTTCAGTCAAATTGTTTTCAAAATATTCAGCATGTCCATGTTTAAAATCCAAGGAAAATGCAGTCTGTTGAAAGTCAGCGGACAAACAGCTAAAGGGTTGATATTCAAGTGAAATTGTTAGAGTTTTCCTAGACATATTGAAACGATGTATTTTATTATTACGCAAAACAATAAAAAGCGCTATATTAGCTCATTCTATTAAGAATATAGGGATCCGTTTCTAGATAAGACCCGCCGATTTGCGGCTATTCCAAGGCCATTTCTAGCCATGAACCACCCATTTCTAGCCATGACCCGGCCATTTCTAGCTATACCAGACCATTTCTAGCTATGGTCCACCCATTTCTAGCAATTACCCGACCATTTCTAGCTATGACCCGACCATTTCTAGCTATGACCCGCCCATTTCTAGCTACACCCGGCCATTTCTAGCCATGATCCACCCATTTCTAGCCATGACCCGGTCATGTCTAGCTATACCAGACCATTTCTTGCTATGGGGCCACCCATTTCTAGCTATACCCGACCATTTCTAGCTATACCCTCCCATTTCTAGCTATGTCCCTCCCATTTCTAGATATGTCCCTCCCATTTCTAGCTATGACCCGCCAATATGACCCGCCATTTTTTAGTTAGGACCCACCCACTTCTAGCTATGGTCCACCCATTTCTAGCAATGGCCCGATCATTTCTCGCTATACCCAACCGTTTCTAGCTCTGTTCCACCTACTTTTAGCTATGGCCTGCCCATTTCTAGCTATGACCAGTCCATTTCTAGCTTTGGTCCACCCATTTCTAGCAATGACCAGACCATTTCTAGCTATACACCGCCCATTTCTAGCTATGGTGCACCCATTTCTAGCAATGACCCGCCAATTTCTAGCTATGACTCGCCAATTTCTAGCTATACCGGACAATTTCTAGCTATGACCCGCCCATTTCTAGCTATACCCAATCATTTCTAGCTATACCCGACCATTTCTAGCTATGACCCGCCAATTTCTAGCTATGACCCGCCAATTTCTAGCTATACCCGACTATTTCTAGCTATGACCAGCCCATTTCTAGCTATGACCCGCACATTCCTAGCTATACCAGCCCATTTCTAGCTATGGTCCACCCAGTTCGAGCAATGACGCACCCATTTCTAGCTATGACCCGCCAGTTTCTAACAATGGTCCACCCAGTTCTAGTAATGAAGCGCCCATTTCTAGCTATGACGCGCCCATTTCTAGCTATACCCAACCATTTCCAGCTATACTCCACCCATTTCTAGCTATGACCGGCACATTTATAGCTATGACCCGCCCATTTCTAGCTATGGTTCACCAATTTCTAGCAATGACCCGATGATTTCTAGCTGTACCCGATCATTTCTAGCTATGGTCCACCCCTTTCTACAATGACCAGCCCATTTCTAGCTATACCCGAACCTTTCTAGCTAAGTCCCGCCAATCTCTAGCTATGACTCGCCCATTTCTAGCTATACCCGACCATTTCTAGCTATGACCCGCCCATTTCTAGCCATGCCCGACAGTTTCTTGCTATACCCTACCATTTCTAGCTATGACCCACCAATTTCTACCTATACCCGACCATTTCTAGCTACGACCCGCCAATCTCTAGCTATTACTCGCCCATTTCTAGCTATACCCGACCATTTCTAGCTATGACCCGCCCATTTCTAGCCATGCCCGACCATTTCTAGCTATGACTTGCCCATTTCTACCTATGACCCGTCCATTTCTCGCTATATCCGACCATTTCTAGCTATGACCCGCCCATTTCTAGCTATACTCGACCATTTCTAGCTATGACTCGCCGATTTGTAGCTATGACCCGTCCATTTCTAGCTATGACCTGCCCATTTCTAGCTATGGTCCACCCATTTCTAGCAATTACCCGACCATTTCTAGCTATGACCCGACCATTTCTAGCTATGACCCGCCGCCCATTTCTAGCTACACCCGACCATTTCTAGCTATGGCCACCCATTTCTAGCAATGACCCGACCATTTCCAGCTATGACCCGCCCATTTCTAGCTATAGCCGACCATTTCTAGCTTTACCCGACCATTTCTATCTATGATCCGCCCATTTCTAGCTATGACCCGCCCATTTATAGCTATACCCAACCATTTGTAACTATGACCCGCCCATTTCTAGCTATACTCGACCATTTCTAGCTATGACTCGCCGATTTCTAGCTATGACCCGTCCATTTCTAGCTATGACCTGCCCATTTCTAGCTATGGTCCACCCATTTCTAGCAATTATCTGACCATTTCTAGCTATGACCCGACCAGTTCTAGCTATGACCCGCCCATTTCTAGCTACACCCGACCATTTCTAGCTATGGCCACCCATTTCTAGCAATGACCCGACCATTTCTAGCTATGACCCTCCCATTTCTAGCTATAGCCCACCATTTCTAGCCTTACCCGACCATTTCTATCTATTATCCGCCCATTTCTAGCTATGACCCGCCCATTTATAGCTATACCCAACCATTTGTAACTATGACCCGTCAATTCCTAGCTATGACCCGCCCATTTACAGCTATACCTGACCATTTCTAGCGATGATCAGCCCATTTCTAACTATACCTGACCATTTCTAGCTATGACCCGCCCAATTCTAGCTATACCCGGCCATTTCTAGCTATGACCCACCAATTTCTACATATGACCCGCCCATTTCTATCTATAACCCGCCCATTTCTAGCTATGATCCGCCCATTTCTAGCTATGATCCTCCCATTTCTACCTATATGACCAGCCAATTTCTAACTATGACGACCCCACCCCCTCATTTCTAGCTATACCTCGCCCACATTTACGCGTGTCGGAATAGATTTGAAACTTTCAATTCTGAATTCTGAGAATCTAACTTCCAAAGTAACGATATGGATAAGATCTTGAATAATTTGAAACTAATTTGCAATCGTTCGTTAGCACATTTTCCATAAATAGGAAGCGGTACAGTCATGGCACAAAATTAGAAGGAATATTTTTTCCTTTTTAGCGTGTCGATTGTAGAAAGTCCACATCTATTTTGATGTTATCTCATGCCTTTCAGCCACAGGGACTGCTTACAACTTATCAAGGCAGACATCTTTAGGTACGGTTGTCGTCATGTGTTTGGCTTATTGAGTGTCTCCGGGGCTTCAGATGCAAAAATAGCGCGCTCGCCGCTCATCAAAGACAAGTTGTCTGATAAGCAAATGTCGATACTCATTAATACGAGACACACTTTAACCCTTTAACCCTCGAATTTGTTCAAGAAAATTTCAATTTTCTCATAGAAAATGTCTATTTGCGGACCAAAAGAAGACAATCATTAAACATTTACTACTGGAATGACTGGCTCTGTTATCGAGCCAGTCATTCCAGTGGTAATTTTTCAAAAATAGCCTTCTCTTGGTCTGCAAATGGACATTTCTCAAGACCACTGCAGAAGCCATCTTTGACTGATACGAGGGTCAAAGGGTTAATGCATGAGTCCAGTTTCTCAGTTAATCACATGACGTCATAATTAATTACGTCACATGTAGGCTAACTATACAATCACACCCCATCACATCATAATCAACTACGTCATGAATCACTCGATTTAGTCCGTCTTAAACGCTTGATAACCTGTTAGGTTGTACGAATTGTATGTATTTTCAATTTAATATACCTGCTGTTGAATAGTTTGAAACTAATTTGGCTGGCAACAGAACCCAGTCAAATTAGTTCAAAGTTTTCAACAACTTACCTGCATAGTTTTTTAGAAATTGATAGTTGGGGTGATCAGGGATTGATCGATCCCAGCACGGGCGAAGTGTGGGTGGAGCATAGCTCATAGAGCATAGATAAAACTGGTTTCCTCTATTACTGCATGTTATTTTCAAGTGACATCGCAAAATAGAACACATCTTTAGATTGACGTCAATAACACACACAAATTGTAACATTCGAAATGATTAAGATCCCTCTCCGCTTCTTTCTCCCTATCACTCCCTTCATACCCAAACCCTTCCTATCGCTCCCTTCTACCACACCCTTCCGCTCTCTCTCTCTCTCTCTCTCTCTCTCTCTCTCTCTCTCTCTCTCTCTCTCTCTCTCTCTCTCTCTGTTCTCCCCTCTCTCCATCATTCTATCTGACCATCTGATGATGATGATGAAGCGCATTCGATTTAGTTATAAAATAAAAAAGTGCAATATATCTGACCACCTCGCTTTCTCTCACATCTCTCTCAAATATCATCATCATCATCATCATCGGCGTCGTCGTCGTCGCCGCCATCGTCGTCGTCGTCGTCGTCGCCGTCGTCGTTTTCTTCTTCTTTTTCTTCTTTATCATCATCTTCCTCTTCCTCCTCTTCTTCCCCCTTTTCTTCTTCTCGTCTTCCTTTTCTCTTCTAACATTTTTCAGACACAATCACTCTCCACCTCTCAACAATTTTATGGATATATCAGAGCGTATTTCCATGAATCTGTTACTTAATTGTCTACGCACTACAAGTTCCCAAACAAGGCGTAGTCCCGGTGACATCGTTCGCTGCGGACTAATTACTAATTGCGTATCCGTATCACTGGCAATTCTATTCTTGGCAATCAAGGCAGGTTAGCATGTCAGTAATTAATCGAGAAAGCGCAGAATACACACGTTACTCACTATGTCAACAGCGCCTCAAAGCCCTCAAAATGCTATTCTTATCAATTAACCATTTAATGGTTAAGCTTTTCCAAAGAAAATTAAAATTGTTGCAATTAAATTTACAAAGATATGTTTTTGTGGTCCTGAAAATGGACATTCCTCAAGACAACTACGGATGCCGTATTTGGCGTGCCAGACCAGTGATGGATTAATGGTCAAGAAAATCGTAATTTCAGTTTGACCAGTGTCCAGTAGGCCAGGAGAAGACTATTTAAAAAAATTACCATTGGAATAACTGGCTCGATAATCGAGCCAGTCATTCCAGTGGCAAATTTTCAAAAAAATCGTCTTCTCTTGGCTGACAAATGGTTGTTTCTCAGCACCACTGCAGAGCCCTTTCGGTCAGGTTGACCATTAAAAGGTCAACTTCACACCAGACGGGTTAAATTGTTAATGCGATAAATAACACACAATGCGTTATTTCTCTGAGGGAAAATCTATCGAACTAGGTGCGAGAAGCAGCTCTAATAAACCGACATATTTCTTAGTCAGTTAGTCAGTCGGTCGGTTGGTCTGTCTGTCGGTCAATCCGATTGTCAGTCGGTCGGTCGGTCAGTCACAAAAGCGTGTTCCAGGTGGTATCTAAAAAAATACTGATCCGATTTGGCTCATTTTAATGCAACGAAGAAACTTGACGCCCAAGAGGATTTTCCGACAGTTCCCCTGATCCGGATAAAAGAATCTGGATGCGGAGCGTACCAACTTCGTAACCTGTGGATATCCTGGGAACTACTGGTCCGCGATTTGACTCAAGCTTTAACACAGGAAAGGGTGCTATCATACACTAGGTTTAAGGATGATCTAAAAAAAAAAAGCTCCTGAAAATTCTAAAAAAATCATCCGGGCAGCTACCGATATTCTGTCGACATTGTTAAACATTTGCATGGTTCGCAGAGAGACTGCTATAGGCAAGGTTAATTGGGTGAGGGTGGGGTGGGGCGGGCTAGGGTGGGGGTGGGGGTGGTGAGGGTGTGGGGTGGGTGGGGCGGGTCGGGGTGGGGGGGGTAGTTCGAATTGTATGTCTTTGATGACTTTATGATTTAATCAATATTCTGTTGAATAGTTTGAATTTAACTCATAGCTGTTGCGGGAACTCCCAATCAAATTAGTTTCAAAATATTAAACAGCTTACGTGTATAAATACCTTCAAAATGGGATTCTGGGAATTCAGGGTTCAAAGTACATAAATTGATTCCAACACACGTACAAAGTGGGAGGAGCTTGGGTAAAAATAGGCGGGGCATAAAACTAAAAATATAAATCTGTACGTGTTGGTTCCGGAAGTTAACACTACGTTAACGAGCTTCATCACTCAGAACAAGAATTACTACCATAATAGAATGCATTATTCACTCACCATGAGACTTGGCCACGGAAAGATGATCTGTTTCACCCTTTTGGGATTTATTATGATGATATTGATGATGATGATGATGATGATGATGGTGATGACAATGACGATAATAGTGGTGGTGGTGGTGGTGGTGGTGGTGGTGGTGGTGGTGGTGGTGGTGGTGGTGGTGGCGGTGGTGGTGGTGCTGGTAGTCGTGGTGGTAGTGGTGGTGGTGGTGGTGGTGGTGGTGGTGGTGGTGGTGGTGGTGGTGGTGGTGGTGGTGGTGGTGGTGGTGATAATTACGACGACGACGACGACGACGACGACGATGATGATGTACTGTGCTCTGAGGCTGCAGTAGAATGAAAACATCCTGGAGATGCATTCAGTCCTTCTTTGACCACTGTTTCTTGTACCCATGTCGTCAATGTAGTACCCAGTGCGGCTTCTCTTAGATCGGTAAGTAGCACACCCAGGTTTGTACAGTGGCGTCCTCTACGAGCTTTATAGATGTTGGCACCGTATACAGCAAATTCCAATGCTTTCTGCGCAGGGCTGTCTTGTGGCGTTCGTTGTTGGCCCATCTTCGCTGACAGTGGGACTATATTGTATAGCGTCTAACACGCCGTTGGAGATTGTATTGTCTGACCAGCGAGGATACACAGATCGCGTGATACAAGCGTAGTTTTCTGGCCAGAGGGATACGTGATTCACAGATCTACAGTTTCCAATATGACTGGAAGGCAATGTTTCCCGTGAGGCAACGTGCAGTGATGACAGAGGATCTGCAGGTTAGTGAACCAAGAAATTGCTCTTCCTCCATTCCTCCCACCACCACCCTCACCTCCCACCCCCAACCACACAGCGGGATACCTTTGTCACTGACGTCCTCTGCCGCTCATAGGTTTACATGGATAAACTCGGTATTGGCTAATGAATGGCAATGGCACGTTCGAGGCACCTGGTCAAGAACAGCAACATGAGACAAAATCGAGAGACAACGATCAAAACACACACACACACACACACAGACACACACACACACACACACACACACACACACACACACACACACACACACACACACACACACACACACACACATACACACATACACACACACACACACACACAGACACACACCCACACCCACACACACACACACACACACACACACACACACACACACACACACACAGACAGACAGACAGACAGACAGACAGACAGACACACACACACACACACACACACACACACACACACACACACACACACACACACACACACACACACACACACACACACACACACACACACACACACAGGCACCCGGTCTAATACCAACCTTGACGAATTGTGGAACACATTCCACAACGAATATGACCAACCAGACATTATATGTTTACAGGAAACCCGTCTGAAACCCAACCAGGATTTCAAAAGGTACAACTACAATGTCAAAAGACAAGACCGTACCGCAGAATCTGCAACCACCTCTAGGGGTGTAGGCGGTGGCGGCATAGCGACCCTCATAAAAAGTAATCTTTCCAACAAAAGATTGCCACAACGTGAGAGTAGCGTAGAGCAATACAATAGAAAGTATTACAATAGAAATAGAAATCAATCACAAAACTATTAACTATTAGTATTGTAAACGTCTATAGTCCCAAGTTGCACTCTTCCTCTGACTATGACAAGCTCCTTGAAGGCCTAGAAGGCCTAGAAGCTGAAACAATACTTATGGGCGACTTCAACTCCCAACATGCCCTATGGGGGGGGGGGGGAAGCAAAACCACGAACTCCAAAGGCCGAATAATAGAACAGGTTATTGACAACTACAACCTGTGCCTAGTAAATGACCATAGCCCCACCAGATATAACTCTAGTGATGGTGAAAGGTCGGCTCTGGACCTTTGCCTCATAACACCTGGCTTTCGACCAACCCCCAGCTGGGACATTCAAGACCAGCTCCTCGGAAGCGACTATCAAAATACAGATAGGAAGCCAACAGAGCAAGAACGAGGTGCCACTGCACAGGAACAATTGGAATCTGAAAAAGGCCAACTGGACTGAATACAAGCACATAATAGCCACGGAGCTGGAGACACCGATCACTAGTACCAGCACCGAGAAATATTATGAACAATGTATGGGGATTCTCTACAAGGCTGCCAACTCAGCCATCCACCAATCAAAGCCAGACAATAACCCCAAACACAAACGCGTGCCTTGGTGGAACGACGAGTGCTAAGAAGCAGTAAAGCTAAAAAAAATAGCTTAGAATAGACTAAAGAGAAACTTCAGCATTGAGCGCCTAGTTGAACACAAGAGACTCCAGGCCACGGTAACAAGAACCATCAAAAAGGCAAAACGCGCTCACTGGCGCCAATACTGCTCTGAAATCACTCGGTTCACACCCTCGAGCCAAATATGGCGCAATGCGAAAGCTATTGCCAGCGAAAAAACCAAGTCCAAAACCCCTTACCCACCATCATAGCAAGTGGGGGTAAAGCATGCCAATGACAAGGAAAAAGCTGAAGCGCTTGCCACAGTCTTCATTGCAGCCAGTAGCAACGATAACCATGACCATGACTTCGTAGCAACCAAAACAAAGGTCGATGAGCATATCAATCACCTGTTCAGCTCAGGGAAATGCGAAGATCTTAACAACCGAGACATCAACACAACCTTCAACAGAATGGAACTTGAGCAAGCCCTTGGCAGAGGCAAAAGCTCCTCACCAGGTGAGGATGGCCTGAAACACGACATGCGTCGTAATATGCCAGAGGAGGGTAAACAGATGTTACTCAATCTCTACAACCTCGTGTGGAGATCTGGTCAAATGCCCTCAGTTTGGAAAACTGGGATCGTGGTTCCTATTCCAAAACAAGGGAAGGACAAAACTGACCCAAGATCATACCGGCCAATCTCCCTGACGAGCTGTCTATGCAAAGTCATGGAGAGGATGATCAAAAACCGTCTAGAACATGAGTTCGAACATAACGGTCTACTCCACCCTTGGTAGAGTGGCTTCAGAAAGGGCAGACGCACTATGGACCACCTAGTCAGACTGACTGAGGCAGCCAAGAAAGCCCTAGATGCGGGAAGAGGAAACATAACAATAGGTGTTTTCTTAGACGTTGAGAAAGCCTTTGATATGATGTGGCGAAACGGAGTTCTAAAAAAGCTCTATGACTTTGGTTACTGCGGCCGCATCCTAATCTGGATACGAGATTTTCTCGATAACAAAAGGATTAGCGTCCGTGTTAATGGACAAATGTCTAGGGAACAAACATTGGAAAACGGCACCCCGCAGGGTGGTGTTATAAGCCCTCTACCTTTCAATATCATGATGAGTGATCTACCCAAAGACATTGAAAAAGACGATGCACTGAGTCCGAACGCAACCGGCGGGTCTATTTTTGCTGATGACACAGCATTGTGGAACAAATATCCGAAGATAGACCGTGCACGAAAGACCATGCAAATAGTTCTGGACATAGCCTCACGGTGGTGCAACAAAAATAGTTTCAAACTATCTGCGGAAAAAACAGTTCAAATCAATTTTACCAATGTTAAATACATAGGCCACGATGCAAATCTATACTTCAATGGACAGAAAATCAAGACATATGCTGAAGCCAAATTCCTGGGACTAACATTTGACGGAAACCTCACCTAGAACCCCCACATCAAGAGTCTGAGGGAGAGATGCCTCCAGCAATTAAATCTCCTTCGCTCATTAACAAAGCACACCTGGGGTGCAGACCTGCCGAGCATGATTATGCTATACGGCGGCCTAATCCTGTCAAGGATGGACTATGGATGCGAAGCATACGCCACGGCGAGCAAGTCACTGTTAGAAACCATTGACACCCACCAAACAAAATGCCTGCGCATTTGCTGTGCTGCCTCACAGAGTATCCCTCGAGACGCAATCAACGTAGAGTGTGGAGAAATACCATTAGATCTGCGAATAGAGGAACGGCTTCTCAAATTCTGGACATATCTACAAAGCTCTGCGCCCACCCACCCTACCAGGGGGGTATGTCTTCCATGCAAGGAGCACCTAAGACACAAGGTACTGCCCAAAATGACCAAAAAGACGAAACCACCAGGTCTGTTAATGACGGGAGCTCGCCTGTGCCACTGAACTGGTAAACGTCGAAATAGAAAGCTCAAGGCCGGCTCCTGACCCGCCATGGCTACTACCGCAGATCAAGGCGCATGGCAGCTGGCAGCCTATCCTCACAGATAAGCAAGAAAGACCCACCGGCGCTAATCAAGAGCTACGCTCTGGAAAACATCGACAACAGATGGAAGGAGCACAGGAAAATCTATACCGAGGCCTCCAAAATGCCCAACTCCGGCGACTGCGGAGCAGGAGTAGTCATAGGCGACCAGGAAGAAGTCTTCCAGTACAAGCTTCCGAATCACCTGTCGATATACACAGCCGAACTGGTGGCAAGTAAAAAGGCTCTAGAATGGATTAAAACAGAAATCCAGGCAAATACGTTATCATCATAGACTCACTAAGCTCGGTGAAGAGCTTCAAATCTAGCAGCAGCAAGAGCAGGGAAAACCTAATCAAGGAAATCCGGCAGCTGTATGCAACTGTGGTGACTGACAACAAAACTGTGGACATCGACTGGGTCCCAAGCCATGTTGACATTAAAGGCAATGAACAGGCGGAAGAGGCAGCCAAGCAAGCGCTCAAAGATGGAACTATGACCAGCATAGGACTCTCAAAGTCTGAAGCGAACGCCCTAGTGAAAAGGCACATCAACAGCAAATGGCAAAGACAATGGGACGAAAGCACAACCGGCAGATTCCTGTTCAGAATCGTCCCTGGAGTCAAACGCAAATACCAAAACCACATCCCACGACGCCAAGGCGACATTGTATTACGCTACATCAGAATGGGTCGGATCAGCATTAACCAGATAAGAAAAAAACTCATCCTGTCAGACACAGACCAATGTGAGGCCTGCAAGGAGACTGAAACTCTAGACCACTTCTTCCTACGGTGCACTGAATATACAGCCATTATAAAGGAACTCATCAATACGCTGAGAAAGGGAAATTTCAATCTTGACCCTGTAGAAGACATTATAGCGATGCGTGACCGACAGATCAACCACGAATTAATCGAGTTCGCGCTTGCATCGGACAAACACATTACATAATCAGAACACATTTTGTTTAGCATTCATTAGGCCACATCAGTCTTATTCATGCATGTTGATAAGCTGTGGTCACAATGAATAATCTTACAAATTTGACCAGTAAATGGCCGCTTTAAATTACGCTACATCAGTCTTATTCAATCGTGTCGATAAGCCGTGGTCGTAAATGTTCAAACGAGCTTGCAAACACTTAAACAAAATATAATTAATATATTAGTTTAGAGCTAAATTACGCCACATCAGTCTTATTCAAGCGAGTCGATAAGCTGTGGTCGTAAACGTTCAAACGAGCTTGCAACCACTTACAGACAAAATATAATAAATATACACATGCATGCCTGCGTCATGAATAAAGAATGTTTAGCGTTCATTAGGCCACATCAGTCTTATTCATGCGTGTTGATAAGCTGTGGTCTCAATGAATACAAATTCGACCAGTACACGTTAGCGTTAAACCACGCCACATCAGTCTTATTCAAGTGTGTCGATAAACTGTGGTCGTAAACATTCAAACAAGCTTGCAAACCCTTATAAACAAAATATAAGTAACATACTCGTGCGTGCCTCTGTCATGAATTGATGACCCAGAGTATGTGAGTACATGTCCCAAAACATCTGTCCATATTGTCTGTTTTCTTTTGATCTCTTTCTTTTTCTTTCAGCATTGTTCCCCTTCTTTTTCTTTCAGAGCCAGAGCCGGAGCTAAATTGCGGCAACGAACCCAACAACGACAGACGGGCAGAAAGACAGATGGGGAACTGGAACGAACAACAGAACAACAGATGGGCCTGCCTGCCGACGGACCGCGAGGGATATGGACGTGTGTCCATCTCATTCGTGGTCCGTCGGCAGGTATGTTTGTCTGTCGAACGGACTGACAAATCAATCAACAAATGGACAGACGGACGGACAATTCTGGGCAAAGCAAGCTGCTGGAGTACGCTTAAGCAATGTACTTGGCCCACTTGCTCAGTCTTCTCGGATGGGACTTTAAACTGAGGTCCCGTCATACAGTGCTCATCGCTGTGTGAACGTGAGTTAGGGCTAGGTAGGCAAGAAATTTCGGCATAATCAAAGCAAACCGGATGCTGAATGGAATCGTCCTCGAATGGAATCACGCAACATACGGCTTACAAAATCAAAACAAAATTGCTAGAATTAGAATCTTTCGGACCTTTCAATGGGTCTATGGAGGGATGCAACTCGGATGACTGATCGAGTTCGTCCTCGGACGGCCGCAGGCACCATACGGGCTGCCTAATCAATCAAAATCAAACAAGTGCGCGCTGGTGCCTGCTAGGATGATGGCCAGAAGAGCAAATGGGTCCCAGGACCCTAAAGACCCCACACCCAAACCACCCCGTACCCCCAAAGGGGCCGTGAGGTCTCTGACCTAAAGCCCCCCCCCCCCCACCCAGCACCTACCCCATTCCCTTCACCACCCCAGTTAGGCCCAGGTTAGGCCCTCTCCATTCCCCACGCCCAAGCATGAGGAGCAACAGAAAAGCCATGGTCAAGAACAGCACATGCCATCTTCAACATGAGACAAAATCGAGAGACCATGATCAACACACACACGCACGCACGCACGCACGCACGCACGCACGCACGCACGCACGCACGCACGCACGCACGCACGCACACACACACACACACAAGCTAATGCACAAACCGACGTCACAAGAATTCACAATAATTCAACAGAAACCACAAAGGCCAGGCGTGAGTCTAGACCCTAGCATTGTGAACTAGCAAATAAACGCCTTAAAGATTACAACACACACGCACGCACGCACGCACGCACGCACGCACGCACGCACGCACGCACGCACGCACGCACGCACGCACGCACGCACGCACGCACGCACGCACGCACGCACGCACGCACGCACGCACGCACGCACGCACGCACGCACGCACGCACGCACGCACGCACGCACGCACGCACGCACGCACGCACACACACACACACACGGTATTGGCCTTGTTCATGAATAGATTCACTTTCTTGAGTTGTCTTGTAGCGGAGAAGGTTAGGCATCTTTTCCTCATCTCTGAAGTCTACATCCTCCGTGTACTCCATCTATAGTGGGAGGGCCATTCTGCTGAGATGGGCTGATGGAGTGATCTCGCACAGATGAACTGACTGCAGCAAGGTAGAATGTAAACAACACAGCAGAAACGCCATCTCCCTTTGGGAGAACCAATGGATGCCTCGGACACTACAGCCATTTTACTCGCACATTGAACTTAGCATTTGCCAATAGCAGTCTGAATAGTCACAGCTCATCGTCATTAGGGCCCGCCGTATGTAATACGCTCAGGATCTTTGATCGTTTGATGGTGCGGATGCCCATCTTGTAAGAATATATGTTATTTCCGAGCCGTGCTGTAGTTCAATTCATCAAATATGTAGACGATTCAGGACACAGTACTTCTGCCGAGATTATGGTCTATTACCGCCATATTTTCAGACGGTCAAATTCGATTATGTATAACGGTGTAAGTGTTTTATGCGGTGGAATCCTACACCCAATATACAAGACGTAGTACCATCGTACGACGGCAGAAGTAAATCGATCAACAAAATCAAGCGCGTGGAGAATAGTAAAAGACTCATTTTGGTGACAGTAAACACGTCATATTATTCCACTAGACCAATTACAGCGCTAACGGTTATTGAGTGTTTCTCATACAAAGCCAGACTGTAATAAATGATGCGAACGAAAAGTAATAGTTGCAACCATTCGGCCTTTCATACGAAGCCGGCGAAAAACCGGACTCTGCAGTGGTCTTGATGAATATCCACTTGCAGGAGAAGAGATTGTTTTTGAAAATTTACCACTGGAATGACTGGCTCTGTTACAGAGCCAGTTATTCTAGTGGTAAATTTTCAAAAGATTGATTTGACTCTTGTCATGCAAACGGACATTCAATAAGGAAATATTTTCAATTTATTTTACCAATTTTGGTCATTAATGGGTTAACTAAAATCTCTTTGGCCAAGTACCGTAATATAGAAATTAATTCCGCGTCGATTATTCCGCCATGAATCAAAGAATCTTTAGTTGACTCAGTGTCAAAGACGCGACCATCAAAGTTAGCAATGTGTTCCAATCCACATATGTCAAATATATTCAACAGACAATTTCTTACATCGTTTTCAAAATTTTACTAGCATGTTTCTCTTTTTGTTTTGGAAACACGTTAACTTTTGTATTGGATGTACCATAGCTATGTCAGAATATGCCAGCCTTTTCTAAAAGCTTTGTTAACTAAATACCAATAGTGATACAGAGGCTAAATAATAAGTTTATGAGCAATATGGTTCGATTGTTGTAGGTTTTGGACAGGAAACAGAAGATACGAAATCCTGTACACAATATAAGAAACCGTATGTTGAAAATTTTGAAACTAATTTGACTGCAGTGGCAGTTCCATAAGCTAGCTCTTTAAGGATGTGCCCCCTTGAGGGGTAATAGATCGATGAGCTCCAACATCACATTGTTCCGGGGATACATGAGCTATACCAACTCCAAGAATTCTTACCTTTTGATAAAATCATCTATAATTCAAGACCTAGTTTGTTGAATATTTTGAAATTAATTCGACATGAAGCTGTTGCTGCTTAAATAACCTTTAATTAAAAGTAATAGTTTTGATGACGACATTGACGACGAATGTGCACATAAAGATCGTTGCGAATGAGGTAAATGATATTAATTATCTGTCGAGTATTCACGAAAGGTACTTAGTCATAGAAAAGCGCGTACATATGAAGTAGGTGACAAGTGCTGCGTTATGATTGGTTGGTTGTCTTCTTTACGACAGGAGAACGTTACACACCCTTCATGAATAGGAGCCCTGTATCTAACACTTTCATGACGAACCTGACTAATACCGACATTGATAGTGGGTTTGAGGAATGCCGTTTTCTTGGCCAAGAGAATAATGTATTTGAAAGATTAGCACAAGAATCACTGGCTGGGCAGTTATTCCAGTGGTTGACAACCAATAAAGAATTTTTTAAAGTTTGTTGGACCAAATTTGGTCAATAAAATGCTAACTTTGAGAATGTTGAATTTCTTACCTGTAGTCTTCGTTAATTATCATTCACCTATCCTCCGAGTGCATTCATCTGAGTCTGTCTCTCATGATAATAAAGCTTCCTGAAACAGGTAAAAGAATTTTATGAAATCAACCAATGACAAAATCCATTCACACTGCCAAAACTTCTTTCATTATTTTGAACACGAAAGTTGCTGCTACCATAGACTTATCTGTAAAACTGAGATTCTGGGAAATCAGTGTTCAACTTATTAACACCGATTCAAATACACGGACAATCTCGGGCTGAGCTTAGCTAGAAATGGGTGGGACTGCTAAAATTGATGCTCCTATTTCGCTTATGGCATAGCAACCTTACATCGACCACCTGTCATCCATCCGTCTGTTGTTCATACTTCAACTTTTCTGTTATTCCTTTTCAACTGTACTCCTCAAATTTGTTCAAGAAAATTTATGTTTTCTCTTAGAAAACGTCCATTTGCAGAACAAGATAAGATTTCTTTTTGAAAATTTATCACTGAATGGCTGGCTCGGTTATCAAGCCAGTCATTCTACTGATACATTTTCAAAAATAGACTTCTCTTGGTCTGCAAAGTGACATTTCACAAGAACACTGCGGAAACCATTTCTGGCCGATTCTAATCAAACTCGTCTTGAATCACACACTGGATGGACGTAGTAGGGTCTAATGAGGCCCTGGATGAGATGAAAAAGAGATGTATGTATGGTCTATGTGTCCTCTCCTAGAGAATTTGAAATCTAGGTGCTCTTAGAGGGTATGTCCGGAGAAACTTCAAATGTATATCAAATTATTACTCACGACGCTGAAACCCGATATGAGTATAGCAGTTGGTGCCTGCCTGCCCGGCCGCCCGCCCGCCCGCCCGCCCGCCCCGCCCGCCCGTCCGTTCGTCCGTCCGTCCGTCCGTCTGTCTGTCTGTCTGTCCTAGGCATATCTTCAGAATCATATGGGGGTAGCCTCAGCAAATTTGGCCCATAGGCCTATATTCATATTATGAGTGGCTAGAACAATCTTTAGTCGCTTTGGTCAAAACCTCAAACATCGACGTCACAGAGTCATTTAGTGCATACCGGAATACACATTTCCGGGGATAACTCTGCAATGCAAAAGGTTAGCATCATCAAAATATCTGTAACATACATTCCCATTGTGGTTGGCGAGAGCCAACATTTTGTGGCAGGTTAAATGCTCAAAGATTTAAGTCACGAGGTCACTACGTGCATTCCGGAATATACATTTTAGCCATAAATCGAGAAGACTACTAGGTATAATTACAATAAAACATCCGTTCATATTATAGGTGGCTAGAAGGTTGATGACCTTGACGAAAAAGTATCAAATATCTAGGTCATGTGGTTACCAAACGCGTACCGGCATACACATTTTGACCATAACTTTTGAATGCAAGACGGTAGAAACACCAGCTTTAGCACACGCCTTCATACCGCGACAGCTATATGATTGCTTTGAGTTTGAGGTCAACGGATCAACTTAATTAGGTCATGGGGTCACTACCCGTAAGCACATTGCCAGGACAGAGCGCCGCAAATTGTGAGTCAGCAACACCCTCGAGTGCATTCTCGTTGTTATGTCAATGATCTCGAGCACATTGCTAAGTAAATCTTTGAGAAGGAGTGCTGTCCAATAGTGGTGCTTGTCGTGCCTTTATATCTGGACGAACGGTAATTTTTATAGAATCATCGAATTATATTTGATAAGGTAACATTATTCGTGAGAACTGTCACCATAACATTTGAATGCCTGCAATGTAATCCATGAGTATCAAATATGGGAATGAGCTAGACACAAGCCACAAGACATACCTGAAAATACCATTAACCTCTCTGGGGTCACCAGCGCATTAAAGTGCTCAAAATATTATGTATTTCAATTAACCATTTAATTGCCAATACTTTTCAAGGACATTTTGATTTTTGACAACAAGCGTATTTTTGTAAATTGCAAAAAATAGATTTCTGTTATCCTTCAAATGGACATTCCTCAAAAGTGTAGTGGTAAAGAAATTTCAGATTTCTGCTGAGCCAGTGTCCATTTCCAGACCAAGAAGAGTATATTTGGAAATTAACTACTGGAATGACTGGCTCGGTTACCGAGCCAGTCATTCCAGTGATATTCTTCACTTAGCCTGCAAATGGACATTTCTCAAGATCACTGCAGAGGTCGTTTTTTACCAACTTAACTAATAAAGGGTTAAGTTGACACAAGAGGTGCTAAGCAACGATTAACGCATGACAAATTAAACAGTCACTCGTTAATAATTTTACCCCGAAAGGGCAAATCACCAAATTCCTTGACGATTTTATAAATATTCTGTTGAGATTTGTGAAACTAATTTGACTGGGATCCGTTGCTGCCTATAGCACCAACAGGTTCCTGTCATATTAGTTTCAAATTACTCAACAACCTGTATGGTCGTTTTAATATTACGATTCTGGGAATTCAGGGCTCAAAGGGTTAAGCTCTAATGTTTGCAATTGTAGTGTGAGAAGTCCCGGGAACTGCATCTATAAATACGTTACTAATGCATTTAAAGGTCCAGTTTCTACACGGAAATTACAACTACCATATTTATACAAATCAAATCATCTACCCGATATGTACATTTCTCGCCTCCAATGACGCAACCTCAAGACATTCACTGGAGGAATCCAGTTTGAGCTATGCCTCGCCCATCTCTAGTTCAGCTCCATCCACACGTTTCCCTTTAGGGATTAATGGGTGCTTGCACTCGCTGAATCTCAGTTTTCAGAAAATTGTACAGGTAAGCTGTTGAATATTTTGAAAGGAATTTGACTGGGTGCTGTTGCTCCCTATCAAAACGTTAAATTAAATAGTAAAGACATGCAATTCGTACAAGTTGACTGACTATTAAGAGTTTATGACTCACTAAGTCGTGCCATTCTTAACGTAAATGATTATGGCGTCAGCTTACACGCGCCGTTGTTGATTCTGACATCATATGATTGATTGATAAAATCGATTTCTCTATTGATAATATGCTTAAATTAGGTAAACGCTTGCCCCTTGCTAAAAAGAGATAAGATTTTACAGTCTTGCTTTTTTAAAAACTATGTTCCCACGAAGCAAATATTACTAGAAAGGTAAATAGTGAGCGATGTCGATATTGTGCTATGCGTATTCAATGGAATAACAATGTATTAGTTCTGAGAGATTTAGACGAGAAGCTGTAGATGAATTTCGCAGCAAAGAGGCTACTTGGAATTTAAAACTTTCAATTTCAGCTGAAAACTAGATATCATCAAAACATTTAGAGTATTTTCAAACAAATGTTGGTTAGACATTTCTCTAGATGTTCCATTTCCGCCAGAGATTTACAGGCCAGAAAGAAAAATATACGTGGCACTTCTGACATCCTTTCATGTTGTGTTATACAGTCAAATATGGTACTACATCATTTTCAAATTCCGTTTTGGTGGCTAATAAATGCCCTTCATCTTCAACTATTTCTGACAGAATCGTTTTAACGTTTCTCCTCCATATTTAATGAAAAAAAATTGATGCCATGTTGCTTTGTTGTGTTTCTTCTGTTTCAATTATACTGGGCACATTACTGTAATCTATGTCACCAAGCCTTTCAGCATTTTACAGCACCATCGACTATCATGTTTTTACTTTGCAAGCTAACGATAAATATGCGTATATTTTCCCCACATATATAACAGTCAAGTACCCTTAAACAACGTGACCCTAATGAGTGCCACTTCAGCGTCATGGATGACACACGATTGAGGTTATTAGCTGCACATGGCACATATGCAATCATCTCATTAAGTCACCAAATTTGTACTTATTGGTCAGTGTACGTGCATGCCATATTGACGCTATTTTTCCACATTTGTCCTCTGCAATCTTCTAGTTTTAAGCCATCTTCTCTCAGTTTCTATACAATCTCTTTAGGCAGGCCATAAACTACTTGCGCATGACTTACAAGAAAATATCGTCCGAGTTGGGATCGCTCGATCCCAGAGCTCCATGACTATCAATGTCCAGAAAACAATACGGGTACGCTGTTGGATATTTAGAACCTAATATGGCTGGGTGCTGTTGCTGCCTATGTCAACAACAGCGCCCAGTCAAATTGGTTTCGAAATGTTCAACAGCATGTTTATTAAATAGGATGTTCATACAATTCATACAACAAGGCTTAGTCCGTTATCAATTAAGCGTTCGTGACGAACTCAGCTACGTCATTTATGACGTTATTGATTATGACGCCATCCTACACGCCACGTAGTCTATTACGACGCCTTATGATCGATGGAAAAACTGGAATTCTCAATTTAAACAATGTCCATCCTTTATTCTGACATACTTAGTGTTTCCAGTAATCTGTTCGGATATGACATTCGGTATCCCTGTAGGAAACCTGAAGTTAGCCATGGCCGCAAAAATAACTCCTAAAAGTTCTAGATGGCACTGAGGTGGCCATGGAAATTTGGGTACTCTGTGCACGCATAGCCTTGGCACGGCCATAAGTTCTGCTCATCAGCCTACAGGGTACAATGATGATGATGATGATGATGATGATGATGATGATGTTGCTGCTGCCGCTGATGATGATGATGATGATGATGATGATGATGGTGATGATGATGATGATGATGGTGAGTTGGCGCACCATGTTAATTGTCCTTTTAGGCGACCGCGCCTTTCGCCACACCCTTACTACGACCCTGTTATTTTCAGAGCATCTATGTATGAATTTGATTTCTCATTTTTTTCGGGGGATATCCTGGATTTATGAAAATGGTCAGGAAGAAGTTAAAATCGACTCCTCCTTAACCTCTAGACGGATGTAAACCAAACTTGACGGGAAGGACAATCTCGTCATGGACTTCAGCGATTTAATGTAGAAATGTGAGTGGTCAATTCTTCCGGCGTTCATCCTGGATTTCAGAAAATGTCTTGGAAAACACTATAACGCCATTAACGTCTTGGCCGATTTGGGAGAATTGTGCGCTGCATGACCATATGGTGGTCTACCGATTGATGCCGTCGTACTGTTTGGAAGAAAAATCCAGCAAGCAAGTACACCAGGACAATGACTACCCCCTCTTGTATCAACTAACCCCTTTAATGGTCAAGTGGGTCAAAAATGACCTCTGCAGTTATGTTGAGAAATGTCCATTTACACAAGAGAACATTTTTGGACATTTGCCACTAAAATTCCAGTGGTAAATTAAAAACAAAAAGAATTCTTGGTCTGCATTTGGACACTGGCTAAGCAGACAATTGAATCTATTTTTCCCATTACATTTTTGACGAATGTCCATTTGAAGGATAACGGAAATCTATTTTTTGGTAAATTTCGTTATACATTTACAAAAATACTCTTCTTGGCAGCAAAAATCAGAATTTCCTTGAAAATGTATTGGCAATTAAGTGGTTAATTGAAATAAATAGTATTTTGAGCGTTTTAATACGCTGGTGACACAAGAGGAGTTAAATGGTCAGCTAATCGTATATTTAGTGGTGAGTACAGTACGCTGACACTAAACAAGAAGAGCGATGAAAAATATATTAGATAAACTTGTGCGAGATTCTGCCACGAAGCATAGCCCAGTGGCCAATAGGATTATGCCTTTGTTCTCTAGAAATAACAAAAAGCTGGAATTAATTTTGAAAAGTGCTGAGCATCTTAAAATGATTGGTCTTACATTCTATGCTTTCTGCAACAAACATTTCCAGTCAAATCGTTTTTAATATATTCAGCAGCTTCTAAATGTACATATACATATATAGTGCATTTGCTACAAGACAACGTGATCTACCGTTCACGCGGTGAAATGTATGCTATCAACTGAGCTAACGAATGTCATTATGGCTATTTCCATTTCTCCAGGATTTACATATGTCTGTCTAGACGCGCACATAATTCTAATGTACCAATCTGTTTGTTCGGTTAATATGTTTGTCTGCTAAATTGCTATTGAGCGAGATTTATGTATGAGGTAATATTTACACTCATCAATGAGAATACGCTGTCACAATATGTCAACTGAGGTAGCGACATGTCTAGGACAACTATGATGACGACGAGGACGGCGGCGGCGACAAAGACGACGACGATGATTATCCAAATCACTAGTCCTACTAGTCCTATTAACTTGTATCAATGACGGCGACAACCCTGAGCCTTGGCAGTGGCGCTGATGATGAAGAAAATGATGGCAGTGATGAAGATGATGATGATGATGATGGCAATGATGATGATGATGATGTTGTTGTTGTTGGTGGTGGTGGTGGTGGTGGTGGTGTCGCTTTTGTTGTTGACGACGACGACGACGACGACGACGACGACGACGACGACGACGATGATGATGATGATGATGATGAGGCTTGTGGTCATGGTGATTATGATTAAGGTATGGATAGCTATGGCAATAGAGTTCGTGGTGATGGTGGTGGTAGTCGTGATACACATACACAGAGAAAGTTCAGCAGTGGTTTCCTATAAATATAGTCAATCCGTGATTTAGCCCAGTGTGATATAAATGCACGCGGAGATTACATTGCTAACTGGCGTAGCTGGGATACTTCAATTTACCATCGAGTCGTAATATAACTTGCGCAAAAAGATAATTGACAACAAAGACTATTCTCATAATAAAACTGTCATAAAAACGGAAATCAAACTATTGACTTCCGGTACCGGAAGTCGATAGTTTGATTTCCGTTTTTACGACAGTTCTATCCCGAGTAGCGTTTGGCGTAAATAGGCACTCTTCCGGACAATGGGGGATAAAATCAATATCTGCACAAAACGTTTTAATAACGTTTGAAAAGATTCAATGATCTGGCTGCAATTTCCGGGCATATGTGAGGTGCAAAACGTGGCATCGGTAGATGTGTAAATGATAGGACGTTTAGAATCGATGTTTTCAAAGCACTATGATGTTAGGATCGATGACAAAGACGTGGATAACATTGCAGACGTCGTTGTTGCCGTCGCCGCCGTCGTCGAAGTCAAATTCAAATTCAAATTCAAAGTTACTTTATTTCATGATTTTTTTAAACATATAAATAAATTATAAACAGGGAGTCCATCAAACGCAATGACCTATAGACTGATAGACTCCTCACACGTATCACAAAACATTTGTACATTAACTTATATGACACATATATCACAAGACAATGGCACATTGACAGAATGCTAAAAAACTATCTTGATATGAATACTTAGATACAGGGACCTGACTACCCTTCTGGAATTATTAGCCAGTAAAGTAACCTATTTAGGGATTTCATCGTTGCTGTCATCATCATCATCATCATCATCATCACCGTCGTTGTCATAGTGGTCGTCATCATCGTAGCTGCCGCCGCCGTCGCGCCACACTTGTCGTCGTCAGTAGAAGGGCCGCGTGGTGGCTGCAATTATGATCGGTCGAAAGCTTTGTGACATCATCCCATTTGCATATTGGTCCAAAACACCTACATTTTCCGGTAAAAAATTACCATTCAGGTTATGGCAGGAAAATGGAGGTAGTGGGGCCTAATAAGCAAATAAGATGATGTCACAATTCTCTCGACCAATCAGAATTGCAATCATTCCGCTACCTGTCCTGTGACGTTACCACATAAATGGACAGTGAGGCGTGCCCAAATTAGCATAACAATGGCGTTAGGTTTCTATTTTGTCCTGATGATTGACTGGTGTATTGAGGTGTGAAATGGATTATGAGGTAGGGTTGGTATGTGGGTATATTGTTCCTGGATGAAGGGATAATGGGAAGGTCTGTGGGGAGTGGGGGTGAATGTGTTCATACTTTAAATGTATTTTATCCCATAGAATCTGCTCGTATAATTTCTTATCACTCATTGGCTCCCTAGGAGTTTGAGGCCTTTATGAGGGTTGATATCAGTTATCCATTAGAATCCGTGCATATAATTCGCCAGCCCTCATAGGTCAGTTTGAAGAATAATCGATGACAGGTGTAATGAGATGTGAAATGGATGGTGAGGTTAGGGTTGGTGGAGCAGCAGTAGTAGTAGCAGTAGCAGAAGCATACGCCTGCACTATTATCTTGAGATAACGAATAGAATATTCTGGATCCAGAAATCTTTTCTAAATTATCGTATGATTCTGACTTCTGAATTTTTGTTTCCTGTATCAAAGCAATGTCAATCTGCTCATTTTTCAGAGTCTCTAGTAAGTGACGTTGCTTTATGTCACTATTTAAGCCTCTACAATTAAGTGTGCAAATTAGCATAAAAAGTAATAAAATGATGTGTGTAACCGCCATTATTAAGCTAACTAGATTTTGTTTTTTTCGACCCTCTCTTAGACCATTTACCTATTTTACTCGCAAATGCTGCACTACTTATCTCAACTTTTTCCAAATGCTTAAATTTTAATATATCTGAATCATGACGCAGATGCCTATATTTAACCCCTTTTGCCATCACATATGGAACTAACACCTCTCCTGCCTCTGACCTGTACATGACCATTTCATCGGGTGATTTAGAACTCTGTGTTTGAATGGATATATCGGATTCAGCGACTGACATATTATCGTCTTCTATATCACTTTCCTCTATTTCTGATTCAGAACTCTCGCCATCTTTCTGTCGCTTTGTTCCACTCAATCGATCTGAGACACCAATTACTTTCTCTATATTATTTAAATCGTCTAGATTGAGTGTACTCAGTAGAAAATCAAAGTTAGTTTCAGTATCTAGCGACCTGAATTTTACTTGTCCTAAATTAAATCTCTCTTCCAGAGGGTATTGATCATCATCTTCAACTTGTGTGGAATTAGCTTCTCTGACATCAGACTTGGATTAACTTGTTACTGGAGTAAGACTTAGCCCCTCATCTAGAACCTCTATTTCATCGCCTGCAACTACAACGATTGGATTCTTAGTTTTTTCACCATGCTTCTCATTAACATGGACTTCAGCTACAATCTCAGCAATTACTGGTTCGATGACATTTTCTTTAGCAATGTGCTTCCCATTAACATGGATTTCAGCTACAATCTCAGCAGCTACCGGTTCTATGACATTCTCTTTAGTGACAACTTGCTCTGCACTTTTATCAGCACCCTTTATGACATATTTGTTCTGCGGGCATCGCCACTTAAAATGATCAGATGAGCCACAATCTAGACATTTGTTTTTGTTAGGGCAATCTGTTGCAAGATGTTCTGTGCTTAAGCAGATTCTACACTCTTTGATTTGCCCCCCTGTACCATAATGGCAAGATAAATCGACCATCTATCGTGACCTTACTTGGGAGAGGTTGTTCTACCTCTTCGAACCAAATTCTTCTGATGCCATTTTCTAAGGTTCGATCAAATGGATAGGTCTCGTGTTCTACTTTGTCCACTTTGCCATACTTGATCAATTCATTGATAACCCGTTCATCTGGGATCTCTAATGGAACCTTCATCTTGACTAATAGACGATCAAAATCTATTTCCTCCACATTACACACCTCACCCTTCACGACAAGGACCTCGTCGAGCAACTTTTCCTTCACACTTTCATTAACTACGGTGACATTCCATACAGATTTGGAAACATTAATGAGACCCTGAAGGACCCGTGGCCCTGCCCCAACTACATCCTTCAACCCATGATACACCTCAATTTCCGAAACACACCAAGCCTTTGTCGTGATTTTAAGACTCAGGGTACGCTTATAGGAGGTTGCCATGGTGTTTTAATAAAGGAGGAAACCCATACTACTACAATATATAAGGGGTAATACAAATATATAATACCAAGACGTTAGGGAAAGAGCTAAACACTAAATAAATAGTGTCCCCGTTTGAAACCCTGACACCTACCAACACATATACGAATAAATAGTACAGTCGTATATTTGTTAGTTTGAGCCACTTTCTAAGTGGTTCACTAACACCTAACCGATTAAAGTGGTTTCCTAATGCATACTAACATATTACAGTCATATATTTGTTAGTCTGTTCGAGTTGACCGGGAACAGCCAACTGAGTATACAGATTTATAAAATCAGAGTACTAGACTTGCGCTTACAAATGACAAAGGAATTAAATCCACTCACTCAAGCGATCTTGCCAAATATAATGCGCTAACCAACGAACTATAGAAAGAGCATAGTGGCGCGGGGGAGAAAAGTATTGCATTGACCACAGTAAGAGGAGACCTATTAAATGGCTGAAACCGCCAGCTAAGAGGAGTGCCTTTAGAAAATGGAGACACAAAATGCGCTCCAACCAAGACAAGAATTTACAAATTGAACATAAAGTTTGAAAGGAAATACTAATACGAAATATATATATAAAATTTATCTACAAAATCGTGCTTAGAAACTAACAAATTCGGGCAGCAATTGCAGAGCTAAATAAACGCGTGCGTTCACTTAGACTACTACTACTACTACTACTTTTTTTCTTTTTTTTGAAAAACCGACGCTGACGCAGTCGGACAAACTTCACGGAGGAACCCCTTTAAAAAGGCTTGCAAACCCCCAGAAAAAAACCTGGTGAACTAGTAATCTTGATTAATATTACACCAAAACAATGATAAATAATGAGCATTAATACAATCTATAAATACATATGGCTTAAAAAGTATCGATACAAAAGAATAGGCTGATAAAGCTCCGATAGCAAAACAAAACTTAACAAAGGCATTACTGTTCAACCCAGGTGTAGTAGTAGACCCGTGTGGCGAGTGCAACTATCCAACAAATGGAAAGTGCCTCGTCAATCTATGACAAATAAGTCAATCATTGACGCCAGTGGGCTGATTCTCTAAAGATCAGCAGGCGTAGTAGCATTTGGGTAGTATAATACATATAGTTGGCAGAAAAATTTCAGATAAATTGATGGCGCTCTTGTTTACATTTTCAATTTACTTTATTGTAAGGTTTTGTAAATTACCATTCAATCCATGTGTGGTAGTAGGCCCGTGTGGCAAGTGCAACTATTCAACAAATGAAAAGTGACTCGTCAATCAATGACAAAAAAGTCAATCATTGACGCCAGTGGGCTGAGTCTTTAAAGATCAGCGGGCGTAGTAGCATTGGGTAGCATAACATATATAGTCAGCAAGAAAATTACAGAAAAATAGATGGAAATAGATGGCGCTCTTGTTTCCATTTTTGATTTACTTTGTTGTAAGATTTTGTAAATTACCCGGGAACAAATAACCCTATAAAACTCTGTGCAAATTCCTAAAATTACCTGGGACAATTTTATAATTCAATGGCAACTTACTTTATCGATTGATTATTAAATTACCCCAGTCTGTTTATTTGTTAACATGAATTATTAAACATAACAATATCAAAGTGCAGACTAAAATGAATTACATGACACAGATTAATTAAAAGACACAGATAAATCAGCTGTAGTAATTAAATGATTTAAGCTAGTGCAGGTTCATTTATTTTTACAGCTCCCAACTCTATTGAAACTATGTTTGTTTTGCACCATATGTCCTTGAATACTTTTTCTTTACCATGCTGCTTTAATCTAACATATTCGCAAGGAATATGATTCAGCAGCAATGAACGAAATATTGCCTTTTATTGCTCTATTGTGATTGCCCATAGATGGATTTTTCGTCTGTGCACACCGATGTTTCCAAATGGCCCAAACACCTATGGTTAGTATTGTTACTAAAATAGTCCTTTCAGACTTTATGAGATTTACACCGCTTGATCCAAATTCTCTAAATAAGACTACATGCGTGTCTAGAACAATGGGCTTCGCTCCAAATTTTGTCAAGATTTGGCTGATATAGTCCCAAAATTGTGACGATATTGGACATTCTGCAAATAAATGCTCGATTGTTTCCTCGTCTGTTTGACATAAGAAACACCTATCAGAAGTCGTAATATGGCACTTGTATGTCAAGTGTCCCACCCATAGCTGTCGATGTATTAATCGCCACAATAAATCACGAGCCATATTTGGTATGTATGGAGAATGTAAGATTTTCCATACATTTTTCCAACTGGATGGTTTATAGCTTGAGTCTTCCCATCTCCTAATTGCTATGGGAGGTGTTACGTGTTTTCGTCTCATAATATGGTACCATTCCTTGGATCTCATCTTGTATTTTAACATCTCATCATCAAGAACTAATGCGGGATGTGGAGTCAAACTATTATTATTTACATTTGGCAGACGAACCCATTCAATTGGTACAGCATGTTTTATTTTATTTAGCAACCGCTGGACATCTATATGCCTCATATGTGTTTTTCTAGCTACTTCTTGCATTGAAATCCATCTACGTGTTTGAGGGTGTATCATATCAGATAAATGTTGAATGCCATATTTTGCAAAGGACGGTAGATAAAGTACTGCATTGTTATAACATATATTACTATTGCCCCACAATTGCTGTTCTAGTACTTCCTTCCAGCACGTAGGTGGAGGCATGTATCTGTCAAATATTTCTAACTCCTTAACTTGATCTTTAAACACATCTGGTATCATTTGGCTATTCGGAGGTGGCTTCTTTGAGGTAAAAACATGCTCCGCCAGAAATGGTTCTACAATTCTCTCCATGAGAGCTCATGAAACACATGCCCACGTCTCATCTGATGTAATAAGATCATCCAAAAATTTTAACCTTAAAGAAACACATTTCACTTTAATATCAATTAAATCAAGTCCTCCTTCTAACTTAGCATTATTGAGAACACGATGGGAAACTAAATGATTCTTTTCTTCCCATATGAATGACAATATCAACTCATTAACCTCCTTTTCTACATGTTTTGGCATGTGTACAACAGATGCTGTATACCATAGCCCAGATAATGCCAAGTTGTTGACAACAAACACTCTACCAAAGATTGAAAGACGACGACGTTTCCAATTTGTTAATATTCTCTTAAGCTTAGATACTCGTTCATTCCAATTTTGTATTGTATTCGGTTTCCTGCCAAAATAGATGCCTAAAATCTTAATGGTATCATTAGACCAATTGATTTCAAGTGGCTGGTCATTCCGCTCTTTTCATGGCCTCCAAAATAATTCTTTGGATTTTCCTTTATTGATTTTCAAACCAGATGCATTTTGGAACTTTTCTAGTACGTGGTTTCAAATTGCAAAATCATTGTTTGAACTGGTAGACACAGTTGTGTCATCAGCATATTGTGACAGCTTAAGTGGTCTTTCTATGCCACGAATACATATGCCTTGAAAGTTATTATTTTGCCTCAATGCTATGTCAAGTGATTCCATCACAATAACAAATAATAATGGCGATAGGGAACACCCCTGTCTAACCCCACGTTATAAGACAATTTCTCTGGATAATTGATTGTTCACTAAATAGCTACTCTTGATATCCGTATATAAAATCTTAACCCATTTAATAAAGTTTGAGCCTAACCCAAACGATTGCAAAGAATTAAAAAGAAAATCCCATTCCACACGGTCAAATGCCTTTTCATTGTCCAAGGCAATCACAGCTGAAGGGATGCTATCCTTCTCAACCAATTGTATAAGGTCTCTTATTACCATGGTATTGGTTAGAATTGTCCTCCTGGGTACAGCACATGTCTGCTCTGTTCCAATGATTTCTTCTAAAACACTACCTAGTTTCAATGTTAGTGCTCTGGATATTATTTTGTAGTCTACACATAGTAGGGAAATTGGTCTGTAGTTCTGAATTAGACGTCTGTCATTTCCTTTATATATTAGCCTTACATATGCCCTAGCCATAGTTGGTGGTAAATGGCCTTTCTAAAAAATTTCAGTGCCTAATTCTTCCATTATTGGACCTACCAGGTGCCAAAACGTTTGGTAAAGTTCAACTGGAAGGCCATCACACCCCGGTGATTTTTCTAGTTTCATACCTTTAAGGGATATAGTTAAATCTTCTAGTGTTAAGGGTTGATCACACAATTCACTGCCTGTGTCTGACACCTTTTTGTCTATATTTGCTAACAAATCCAATTTTGCATCTTCATCAATTCCCTCTGACTTGTACAATGACTCATAGTCATTGCACACAATAGTACTCATTTCATTGTTGGTAAAGATGGTTGAACCATCCGGCATGTTTAATGAGCACATCACCTTATCTATTGCCCGTGCTTTTTCTAATGTGCAAAAATATCGGGTTGGCTTTTCCCATTCTGCGTGCATCTGGGCTCTTGCTCTAATTTTTGCACCCTCAAACTCATTTTGTTCTATATCTCTTATTTTACTTTTAATTTTAACCAGTAATTCATAATAATTATCTTCACCATTATTAACTTTAGCATTAATTTCCATGAGTGATCGATGAAGTGTTTTCTTGCGTTTGCATATTTCCTGTGCTTTTCTAATAGCATACTTTCGGGAAACATACTTTAAATCCAGTTTTACATCCTCCCACCATTGCAATGTGCTCTTATATGATGCTTTCCTATTAATCCAATGTTGCCAACAACTCTCTATATTATTCTTATAAAATTCTTCTCCCAACAGTGTTGTGTTTAATTTCCAAAACCCGACCCCTTTTGTTACCCAGTCAGCATTGGCAAAGGTTACACAAACCATGTTATGATCGGAGAATGCAACTGGCTTAATATTAACATCTCTCCAGTACCTCGTTAACAAACTATTCACATAAATTCTGTCGATCCTTGAACCAACTTTACCATCTACCGAAAACCATGTAAGATCTTTACCATGAGGTTTTGATATTCTATAGGTGTCAACTAAGTTTTCATTATCACATATTTCTTTTAAGACTCTATGTGATGTATCAGTATAAGTTGAAGTTGCATTCCTGTCATTTTCTTTATCTATGACACAATTAAAGTCACCACCCATTACTAAGTTTTCAGTGATGTTATCTAGTGCTGTTTTAGACATCTCCTTAAAAAAATTATGACGTAGTTGATGAGATGCAGGTGCATATATACACAGCAACATGATACGTGTTTGTTGTATATCTAGCGTGACTCTCACCCAGCGACCATTTACACCTGATACTGAAGAGATTATATTTACATAGGCTGAACAACGAGGGAGTATAACAATTGCTACGCCTGCACTATTATCGTGAGATAACGAATAAAATATTCTGGATCCAGAAATCTTTTCTAAATTATCGTATGATTCTGACTTCTGAATTTTTGTTTCCTGTATCAAAGCAATGTCAATCTGCTCATTTTTCAGAGACTCTAGTAAGTGACGTTGATTTATGTCACTATTTAAGCCTCTATAATTGAGTGTGCAAATTAGCATAAAAGGTAATAAAATGCTGAGTAAAACCGCCATTATTTAGCTAACTAGATTTTGTTTTTTTCGACCCTCTCTTAGACCATTTACCTATTTTACTCACAAACGCTGCATTACTTAGCTCAACTTTTTCCAAATGCTTATATTTTAATATATCTGAATCATGACGCAGATGCCTATATTTAACACCATTTGCCGTCACATATGGAACTAACACCTCTCCTTCCTCTGACCTGTACATGACAATTTCATCAGGTGATTTGGAACTCTGTGTTTGAATGGATATATCAGATACAGCGACTGACATATTATCGTCTTCTATATCACTTTCCTCTATTTCTGATTCAGAACTCTCTCCATCTTTTTGTCGCTTTGTTCCACTCAATCGATCCGAGACCGCAATTACTTTCTCTATATTATTTAAATCGTCTAGATTGAGTGTACTCAGTGGAAAATCAAAGTTAGTTTCAGTATCTTGCGACCTGAATTTTACTTGTCCTAAATTAAAACTCTCTTCCAGAGGGTATTGATCATCATCTTCAACTTGTGTGGAATTAGCCTCTCTGACATCAAACTTGGATTGACTTGTTACTGGAGTAAGACTTAGCCCCTCATCTAGAACCTCTATTTCATCGCCTGCAACTACAGCAATTGGATTCTTAGTTTTTTCCCCATGCTTCTCATTAACATGGACTTCAGCTACAATCTCAGCAACTACTGGTTCGATGACATTTTCCTTAGCAACGTGCTTCCCATTAGTATGGATTTCAGCTACAATCTCAGCAGCTACCGGTTCTATGACATTCTCTTTAGAGACAACTTGCTCTGCACTTTTATCAGCACCCTTTTTGACATATTTGTTCTGCGGGCATCGCCACCTAAAATGATCAGATGATCCACAAACCAGACATTTGTTTTTGTTAGGACAATCTGTTGCAAGATGTTCTGTGCTTAAGCAGATTCTACACTCTTTGATTTGCCCCCTGTACCATAATGGCAAGATAAATCGACCATCTATGGTGACCTTGCTTGGGAGAGGTTGTTCTACCTTTTAGAACCAAATTCTTCTGATGCCATTTTCTAAGGTTCGATCAAATGGATAGGTCTCGTGTTCTACTTTGTCCACTTTGCCATACTTGATCAAGTCAGTGATAACCCGTTCATCTGGGATCTCTAATGGAACCTTCATCTTGACTAATAGACGATCAGAATCTATTTCCTCCACATTACACACCTCACCCTTCACGACAAGGACCTCGTCGAGCAACTTTTCCTTCACACTTTCATTAACTACGGTGATATTCCATACAGATTTGGAAACATTAACGAGACCTTGAAGGACCCGTGGCCCTGCCCCAACTACATCCTTCAACCCATGATACACCTCAATTGCCGAAACACCCCAAGCCTTTGTCGTGATTTTAAGACTCAGGGTACGCTTATATGAGGTTGCCATGGTGTTTTATAAAAAAAAAGGAACCCCATACTACTACAATATATAATACAAATATATAACACCAAGACGTCGGGGAAAGAGCTAAACACTAAATAAATAGTGTCCCCTTTTGAAACCCTGACGTCTACCAACAAATATACGAATAGAGAGTACAGTCGTATATTTGTTAGTTTGAACCACTTTCTAAGTGGTTCACTAACACCTAACCGATTAAAGTGGTTTCCTAATGCATACTAACATATTACAGTCATATATTTGTTAGTCTGTTCGAGTTGACCATGGACAGCCAACTGACTATAAGGATTTATATAGTTAAAGACCTAGGCTTGTGCTTACACATGACAAAGGAATTAAATCCACTCACTCAAGCGATCTTGCTAAATATACTGCGCTAGCCTACGAACTATAGAAATAGCAGACTGGCGCGGGGAGAAATGTATTGCATTGACCACAGTAAGAGGAGCCCTATTAAATGGCGGAAACCTCCAGCTAAGAGGAATGCCTTTAGAAAATGGAGACACAAAATGCGCTCCAACCAAGACAAGAATTTACAAATTAAACATAAAGTTTGAAAGGAAATACTAATACGAAATATATGTATAAAATTTATCTACAAAATCGCGCTAGAAACTAGCAAATTCGGGCAGCAATTGCAGAGCTAAATAAACGTGTGCGTTCACTTCGACTACTACTACTACTACTACTACTACTACTACTACTACTACTACTACTACTACTACTACTACTACTACTACTACTACTACTACTACTACTACTACTACTACTATTACTACTACTACTACTACTACTACTACTACTACTACTACTACTACTACTACTACTACTACTACTACTGATGCTACTACTACTACTACTACTACTACTACTACTACTACTACTACTTTTACAACTACCACTACTACAATTACTACTACTACTACTTTTTTTTCTTCTTTTTTTTTGATGACACGATCAATGGATCGTGCGGAAAACCTTTAATATCCAAAAATATATAAGGGGCTGACAAAACTATACAATACACTAACACTAAACAGACATCAAAGAACAAAAAAAACTTTCAAAAATTCGCCAGTCTTCAAAATATATGCACAGTAAAAACATATACTACCGTAATACAATAAAAGCCATGCATACTTTATTATGACCAGTTTCTGAATAGGCCCGTGTAATTGATTTTGTAGCCGACAAAACGCGAGTATTTAAACACACACGTTTTGTCAGCAGTACAGCTAACAATAGCAAGTATCGCCGCTGCAAATTAATCTTTCTCTTTACTTCGCGAGAACGTTTCTGAAAATGTCCGTGATCGCTTGCGGCCTGGGTAAACAATAACAAACACCGCTGCTATTTGAAAAAAATGTTCTGTGTTTACATAAAGATACGGATTCCAATATTACCCCGGATCGTTTGTAATTCAAACAATACAATGCTCTTAATATAATACTGGCCATTAAAAATAACACCCGAAGCCATTGGAAGCAGCAGTTAGATAAGGCAGCAACCGCCTCCAATCAAGGGATGCCTGTATTTAAGCGTTAATATATATGTATATATATACATTAAAAATCTATTCTTAAAAATGTTACACAAAATGATATAGATGGGGTTTAAAACATTACATTATTTCTATACTCGGCAAACTAGGCAACCTTTTAATCATGGTGACATTTTAAAACCATTCTATGGCGAAACAGACCAAAACCCGGTCTCTTCAGTGGTATTGAGGAATGCTAATTTCAATTTGTATGCCAAGAGAAGACCATTTTTGAAAACTTACCAATTTAATGACTGCCTCGACAACCGAGCCAGCCACTCTAGTGCTAAATTTCCAAAATATGCCTCTCTCGGCCCGCAAATGGGCACTCAATCTGCACATATTTTGACATTGCTTTGCAAATCCTGCCATTAAAGGGTTAATACTCAGATTTTCATTTTCAACTAATATTAAGTTAAACTCCTCTAGTACAGGAAATGTTGTGTTCATAGATTAAAAATTATCGAGTTCATAGGTGATAATTCTACTAAGTTGGTTACGCACCATGTATATTTAAACCTTTCAATTTTCCCTTTCTTCATCAACCGAAAAAGTTCTCCGTGAAGGAAAATTAGCATACCGGCGTGAAAAATCGCTTTCAATGAAACTAGGTTGTTCATGTCATCATGGGCCAGTACCTTAGAACATCTATATTTCCAAATTTTCCAGACCGCCATTGTAACAAGACAAATTAGGACATCTTGCAGGCTGTTTGTAAGATGCATTTGTACATTTTTTAAATCTCTAAATAAAATAATATTATGTGTCAATTTCACGTGACTGATCCTGAAATCATTTAAAACTGTTTCTAGGTGATTCCAGAACTCAAGAATTACTGAGCATTTAAGGAATAAGAGCTCGATTGTTTCCTCTTGCAATTCACAAAGAGGACATCGATTACTGGTTGTGACGTGACATTTCTGTAATAGATGACCAACCCGCCAAGCTACATCTTTTACTTTATATGGTATGGAGGGCAGATATAAAATTTTCCAGACAGTTTTCCATTCAAAGGGTTTATAACATGTGTCATTCCAACCAGCAACAGCTTTTGGTGTTTTAGCGTGATTTTGTCTCAGAACTGTATACCAGTCATGGGAACTCATATGGCATTTGAATACATTTTCATCGTAAAGCAAGATGGGTGGAGTTATTTCCTGTTTGCTAGTAGAATTTTGTAATTTAAACCAATCCAGACGAACTGCCTGCGAATTTGAATTAATAATCTCTGAGCGTCGATGGTTCTCAGCTTACATTTCTCTGATAGGGTCTGCCTGGAAACCCACGTTCGGGAATCTGGTGTAATTACATCTGCTAAGTGCTGGATCCCTTTAGTTGCTAATGATGGGAAATAAAGTGCTCTATTAGACACGGTAATGTTATCATTTCCCCACAATGGTTGGTTAAAAGCATCTGCCCATGCCAATGGCGATGGAGCGGTTTTAGAAAACATAATTAATGCCTTGCGTAAGTCTTGAGATACCCCAGGAATCCTCCGAATATTTGGGGGGGGGGGTGTATTTGAAAAGAAGATACTTTCAACTGGAAATGGCCCTATGTAACTTTGGAGTAATTTGCGTGAAACGGTTGTACAAGGCGAATCTTCATAAAGTAATTCATAAAGAAATTTCAGTTTTAAAGATGCACATTTTGTTGGTATGTGAACTAAATCTAACCCGCCATTTTGTTTTTTGTTCACACACACAGCATTTGATACGAGGTTAGTTTTATCTTTCCATAAATATGCAAGAATTAATTGACTAATTTCAGTTTCTCATATCTAGGCATCTGGACAACTGAGGCTGTATACCACAGCCCGGACATTGCCAACTTATTAATGACAAAGGTTCTTCCAAAAATTGACAAATGACGCCGCCTCCAGCCTGCTGGAATATGTTTCACTTTAGTAAGACGATATGACCAGTTCATTGAGGGATCCATTTTCCTATTGAAGTAAATTCCCAAGACTTTAATATTGTTGTCTGACCAATTTATTCCCATGACGTCATCATTTCGGGAATTCCACTAACCAAGAAATAAACCAACGGATTTATCCTTATTTATTCTTAGGCCAGATGCTTTCTTAAATACAACCAATGCCCTTTCTAGGCGACTAAAATCATAATTATCTCCTATGAATACCGTGGAATCATCAGAATATTGTGAAACCTTCAAGGGTCTTACAATACCTGGTATGGCAATTCCTTTGAATGTTTTATCTTCACGTATTGTTGCCCCAAATGACTCCATGGCAAGCACAAATAACAAGGGTGACAATAAACATCCTTGTCGAACGCCACGCTTCAAAATTACAGGGTCAGTTAAACGATTATTGACCAAATATCGACTACTTATATTAGTATACACTATCTTGACCCATTTAACACAATTTTCCCCTAAACCAATACAACGTAAAGACTTAAAAAGAAAATCCCACTTTAGACGATCAAATGCATTTTCATTGTCAAGACTAATAATGATTGCTGCTGGTATTTTGTCTTTCTCAACTAAATTAATTAAATCCCGTATAAGAAAGACGTTTGTTAAAATGCTTCTGCCTGGAATACCACGTGTCTGATCAAGGTCAATCACTTCCTCCAACACTCTGCTTAGTTTTAGTGACAGAGCTCTGGAAATTATTTAAAGATCCACACACAGCAGAGATATTGTTCGGTAATTTCTCAAATCCTCCCTTTCACCTTTCTTATAAAGTATTCGAACGTATGCCTCAGACATGGAAGGTGGAAGGTTGCCAATTTCTACAATTTCATGTACGCCCAGTAGCAATGATGGCCCTAGTATACTCCAGAATGTGCTATACAATTCTGCTGTAAGGCCATCACATCCAGGAGTTTTGCCTGTTTTCATACCATGTAAGGATACAGTTAAATCTTTTAATGTTAAACATTGATCACACATTACACGGCATTAATCAGGCAACGCTTTCTTGATGTTACCTAAAACATTGCGGTTGCTGCAGCATCACATCCTTCAGATGAATAGAGACATTGATCAAATGATGAACAGCTCTTGTTATATCAGCTGTTGAATCAAGATTTACACTATCATGTGATTTTATACGTCTAATAATTTTTCCTATGCCCCTATCCTTTTCCAAACTGCAGAAAAACTTTTGTGGGGTTTTCACCCTCAGCTTGCATCTGAGTTCGTGAACGAATTTTGGCACCTTAAAAAATATACTTATCTAACTCATTTATTTTGTTCTTTGTTTGTATTAAAAGATCTCCATGGCCTTCCTCTCCGTTATTTACTTTATTGGAGGTTCGTAATAAAAGTTTATCCAAGGCTTTCCTGTGTTTTCGTCTATCTCGTGCTAATTTACTAGCATACTGTCGTGAAATATGAGTCAGATTATTTTTACCCTCCTCCCACCATTGAATTAGATTTTCATATGTGATCCTTTTTTCTGAGCCAGTATTGCCAAAAATTTTGGACACGCTGATAATATTTAAGATCATGAAGGAGTGAATTATCCACTTTCTCGAAATAAACTAGCCTAACTCCAGTCTTTAGCGTCCTATCAAATCGATACGTCTCTCTCTCCACCTTCAGAATCTTCCCATACTGGCTGAGCTCAGATGTTAGCCGCTCATTAGAGATCTCCAAAGGCGCTTTAATCTTCACTACCAGTTTGTCGCTATCAATTTCCTCAACTCCACAAACCTCTCCCTTAACAGTCAAATCGCTTTCTAAAAGCTTCTCCTTTGCCTGTTCATTGGCCAAGGTGATATTCCAGATATTACGACTAATATTAATTAGTCCCTTTAACACCATAGGGCCAGCGCCGACAGTATCCTTCACGCCATGATAAACGTCTATACCTGATACCTACCACACTCGTGTTGTTATTTTCAAACTTAATGCTCTTTATATTTTGATGACATTTCTAACAACAGCAGCGCGCCAGACCACCTTTAAAACTGGACGTTTGCATGTAGGTCACGCTAACACGGGTGAACTGAGCAACGCGAGTGAGCCGCCTGTATGGAAGGCCATCACCGCCAAAAATACAAAACTCAAACGGAACAGGTTAATTCCAAATCTGCTGGAGTATGCTTAAGCAATGCACTTGGCCCCACTTGCTCAGTCTTCTCGGATGGGACTTTAAATTGAGGTCCCGTCATACAGTGCCCATCACTGTGTGAACGTGAGCTAGGGTTAGGTAGGCAAGAAACTTCGGCATAATCAAAGTAAACCGGATGCTGAATGGATTCGTCCTCGGATGGAACCACGCAACATACGGATTACAAAATCAAAACAAAATTGCTAGAATTAGAATCTTTCGGACTTTTCGATGGGACTATGGAGGGATGCAACCCGGATGACTGATCGAGTTCGCCCTCGGATGGACACAGTCACCATACGGGCTACCTAATCAATCAAAATCAAACAAGTGCGCGCTGGTGCCTGCTCGGATGATGGCCATAAGAGCAAATGGGTCCCAGGACCCGAAAGACCCCACACCCCAACCTCCCCACTCCCCCCAAAGGGGCCGGGAGGTCTCTGACCTAAAGCGCCCCCCCACCCATGGGTACATCAGGTCATAAGACCGTACGCACCTACTTCCCCCCCCCCCCCCACGACCCAGCACCTACCCCATCCCTTCCCCACCCCGTTACGTCCAGGTTAGGCCATCCCCATCACCCACGCCCAAGCATGAGGAGCAACAGAAAAGCCATGGACAAGAACAGCAACATGAGACAAAATCGAGAGACAACGATCAACACACACACACAGAGAGACACAAGCTAATGAACAAACCGACGTCACAAGAATTCACAAGAATTCAACAGAAACCATAAAGGCCAGGCGTGAGTCTAGACCCTAGCATTGGGAACTAGCATATAAACGCCTTAAATATTACAACACACACACGTTAATTCCAAATGAACCAGAAAGAAATGCCAACCAATCCAGGCAACGCCATCAAACAGAACAGACTAATGCCAAACAGAACAGACTAATGTGTCAAACAGAACAGGCTATTGTCAAACAGAACAGACTATTGTTAAACGGAACAGGCTATTATAAAACAGAACAGACTAATTTGTCAAACAGAACAGGCTATTGGCAAACAGAATAGATTATTGTCAAACAGAGCAGACAACTTCGACAAACAGAACAGACAACTACGACAAACAGAACAGACAACTACGACACACAGAACATACAACTTCGACAAACAGAGCAGACAACTTCGACAAACAGAGCAGACAACTTCGACAAACAGAGCAGACAACTACGACAAACAGAACAGACAACTACGACAAACAGATCAGACAACTTCGACAAACAGAGCAGACAACTTCGACAAACAGAACAGACAACTATGACAAACAGAGCAGACCACTACGACAAACAGAGCAGACACCAATGATAAATAAAACAGACAACTACAGCAAACAGACCAGAACATAAATCAATGACAAACAGAACAGACATCAATGGCAAACAGAACATACATCAATGACAAACAGAACAGACATCAATGGCAAACAGAACAGACAACTACGCCAAATAACGTCTAAAGTCGAATAAGCTATTTAGTCAAACAAACAGAGGGCGCCACTCGTCTTTATCCAAGGGAAGATAACTCTTCACTATCGAGCGTTACAACGCCGTTACAATTATGGCGACAAATACAAACACAAATAGACTCAATGACGCAGTACAATTGTTAAACCTCTGCTAAATAGATCAATTGCCAGCGATGGGGTTTGGAACTGTGTCTGTTACAAGGCACAACAGCGTAGCAACGCCTTATTCAGAAGAGTAAGTACAAATGTAATACACGCGGCGAGTACCGTATTATTGTTATTCGTTGCATCAGCGCACTTGATGACCTCGGGACGTTTTAGGTCATCTGTTGCCTTCCAACCCTAAAACGCAACACAATTTCACAGCAACCATACAAGACACTTTTCATAGGCGTCGATTAGTAGGGGGTGGGGGAGGGTGTTGAGGGTTAGGCGATGTTTCATCGAGTGTGAAGTAAAATGCGGTCAGACCTCTCTATAGCGACCACCAGTTTTGAGTAGGGGGTGGGTGGGTTGGCGTCAAAGGATTGTGGCTCTTTAAGATGGATGGGCATAACGCTAAAAAAAAACCCTACTATCTTTTGATCCCTAAAGTTATTTAGCAAGGAACTTGTTTTAATCAATTCCTTTTGGCCGTTTTTATGGCCTTACATGTATGTATATTGTGGACGTTATATACGCAGGTTTAGGTGTACAATAATAAGACAGGATTTTAACGTTTGTACACATGATCATCCGCAGTATGGCGGGGTGGGGCTGAGGTGCATACTAGTTTTGTTGATAAGTGCCTGATCTGGGTCATGTTTATAAACGGAATTAGCAAAACATTAGCCCACAAATAAAGTTTTATATTAGATAATGAAGTCGAATTTGGATTTGTGGGGACCATGGACAAAGAATTAGTAGGGG
>CM067359.1:128905668-129068168 GCA_034401795.1 Chaetoderma sp. LZ-2023a | reverse complement strand
ATGGGAAATGTAAAATGTCTTCTCGAGAACTACTGGCCGATTTGAATTATATTTGACAGGAAGCATCCCTATGGCATAGAGATTTCATTTTGTTCAAACGAAGCCGATCGGCCAATTTGGCCGGCGACCATCTTGGATTTCGGCCAATTTTTAGAAATGTCTTTAAAAATCTTCTTCAAAACCGTTTGAGGGATCAATTCAAACCTCATGTAATATTATCTAGGGCAAGAGCTCACTCAAGTTTGTTCAACGGAACTTGATTGACCAAATGGTTCAGCGGCCATCTTGGATGCACTCGTTTTCGTAAAAACAATTTCTTCCCCAGAACTTCCCCGGAAATTTGTGATATATATATGATTAGGGACTAAGGGCCATTAAAATTTGTTCAAGAGAAGTTGATCCATCAAAAAAAGCTGGCCACTATGGGCCTATCAATATATAGCGTGTTTGGCGGCCATATTGGATTTTTTTAATTTAATTGATTTTGAGGCCGAAATTGGTTTTGTCTATGTTTGTGCGTATTGTGATTTCAAAATTGCCATTTTCGAGAATGTCGGATAAACGGTTTAGCGACCATCTTGGACCATTCACCCGCCAAAATCTCCCATACTCAAGCAATGGGACATTTAAAATGTATTTTCGTGACATCTTGGATTTTGGTCGATTTTTAGAAATGTCTTTAAAGATCTTCTCCAAACTCGTTTGGGGGATCAATTCAAAACGCATGAAATATCATCTAGGACAAGAGCTACACCAAGTTTGTTCAAGGGAACTTAATTAGCCAAATGGATTGGCAGCCATCTTGGATGACCTAGTTTTTGCCAAAACAACTCCAGAACCACTGAGCGGATTGGGCCGAAATTTGGGAGATATGATTAGGCACTGAGTGCCATTAAGGTTTGTTCAAGGGAAGGAGCTTAGTCAGAAACATGGCAGAATGGACCAATCAAAATGTAGCGTGTTTGGCGGCCATATTGGACTTGCAAAAATGTCCACAAACTCGTTTAAAAGACTACTAAACCACCCACCAACAATTTGAACAAAAATGCACAGTGCTCCAAGTGAGCAACACGGGCCCCTTGGGCCTCTTGTTTATGTTATAATTTGGAGGGTGCAATGATAATGGCGGAAAATTATTCAATTTAGGATGTTGTTTCCCGTTTTCGAAATCTTAAAATAATCTTTACATTTATTTCTCCATAACCGACCATCTGACACCTGCATCTTTAATTGTTTGAAACGATCCACACAAAATATTAGTTGTCTCTATTTCTGCACAAGCATGATACCCACACCACTCCTTGGCGTGTGCGCGCGCGTGTGTGTGTGTCAGTCCGCATCTGTATAAAAAAAACTGCTGGTCCGGTTCGGCTCATCTTTAACACGAGGAAGGACATTGCCGTGCAGCAGGATTCCCAGACATTGGACGTGATCCGGATCAAAAGCCCGGAGCCATATCAGATCAAATTCTGGATAGATACATATCTTGAAAATTACTGATACGATTTTGCTCAAATTTTAACGCATCAAAGTGTGAGACCATACACTAGGATTCCACAACTTTTGCCGTGTTCTGTAAAAATCAGAAAAATCTAACAAAAATCTGGATAATTCAAAAGCACTTCTTACAATCTAACCAAAATTTGGGGGGGGGGGGTTGGGGTGGAGGGAGGGGGCGAGGGTATGAAATCTCCGATTGCTCTTGTTGTAAGCTGTAGTCCGCCCTTGCTCCAACCCAAACCCTCCATCCATCTATCCATCCATTTATCCATCCCGATAAAAACAGATCATGATCGGATCAAATGCTTGATCTATTGTTGTTATTGTTGTTTGCATGCCCTTCACTCATTTGTATAGTGTCCAAGACTGCTTTGTTTGATAAAGGCTGCAGTAATATATAGGTCTATAATATAAAACATTTAGGTATTTCCGATGACGACGTGCCATTCTTATCCCACTTCAACATCTGCACGGTTTTAAGACAATTGCACCGTCTGATAAAATTACTATTGTCGGACTACTGGGTTGTCGGAATACTGGATTTGTACATTTTCTGTTTGTCGGACTGTTGGGCTGTCTGACTACTGGGTATAATTATCGGACTATTGGGATGTCGGACTAGTGAGCTATTGTACTAGTGAGTAAATTTGTCGAACTATTGGATTGTCGGACTAATCGGTTGTCGAACTAGTGTGTACAATTGTCGGATTATTGTGTTGTGGGACTACTGGGCTGTTGGACTAGTGGGGCCTCCCCGCCGAAACAACACCAAACAGCTATAAAACAATTTTGGCAGAAACCTCCATGATACAGTTGGTGGGGTGGGGTGGGGTGTGGGCAGGGGAACAATGCCAACATGGCCGTGAATAGTCACGGCAGTGGTTAAATTATTTTATTCAGTTTGTTTGATATATAATCTAATCTACCAACCAATTTTCAGGGTCCATTTACCTAGGGAGGGCTCTGGAGACGACCAACAAAACTGCTCAAAAGATGGCTGACACAGATGAGAAAAGAATTGGAGAACATTGAAATACCAACAGATTTGCAGCCAGCATTTCACATCTGCATGCTTTGAAGGCGGAGCTAGGGAATATAGAGGACTGACTTGTGATGCAGTTCCGACTCTGTTTGACTTTCCAGCTCATCTTAAACTGGTTTGACCCCTTAATAATTCAATGAATATATACAACTTGTATTATTTCGCAACGTTTTGTTGATACTTTTTGTCTCACCTTTGAAGCAGAAGCGAAGCATAGGTATCACTTTTCCTATTTCCGTTAAGTTTCACGTTTAGGACTTTGGTTTGGCTTTTATTTCGGGATTGGTTAAGCTTACATCGGAACTAGCAATGAATACTTGCATGTGTGTACTGTCAGGAATCACTGTGAGAGTTAAGTAGTTCGGTCTAGGCCACTGTGACCTTGATACAAAACCTGGGTCTTTAGTCGTTACGTTTTTTGCATTTAACACTAACCCTTTAACACTCAAGCCAAAGCTACCTCTGTAGTGTACTGGCCTTCAAAGTTGTTCATTCGCACACGAAAACAAGGCTATTTTTTATATTGAAAGTTTGTCACACAGGAGTGGTTGGCTCGATAACATCTAACCAGACATTCCATTTATAAATTTAAAAAAGATAATGATTAATCTATTGGTCTGCATATGGACGTTTTCTATGACAATATTGACAATTTGATGATATTAAATTTGCATATATGGTTGCCTATGATGCTAGTCCATCGCATGTATATCAATTTTAGCATGAATGAGAAAGCACGGGAAATCCAGATTGCAGTTTAAGACCCCTAAATTATGGATGTGGTCACTGAAACCTCAAACATTTAGATACCATGAGAAACACTGATCCTTACCTCGAGTTCTGTGTGTGCACTCGCTATAAAACTTAATGTTATCTTTAAGGAGATGATTAATTTAATGGTCAAGCGCTTGCTGAACTCGATACGGATATTAGCATTCGAGCATCTTTTATATATATGCTTATTATAGTGTCATCAACATGGCATATTGCAACCAGAATAAGTCCTCTATTTATTATAACAAATGAATTTGATGGGAGCTGTGGTGTTTATAGACTGTAAGGACAGACATGACATTTAATTCCAAGGAACACATGTTAACTCTTTTTCAGGATTTCATGATTTTCAGCTGTCTTTGAGGCTTAACATTAACTTTGATAAGTTACTAGGTGCTGAGCAGGTATAGTGATCAGTAAATTCTACAAGCCCTAGTGACTACAAGCCATGCTTGAACTTTAGCAATGCTACTCTAAGATTATTCAGTTTGCTTTTATATTATAACTGGATAAATTGTGAATTTTAGGACAGTGCTGCTGAAAACTGTTTCTGCTATGTAGCAGCACTGTTTTAAAAAACATTCCATTTTCCTATCATATTCAACATTAAAAAACATTCAAAAAACTTGATCTAGGGAAAGAGTTGAAGCGAGTTGATTCAAAAGATGCTGATTAGTTGGGTTGCTTGGTGGCCATCCTGGATGGCTGAGTTTTCGCAAAAATTATTTCTACAAAACCGCTGAACTGATCAGGCCAAAATCTGCGAAATGTAATTTAAGGGCTAACATGACTACGGGTTTGGTAGCCATCTTGAATTCTTTAGATGTAATGGAACAAAATAAATCTTAGCCATCATGAAGATTTCATTCCGTATATAGATAAATATTTTTAGTGGTGAATTTGAATTAGCGACTATTGTCTGTAATTAAATTTCACAACTAAAAAAATTATATTAAGTTATCTGAAATTAAATCATGTGTTAAGATTTATTTCAATACATTACATCTATGTACACAATTTAAGTGTTTTTGAAACTTTACCACTGGAATGACTGGCTCGATAAGACGATAACCGAGCCTGTCATTACAGTTGTAAAATCTCAAAAATATTCTGTTGGTCTGCAACTGGACTGAAATCTGAAGACTGAACTGGACTCATATCTTGTAGCGCGGGCATTACATCTACTAGGTGCTTGATAGTCGCAGCTCGTCTCTCCCAAGGGGCATTGGCTGTAGTAGTTCAAGTCCACTGGGTGTCAGAAAACAACGCATGTTACACAAGACATTCTCTCATGTTTCTTTCTCATCTCTCCTCTCTAGTTGTAATGTAAAATGAAAATGACAGCCACGCCACAATGCACACATCAATTTTTTAATTGATACATTTTGTACAAATAAATGAGCCATACCGAGGGATGAAATGCTAAATTAGTTATGGAAAAAGTCTGGAATTTCTGCAGAAGGCATACAATATGAACATCATTCTCGTGAGGAAAGCAGTCATATATAAATGTTGTGTTTTACTGATGTCTCATTATGATATGATGAGTAAGTAAGTAGACTTATTGTCATCATTGGCATTGTGTGAATGAATCGTCTGTTATATTTCAGGTGTTACATGAGAGAAAATTACCAGCAGTGAGAGAACTCTTGCATGTTTCCAGCACATCAAAGGCTGAAGATCCACCAAGTGAAACCAGGATGTTTCTATTGACCATAATTATTTTAGTGATTTAAGTCCCCGTAAGTTAAAGCGCAAATATAACGACATTCTCGATGAAAAGGAAAAATCCTTAAAGCACTATCAAAATACATTAACGACATCCAGAAAGCGAATTAAGAGGCAAAAAACACTATTAATATTATGAAGGAGGTTTGCACAGAACTTAAAGAGAAAAATCTTCTAAATGAAAATTCATTGGTAGTTTTAGAAAATTATTTTTCTAGTGTAAGCCTTGATTTGTTTAAGAAACAGCGTCTGGCTGACAAAGGTCACTATAGCGAAACACTGAAATCATTTGCCTTAACGTTGACCTTTTATTCACCCAAAGCATACTGCTATGTACGTGATGCATTGAAATTCTGCCTTCCACACCCAAGCACTCTTAGAACATGGTATTCGACGGTTGAAGGTTCACCAGGTTTTACAGAGGAGGCATTCAATGCAATTAAACATCAGGCTAGTTCAGCAAGTGTGCCACTTTCGTGTGCCCTCATCTTTGATGAAATGGCACTTAAGCAAGTGGTAGAGTGGGATGGGTAAAACTGTGTTGGTTATTTTGATCTTGGTATTTGTGCCGTCGTAGATTCAGTTCCTGTGGCCAAAGAGGCGCTTGTATTTATGGTTGTAGCCATAAATAGCTCCTGGAAAATTCCAATCGCATATTTCCTTATTGATGGTATGTGTGCCATTGATAAGCCTAATCTTGTCAAACACCTGATCTTGAAAGTTCATGATTGCGGGGGCTTCTATTGTATCTTTGACTTTTGATGGATCAACTGTTAACATATCCATGGCCAATCATCTAGGTGCAGTGCTGGGACCAGATATTACTACCATCCAGCCCTATTTTGTCAATCCGGTCGATCCCACCACAAAGGTATTTTTGTATTTCTAGATCCCTGCCACATGATTAAGCCTATCAGAAATTCATTTGCCCATAATGATATTTTAGTAAACATGGATGGTAAGCAAGTTCAGCGGTCTTACATTAAGAAAGTGTATGATCTGCAAACAAGTGAAGGGTTCCGGCTGGCAAACCGATTGCGAAGGAATCACATCGAATGGTATCAGCAAAAGATGAAAGTGAAGCTTGTAGTGCAAGCTTTAAGTTCATCTGTATCTAAGGCTTTAGATTTTGTGGAGAATGTCTTAGAATTGCCCGAGTTCATTGAATGTGGACCCACTGCTGAGTTCTGGTCTTTCTTTGATCGTCTGCTTGACATGCTAAATTCAAGAAATGCTTATGCTAAAGGGTATAAAGCTGTCCTACGTGAATCTAAAAGTCCGTTCTGGGTATCCTTTTTCAACAATTCCCTTCAGTACCTCTGTTGTCTTCAACTAAATGGGGGTACCAATGATTACTGAATGAAATCGTACACCAATAATTGGGTTTGTAGCAGCATATATGGCTCTTCCTGTTATGCTTGATGGTTTTTCAGTTTGATACGCGGTAGACGTGGTTATAACAACAACCCATCATCTCAGCAGTTTCGTGCAGCCTATCAGCGTACGTAGCAATTTTACCCCGCAGGATGATATAGGTATATTATTAGTTACACCAGTGTTTTGACGGGTGTACAGGCTGTTACCACACGCGCAAATAAATATAATTGTTTGCGCGAGAGGTAACACAGCCTTTACCCGCGTCAAAACACTGGTGTAACGAATTTATTACCCCTCAGACGTCGAAGATAGAGATTTGATCATAACGTGACAATATAATTAGATAAGCACTTCTTGAATTAGACAACTTTAAAAAAATTGACACGTTTTGCTTTGGCTGTACGCCAAAAACGCCGTCTATGGTTGTGGTCGCACTAGAGAGTTTGCGATCGATAATTAACTCGCCGTTTTTATGGCTATAATTAATTTGTCGAGTAATGCATTCGCTATTCGAATACAAGTATTTTGCGGGATATAAAACCTTGCTGCAACAACAGCTCCCGTCAAATTAGTTTCAAAATATGCAACAGTGTTCACGTATAGTTGTCTTGAAATTGAGGCACTTGAAATCTTGAAATTCAACAATTCCGAAGCAGGCGCGTATCCGCCATTTTAGCAACATGCATATTATTATAAAGAGCTTTATGATTAGCTGCGCAGTAAAACTAAAACACGTTTTTCGCGCGGAGGATACCGTGTGGTATTGCCCTCGCGTGAGGGAAATACAAGATCATCCAACCTGATCTTAACCAATTAAATAACAGCATTTGGTCATGTGACATTACTCAGGGGTAATAATGGTTGGTACACCTCTCCAGCAGCAAGCAGAATCAGAAACGTACAATGACACACAGTGTTCTTTAAGTCGTAGGTTTGAAGTTTTGCCTCCAGGTAATGACAATACAGCTGATGTAGATGTTGTATCAAATGAGCATGATTATTGCCAGCTTGTTATAGTTTTGCAGTGTTGCAGTCTGTCTGTATATGCACAGAATATTGTTGTGTATATTGCAGGATTTATTGTTCGAAAATTGTTGAGGAGCCTTACTTGTAGCACATGTTCAGCAGCCTTAACAGCTGCAGCCGATGCAGTTAACTTTTCTGAATTTCTGGTTTAAAAAACAATGGTGGATTAACAGTGCCGTCACCGGACGTTGTTAAAATTTGCAACATAACTGAAAACTGCATATAAGAGGGTTCATTGTCAATGGTAGGCTGGATAGCTCACGAAATCTGTTACTACAAGTACAATGCAAGGTATTGTCATGTCTTCCATTGGGACAGTTATATACACCTGTGCAAAAGTTAAGCACCAGCAAAAACAATAGAACGTAGAAACATGATGGTACAACTAGGCTGCCATACTTTTTGTCCCCGCGTTAGCTGACATAATTCCAAGTACGAAATGCACATGCATGCATGACTTCACGCCGCTTGATGTCCGTGCGTGGCGGGAAACAGCACACGTGTTCAGTTATGTAAAAGTCCAGTTTGAGGTGTAGAACATTACATACAGATTTAGGCGACAAGATTAGGAATTTTGTGTTCATGACCGTGGTTTATTTGTACAGAGAGAATTAGCTCTTGATTGTGACCCGCTATGGCAAGACGAAGGTTAAGTGATCGTGTGAAATGGCAAATCATAGGCATGCATACCACTGGTATGTCATGCAGAGAGATTGGCAGACAGCTGAACATTAACCATACTGTAATCAGTCGTTTGATTGCAAAACATGGGCAAACTAACGAGGTGAAGGACAGGCCTAGATCTGGAAGACCGAAGAAGACTACTGCCCGTGATGATCGAGCCCTAGTACGCCTTGTTAGGAGATCTCCATTCACCAACAGCAGAGAGCTCAGCCAGCAATGGGAAATGCGCAATAGAGTGTCAATGTCTACCGTCAAAAGGAGACTGTATGCTGCTGGCATGAAAGCTAGGAGACCTGTCAAACGTCCTCTCCTCACTGCACACCACAAAGAGGAGCGTCTGAGGTGGTGCAACGAAAGAAGACACTGGAACATGAGATCCTGGAGACGGGTACACTGGTCCGATGAAAGTCGGTTCCTGCTTCATGCCACAGATGGTCGAACTCGTGTATGGAGGTCCAGACGCACGGCGTACGACCAATGTAACATCATGGAAGAAGTTCCATTTGGTGGAGGTTCCGTTATGATATGGGGGTGCATCTCATTTGATTGTAAGCTGGATCTGTTGACTGTACCTGGAACACTAAATGGACAAAGATATCAAGATTCCATACTGGATAGAGTTGTGGTCCCTCATTTTGTAAATCATGCACCTGGAACCCACCCTATATTCATGGATGACAACGCCCAACCACATCGTGCTAGAGCTGTGCATGAATACCTCCGCCGGAATGCCGTCGAAACCCTACCATGGCAAGCAAGGAGCCCTGACATGAACCCTATTGAGCATATCTGGGACATTCTGGGAAACATGGTGAGAAGGAGGGATCCTCCTGTGCAGAACCTACAGGAATTAACAGACGCACTCCATCTTGAATGGGAACGAATACCACAATGGCGTATCAGTCGGTTGGTGACCAGCATGAGACGTCGTGTCCAGGCCGTCATCCAGGCACAAGGTGGATATACCCGGTATTAATAATGACAGTCTCAAACTCGTGCACAGATGTTAAACTTCGTTTTCAGACACCATTAATGACAATCTAGCCACGTGTGTCAACTGTAGGGCAATAGTTGTCAGTTGTGTCAACGTAACCATATTCAGGCCTTGTTTTCAAGTTCAAACAAAAACATACAGTGTTTCCCCACCATCATAATCAGCATTCCTCTAGTTGCATTATTACCTCTTGCACTAAGATCGATGGGTACATAAATGTTTATGCTATTGCTTTCTTCATAGCACATGAATATACCCTCGCATGTGCGTAAAAATAGGGTGGTGCTTAACTTTTGCACAGGTGTATATATGATTCTGAGTTTCCTGAAAGTCATGTAATGTCGCTAAGTAAATTAATCATAATGGAAAACACTATAGTGAAGCACTTTTATGTTGGCCGGCTATGCACAGAAGGTATCAAAGGTCGTAATGTCAGAAGCAAATTGACCAAATCATTTCTGTTTCAAGGTCAGTAATATGTCATGATAATGATGTACGATCACCTTTGGCCATTTAGTGGTCAACTGAGAAACAGACAGGCTCTGCAGTGGTCTTGGACAATGCCCATTCGCAGGCCAAGAGGCCATTTAAAAAAATTTACCACTCGGAGGACTGGCTCGGTAACAGAATCAGTCATTCCAGTTCTAAATTTTCAAAAATAGTCTTGTCCGGCGAATGGACACTGAGTCAGCAAAACTTGCTTTTTTGACCATTTAATGGTCAAAATGATTATTGGCTTTCACTGCTCTTAGAGCTTATAAATCTTCCACATGTGAAACTGTTTTGCTTTTTGAATTGGTTATGCTAAAATATGTTGCTGTTCTCGATAGCAACAGCTTTCTGTTACCTCTGTAATATATCTCCCAATGTGAAAATAAATCAACTTGATTGTGGAGTAATTATCACTTTCAAGCAGGGGTGATTCAATTTCAAATCATGCAGATAAGCTGCGGAATATTTTGAAACTGTTTTGGACTGGACGCCTTAATTTTGCGCTAATATAAATGCCCAAAAACTATCTTTCAGTTCTGTATATGTCTATCTTACCGTTAATTGAATTTACTTTGTATAATGTCTGTAAAATACTTGTAGATTATTCCACAATAGTGCTGAAATTATTGCCAAATTAAGGACACCCGCAATGATAATGATATAGCGACAGAATGATATAATTGATAATGCAATTATTTATATTATATTGCTACATCTATGATGGCTCAATTCTACAAAATGACAATGATATAAAGATAATATGTTTGTAATAAGAATAATATTGGTGTTAAAATGAAATAAGTTGTATAATGTTAAAGTTTTAATAATCATAATAACATATTTTTATAATGCCATAATGTTGACAGTGATATGATGGTAATACTGATGATGATGATGACGATAATAATCAAAATGATAATAATAATCAAGGTAGCTAGTGCTGGTGACGGTACTAGTGATTGTAATAATGATGATAATAATATTTGTAATAATATATATGTACATAGTTATTTGTAAATATTGTACATTTGTGTAAAATGTGACCTGGATTTGTAAATAAATTGAATTTGTTACCATTTCCCTGTAAGGGGAAGAAGGTACTTTTGTCCGCACACGTCTGTATCTAAAAAAACCGCCGTACACGATGATTTCCAGAATTCGGCCGAATCTGGAACGAATCGGATCTAATTATGGATCTATGAATATCTCAGAAACTACTGGTCCAGTATGGCCCACGTTTCAACACAAGAAAGCACGTGACCATACACTAGGATTCCACAATTTTCGGCACAATCCGAAAAAATACAGAAAATCTCATAACATCCTGATAATCAGAAAACTTTGTGAATAGTGAGAAAATCGAGTGGGCAAAGGGTCTGCAACCTCTGATTGTAATTGTACAAATGGTATGATTATAATGATATGATGATATAACAATAGAGTGACAATGATGATAAAGATCTATGCTTCATAATTCAATTTCATACAAAGCATACAGGTAGGCTGTTGGATATTTTGAAATCAATCTGACTTGAAGCCGCCGTAGACAACGGCAGTTAATGCTTTGATGGTAAAGATTTGTCCAAAAAGTTTTTATTAAAGTTTTGCTTAAGTAGTGATTTCCTATTCGTTGGCTGTTTTTTTTAACTTTTACCATGGGAACGACTGGCTTAATAATCGAGCCAGTCATTCCAGTGATAAAATCTCAAATATATTTGTTTCTTGTCCTTCAAATCGACATTCCTCCAGACCACTGTAGAGACCGATTTTTGTCTGGCAGGACGATTAAAGGGTTAAAATAATATTTGTTATCATTATCCTGTAGTATGTCAGTATCTCTATTTCACAATGAAGCTACTGTGTATTTTTGTAAATATGCATCTAATTTATCATGTTATTATTTCTAATAAATCTAGATTAATTTATCTGATTCATTTGTTTGTTACTAAGATATATTTACCCATTTCACACCAAGATTAAGTATCATTTTTATACCCCACCAAGTATTTTGTGATGGCGCCGTCCGGGCGGGTGGCAGTGGTTTCTGGATGATAACTCTGGTTACTATTTATCGGATTGCTTTGAAACTCTTCATAGGCTGTTTGGACTACTCTGGGGAACAGACCTATCGAAATGGAGGAATCCAGTTTATGGATCAATCACATGACGTCATAATCAACTATGTCACATATAGCTTGACGTCACAATCCAGTGTCATAATCAATTCTCTTCATTGATGACAATGCACGACCACACCGGGGAAGAGTCGTTAATGAGTTTTTGACTACCCATGGTATTGAGAGAATTTTGTGAACTAACTCTCCAGATCTCAATTCCATAGAGCATTTGTGAGATCAGTTGAAGCGAGCTGTTTACAGTAGAGTGAGCGATGGCACTGCTTGGTGGCATGCATCATGTGTTACAAGAGGAGTGGGTGGCTATCCCGCAACATCGTGTCACTCGACTCATCAACACTATGAGAGCTCGGTGTCGTAATGTGTTACAGCGAAATGCTGGATACACATGTTATTAACGCAGTTAATCTGTGATCAAATGACGTGCTGTATGTTTGTTATGATTTGACTGAACGCTCAATGAAATCTCTGTTTTGTGGTTACTAATTATGACACGAATTGATAGTGAATAAAATTGGTTTTTGCAATTTTTTTAATGGGTCAGTTTTGCATTCCAGGCATGCTCATTAACACAACGAAGGAACTTGCCGTGCATGAGGATTTCCAGGCATGTGGAACCGAGTAAAACATGGGTCCCGATCGGATCAAAATCGGAATCTATGGATATCTTGTAAACTGCTGGTCCAATTTGATTCACAGTTTAACACTTAGGATTCTACAACTTTTGGCATGGTCTGAAAAAATCCAAAATCCCAAAAAATCTGGAAAATCTGAAAACTATGTGACAAAAAATGGGAGGGCGAGGGTCCGCAATCTGATTTCTCTCGTTTATCAGGTTATTATTTTTAATAAATCTCTAAATTTTTCTGATCCATTTGTTTGTTCCTAAGATATATTTACCCATAGCAGCCATGCATACCAAGATTAAGCACCATTTTACCACTTTATAATGCTAAATATTTTGAAATTAAAATGATGAAAACAAAACGTTCCATAGTTATTGGGGAAAATTAGAATTTTCACCAATACAGTGATTGCCTTGGTTAATCTGTATGTTTGTCTGTCGGTTTCCAGCCTTGGTTAAGTTCTTGGTAATGGTTTAAGCTCTGCATATATTGTCTTATATCAGTTAATCCTATTGAAACTAAATTCGAACACATGGTTACCTTATTGAAACTAAATTTGGACACATGGTTACCCAAAGGTAGTGCAATGAAAGTGAGGTCACAGGGTCACTGTCATCATGACCTTGAGCAATATTCAAGTTTTTCAAGTTAGGTTTTCCGTTAATTTTTCTGTAAATTAACTACTTTGCGTCTGTCTTTACCTCAGGATTTCTTCACCCTATTGCAATCAAATTTGGACACATGTTAATACCTATATCGAGAGAATGCATAATATCTTGGTTTGGCAAGTATGATGATGTATCCAGTCCTCAATCATGCTGTCTTTAATCATAGCTTTATTCATGAATACTCATTATTCCCTTCCAAGACCCCCTGAAAGCTTGAGAATTTTACTAATCAGCTTAGCCTGGACGCAGAAGACCGGACAGCCATTTCTCACATTTGCCCATGATTGTTGCTTTCTGGAGAGGGTTGGTGGTGGTGATGGGTGGAATGGACATGGTAATGGGCGTGACCACAATAGGAATAGGGCCTAATATATTTATCACAATTGTTGGGGGTGACTGTTCCGCCGATTATATTAAGAAATATCAGAAGTCATTTTGAAAACAATTTGACTAAAAGTTACTTTTTAGCAAACGTTATAATACTCGTTAACATTTCAAGGTGGCTAAATATAGAACTGGTAGAATATTTGTGAAAACTTTGACTCTCTCAGACATCTAAACCTTCCAATCTCAGTTTTAAAGTAAGCTGATTTCTCTCTACCATTTAACACATGTTTACTTATGTTGATAATATGCCTATATAATGGGAGGTACGGTAAATACGAAGATTGTTAACTATTTTGAAAATGATTTCGCTGATTCAGGTACAAATATCACTGACAATCGGGGATTATTTAAAACACACGTCCATCTAAATAATTTTAATTATGTTCCAATTTTAATTTTTAAAACTCGTAATTAGTTTTTACTCAACAGTGGTTTGTTTGTTGACTACTTAGACACGGTATAGAGCAACAACAGTAATGAATATTGTTGACTATTTTGAAAGGAATTTCGTTGAAACGAGGGGTCTACTTGACAAAATTTACTGTTAAGATGCCTGAAAATCGGGCATTATTAGAAAAAAAGACACTTCTATATATACACCTGTGCAAAAGTTAAGCACCACCCTATTTTTACGCACATGCGAGGGTATATTCATGTGCTATGAAGAAAGCAATAGCATACACATTTATGTACCCATCCATCTTAGTGCAAGAGGTAATAATGCAACTAGAGGAATGCTGATTATGATGGTGGGGAAACACTGTATGTTTTTGTTTGAACTTGAAAACGAGGCCTGAATATGGTTACGTTGACACAACTGACAACTATTGCCCTACAGTTGACACACGTGGCTAGATTGTCATTAATGGTGTCTGAAAACGAAGTTTAACATCTGTGCACGAGTTTGAGACTGTCATTATTAATACCGGGTATATCCACCTTGTGCCTGGATGACGGCCTGGACACGGCGTCTCATGCTGGTCACCAACCGACTGATACGCCATTGTGGTATTCGTTGCCATTCAAGATGGAGTGCGTCTGTTAATTCCTGTAGGTTCTGCACAGGAGGATCCCTCCTTCACACCATGTTTCCCAGAATGTCCCAGATATGCTCAATAGGGTTCATGTCAGGGCTCCTTGCTGGCCATGGTAGGGTTTCGATGGCATTCTGGCGGAGGTATTCATGCACAGCTCTAGCACGATGTGGTCGGGCGTTGTCATCCATGAATATAGGGTGGGTTCCAGGTGCACGATTTACAAAATGAGGGACCACAACTCTATCCAGTATGGAATCTTGATATCTTTGTCCATTTAGTGTTCCAGGTACAGTCAACAGATCCAGCTTACAATCAAATGAGATGCACCCCCATTTCATAACGGAACCTCCACCAAATGGAACTTCTTCCATGATGTTACGTTGGTCGTACGCCGTGCGTCTGGACCTCCATACACGAGTTCGACCATCTGTGGCATGAAGCAGGAACCGACTTTCATCGGACCAGTGTACCCGTCTCCAGGATCTCATGTTCCAGTGTCTTCTTTCGTTGCACCACCTCAGACGCTCCTCTTTGTGGTGTGCAGTGAGGAGAGGACGTCTGACAGGTCTCCTAGCTTTCATGCCAGCAGCATACAGTCTCCTTTTGACGGTAGACATTGACACTCTATTGCGCGTTTCCCATTGCTGGCTGAGCACTCTGCTGTTGCTGAATGGAGATCTCCTAACAAGGCATACTAGGGCTCGATCATCACGGGCAGTAGTCTTCTTCGGTCTTCCAGATCTAGGCCTGTCCTTCACCTCGTTAGTTTGCCCATGTTTTGCAATCAAACGACTGATTACAGTATGGTTAATGTTCAGCTGTCTGCCAATCTCTCTGCATGACATACCAGTGGTATGCATGCCTATGATTTGCCATTTCACACGATCACTTAACCTTCGTCTTGCCATAGCGGTTCACAATCAAGAGCTAATTCTCTCTGTACAAATAAACCACGGTCATGAACACAAAATTCCTAATCTTGTCGCCTAAATCTGTATGTAATGTTCTACACCTCAAACTGGACTTTTACATAACTGAACACGTGTGCTGTTTCCCGCCACGCACGGACATCGAGCGGCGTGAAGTCATGCATGCATGTGCATTTCGTACTTGGAATTATGTCAGCTAACGCGGGGACAAAAAGTATGGAAGCCTAGTTGTACCATCATGTTTCTACGTTCTATTGTTTTTGCTGGTGCTTAACTTTTGCACAGGTGTATATGTTCCAAATTTGATTTAAAAATCTCGAGTAATTTTGACACAACAGTGGTTTTAGACACGGCATATAGCGACAACAGTAATGAATATTAACTGACTATTTTGAAAGGGATTTCGTTGAAATACATAACCGATATGTCTGAAAATCGGAGATTCTTTAAAACCTGCACCCTTCTACATATGTTCCAAATTTCATTTAAAAATCTCGAGTAGTTTTTACGCAACAAGGGTTTGTTTGTATACATAGAGCCGCTAGTCGCTCTTTTGCCATACTAACAGCAAAACCGGCCTGGCTGTGCGCTAGACGTCTAAAGTAATGGTGGAGTAAAGGGCGCGCTTTCTCTAGAGTTTTCTTCTACCCTCTGTTTGTTTGACTAAATAGCTTATTCGACTTTAGCCTATTTCATTTGGCGTAGTTGTCTGTTCGGTTTGTCATTGATGTCTGTTCTGTTTGCCATTGATGTCTGTTCTGTTTTTCATTATTGTCCTTTCTGTTTGTCGTAGTTGTGTGTTCTGTTTATCATTGATGTCTGTTCTGTTTGTCGTAGTTGTAAGCTCTGTTTGTCGTAGTTGTCTGTTGTGTTTGTCGTAGTTGTCCTTTCTGTTTATCGTAGTTGTCTGTTCTGTTTGTCATTGATGTCTGTTCTGTTTGTCATTGATGTCTGTTCTGTTTGTCGTAGTTGTCTGTTCTGTTTGTCATTGATGTCTGTTCTGTTTGTCGTAGTTGTCTGTTCTGTTTGTCATTGATGTCTGTTCTGTTTGTCGTAGTTGTCTGTTCTGTTGGTCGTAGTTGTCTGTTCTGTTTGACAATAATCTAATCTGTTTGCCAATAGCCTGTTCTGTTTGATATTAGTCTCTTCTGTTTGACACATAAGTCTGTTCTGTTTGATAATAGCCTGTTTTGTTTAACAATAGTCTGTTCTGTTTGACAATAGCCTGTTCTGTTTGACACATTGGTCTGTTCTGTTTGGCATTAGTCTGTTCTGTTTGACGGCGTTGCCTGGATTGTTTGGTATTTCTTTCTGGTCCATTTGGAATTAGTCTGTTCCATTTGCGTTTTGTATTTTTGGCGGTGATGGCCTTCCATACGCCTGTACAAACAGAGGCCGGGCGAATGCATAAAACGACGGCCATGAGTTCTCAAAGGCAACCAGCAAAAAAGGCGCTTTCGCTAACCGACGTGAAACGAGGAGGACAAGCACAAGTAAAGCCGGACAATATACAGCTGTACAAGCATGGTCGAAACAGCGGTGACAGCCAACAATGGCTAGCACCTTGAAACACGCGAGCAACAAGTTTGTAAAACTTCGCCGCAAAATACGACCTTCAACATCAAAATTTCCCATAATAAATACAACAAAATCAACGTATATACACTTATAAAGAACCAAGACAAAAATAAAGCATATAGGCGTAGTAGAATTCGTCTTAAATCGACGTTAATAGCAGAGCCAAATCAGTAGGACTTCAATGACTGCTGCTGCTGCTGCTGCTGCTGCTGCTGCTGCTGCTACTACTACTACTACTACTACTACTACTACTACTACTACTACTACTACTACTACTACTACTACTACTACTACTACTGGTATTGCTGCTGCTAATACTACTACTGATGCTCCATCAACCCTACCGTCTCATCTGCATATTAGGCCAGGCCACGCCATCTTTCCGCCAATGCCTGAATTGTCATGTTTAGTGTGATAATGGAGGGGCGTGGCCTAATATGCAAATATGATGAGGTCACAAAGCATTCGACGAATCAGAGCTGGGTGTGGTGGCGATCGTAGGCCAATCATCATCTAGATAATTCTAATGACAAGATGTAGGTTGTATCAGACAATTGAGGCAGCATATTGACTATACGCTGTAGTTAAAGATTAATCTATACTCATGATATCTACGCTGGAAATCCGAAAAATATTTTTAAAATACCAAAAAGAAATGCGCGTGCAATGTTCTTGACCGTATTGTTTTGATTGGCCTATATTGAGTCCATAATTTCTAGATCGCATTCATCCCATATCTAGGCTGCCTTTAATTTCAGTCTATTAGACAATGAACCTTTCCAGTTTATCCATCCATCATATAACATCATAATCAACTCCATGACGTGTAGAATGACGTCATAATCAATGATGTCATAAATGATGTAGATAAGTACGCCACGAAGGCTTACTAGAAAATGGACTAAACGTTGTTATGCGAATTGTATGCCTTTACTATTTAATAAACATTCTTTTGAATGTTTCGAAACTAATTTGGCTGGGACGCAACAGCAACTAGGCAAATTAGTTTCAAAATATTCCATAGCTTACCTGTATATTTTTCTGGAAATTGATAGCCAGGGAGTTCAGCGATCGATCGACCTCAACAGAAGCGAGGTATGGGTGGAGCTGAGCTAGAGATGGACGAGGCACAGCTAAAACTGGAATGGTCGTTTAAGGCTCCAAGGTTTTACACCGCTATCCATTTATACTCCTGAGTGGAGAGAGGCAGCCCATAGACTTCCACCGATAGCTAGATAGTCACTAACCGTTGTACTAACCGGGATTGCTGATTGAGAATGTATGCACTAAGAACTGAGTCACCGTCTACTAGTGCACGGGTCTGCAATCTTTGGCTTGATCTTATTGTTGCTTGTCTAAACAACCATTACCCACATTGCGTGGTATTCATGATGAAATCCAAAACGACAGTCATTGGAACACCGACGCACATATGCAATTATTTCCTGATTGGATATGTCATAATATATTAACGTATCCTCAAACAAAGGTTGCAAAGTGAAAAGTAAAAAAATAATTTACTTTATTGCATGGCATAGCCATCCATCATGCGACGACAGCTCGAAATAAAACTTATAAATATGCACTCGGGGAAGATGCAAACTCACGCCTTTGCACTCGGTTTTGACAGTGCACTATGTGACCCCGTCACCTTTACATTTGAACTTTTGGCCTGAAGCTAAATTTTATATTTAACTAACGGGAAAATGACTGTATTTCAGCATAAGAACTCACTGGCTTACTGGCAATGCTAGTCATATAAAGTAACACTTTAATGCTCACGATTTTTCAAGGAAATTATAATTCTTTCAGGCCAAGAGAAAACTATTTTGGTAAATGTGTCACTGAAATTTACAACAAAATTGCTTTCTGTTGCTCTCAACATGGACATGCCTCAAGACCTTACGTTTTGCATTCAAACTTTTGCCTAAAACCTTTCTTGAGAATTTACTGCTGGAATAACTGGGTCGGTTACGAAGCCAGTCATTTCGGTTCTAAAATTTGAAACAGAACATTCTCTTGGTCTGTAAGTAGACATTACTGGAAACCACGGCAGAGATCGTCTATTGGCGGCCTGGCCAATAAATGGTTTTGTTGACACAAGACTGATTAAGATTTGCACATTTTGCGATGTCAAGGAAAATAATCAAATAAACCAAACTCAATAACAAGAAACCGTCTAAAAATCGAGCAATCTACTAAATGTGGAAGTTACACGAGTGACAATGCCAAGATTTTGATTTAGAATTATGATTCAGATTCAGACCTAGATTCATTTATTTACACCCGAGTCATTTTCACAAAGCCATATAGGGAATATACAATATACAATTGTGGAGCGGAGGCAGTATATTCAAATCGTTATCTTGGTTTGCAAGGCACCTTATTAGTATTGTTTTGCCGTGGGTGGTGGTGAGCATGTTTGATGTTGTTACTTCTGTTGTCGCTGCTGATGTTGTTGTTGTCGTCGTCGTCGTCGCCGCCGCCGCCGCCGCAGCTGCGGCTGCTGCTGCTGTTGTTGTTGTTGTTGTTGCCGTTGTTTTTGTTGTTGTTGTTGTTGTTGTTGTCGTCGTCGTCGTCGTCGTCGTCGTCGCCGTCGCCGTCGCCGCCGCTGCTGCTGCTGTTGCTGTTGTTGTTATTGTTGTTGTCGTTGTTGCTGCTGCGGTTGTTGTTGTTGTTCGTGGTGGTGGTGGTGGTGGTGGTGGTGGTGGTGGTCGTGGTGGTGGTGGTGGTGGTGGTGATGGTGATGGTGAGGGTTGTGTGGTCATAGTCGTATTCACTGTCGTCGTCGTCGCTGGCGTCTTCGCTGTCGTTTTATTATTTCGTTTAATTTGTACAGTTTAAGGAGTACTTTTTGCTTTAGAGGAGAGAATAATGTATCGAATTTATAATAGGTTGCGCTCAGCCGGTGGTCATTCAATACACACTGCTTAATGTGTAGGTAAATTGGTATTTCGCCGGTTTTTCCAAGCACCATATATTTGGATGTACTACGCTATACCTTTAGCACAAAATTATTTAACAACGTCTGCTTTTACTTTGTCTAATTCGGTACACATTTCGGTCCCAGTTACTCCGCAGCCATACAATCGGATGGAATCTACGAGCTGATGGAACAGTTTTACTTGACAATCAACTGGTAACTTCAGTCTCCTTGCATTTTTGAGTAGCTAGAATAATGTCTTTCGAGCTTGCTATCTTTTGTGTTTATGCGGTTGGGTGAATTTGCCGGAGGAAGATATGGTTATAACCGGGAATTTATATTCTTCGCAAACTTCAATATTTTTGCCATTTATGCTACATTTTAGCTTACTCCAAAATCGACGTGTGATGCCGAGGACCATAACCTTGGTTTTATCGATGTTTACGTTTATCCTCCATTTATCGGCATATGAGGCAAGGCTGTCCAGAAGTTTTTGGAATTCATCCTTAGTATCGCTCATAAGTATTGTAGCCTCTGCATATAGTAGTAATACGATTGTAAACATAATTTCTAAGTCAGCATGTCTGTGTTTAACCACTAATTGCTTCCAATTTTTGCTTTTAAGATATGTTTGTAGATCGTTTAGGTAAATGGAGATTAAGAATAGTGATAGACATTAACCCTGCCTGACGCCACATTTATAGGCGAATATCTGGGATAATTCTCCATTTCCCTTAACCATTGATTTAATATTTATTTACATATTATGGATATGGTGGAATAATTTGCCTTTTATATTATGCTCTATTAGTTTTTGCCATAGACTCGCCCGCCATACCTTGTCAAACACCTTTTCGAAATCAATTAATGCACAGTATAATTTTCTCTTTTTCTTGTTAAAACTTTCTATTAATGACGATAGTGTAAATATGTGATCTATTGTTGGATAATGTCAATGAAAACCTGCTTGACTTTCACTTAGCACCTGGGTTTCAATTAGGCATTCAGCTTGATTGGATGGATGTAAACAGTTTCCCCATACAACTTAGTATTGTTATAGACCCATAGTCGTGGGGATCTTTTGGGTCATCCTTCTTGAATATTGGTATAATAATACCTTCTGTGCATGTATTTGGAATCTTTCAGCTATCAAGGGCTTTGTTAAATAGATAGGCATATAAATCTATCATTAGGTGTTTTGTTGCTCGTATGTATTCATTTATTACGCCATCAACGCCTGTCGGTTTATTGTTTTCGAGGTTTTTTTTATATATTTCATCTTTGCTTATTGGATTGTCAAGGACTGTGTTTTCGCTATCTGCGAGCTCAATTTCAATCGGCGTTTCCTCAGCAATTTGCTCTTCAATTTTGTTCAACTGATTAAAGTACTCATACATGTCATTAATTTCTACTGCACAGGTCGTTTTATTGTTTTGTTTTATTAGGTTCCAATATGGTGCTACTCATTTCCCTAATTTTGCCTCTAGGCGTGTATGTATGCCAAGTGAATGCTTTAGTCGTAGTTCGTTTATATTCCTTGCTATCATAATTCGCCTTTCCAGAGTATCCATCTATCATCTTACCTCGTATGACGTCATAATCAGCTCAGCGCGTGTATGCTGACGTAACAATCATTATGTTACAAAGGGTTCCATATCGACCGTCACCAAATATCAAATACTCGGACACGTTGTATGGATTGTATTTATCTTTGTAATTCTTTGCTATTTAACAAACATGCTGTTGAATATTTTGAAACTAATTTGACTGGGCGCTGTTGCTGCTATAGGCAGCACCAGCAACCAGTCAAATTGGCTTCAACATATTCAACAGCTTAAATGTGTAGTTTTTTGGAAACTGATAGTCAGGGTGTTCAGAGATCGATCGATCGCAACACGAGCGAGGTGTGGGTGGAGCTTAGCTAGAGATGGGCGGGGCATAGCTAAAATCGGAAAGGTCCATTGTAAGTTGCATGTTTGTATTACTCCGGTTGAGTGTGTTCTTTCTGCTTGTTTGTTCAGTGCACTTTTGTTTTGCTAGACGCCGATCTTTATTAAACCATGGAGTGTTACTTATAAGGTTTCTACGCTTATGTCGGTCTGCAGCATCAGACACACCAAACGTTGACTGTGCCGAACAGTAAAATGATTGCAAGGTCGCTTGCAAAATCGTCCAGTTCTGTTATTTAGTGTTCCAACCACTATTTGCGCATTTAGTTCAATTAGTTTTGCATGTTCCTCTGCTGTTCCAATAAACATATGTCGTTACTCATTTTTCCATTTGTGTATGGGTTTTCAGTTTTTCAAAATCCGTAAAGACAACGCAATCAACTAACAGCAATTTGAAATTGAAGACGTTCGGCCTCCCGCTTTTGCTACGTTGTAAAAGGTTTTACCGATTTTTTGGATTATCCGAATTATTCGGATCTCGCAGAAAGTTGTTGAAGTACACCATTTTCTGTGTTAAAAGTTGGTCGAATCGGGCCATTAATTTCCGAGATATCCAGGTATCTGAGCCAAATCGATTTAGAAGTATTTTAGTTACAGTTCAGAACAGAGAGACATACATACATACAGATAGAGAGACAGACATACATACATGCAGGCAGACAGGCAGACAGCTACGAATGTTTAAGCCAGTGGCATAGACTTTCAGTATCTTTTAAACGTTATTATAGAGACGATCTGAAACTATCTAATAACTTAGTCATTTGAACTCGAAAGGTCAAATACGACAAATCTTTTACAATGCCAGAACTATTCTGTTGAATATGTTGAAGCTAATTTGACTGGAAGCTGTTGCTGGCTATGGCAGCAACATGTTCCTATCACATTAGTTCCAAAATATTCAACAGCTTATCGGTCCAGCTACCTTTAAATTGAGACCTTGGTAATTCAGGCTCCAAAGAGTTGAGTATATTTGTATGAAAACGAATGGCTATAATTGTCATAAATAATACATGTTGTGATATATGGGATAACGTTTGGACGCCTATGCCATAAAACCATTATGACATGTGCGTCAGAATGATGTACGTTGGCAGCATGGGGTGCATTTGAGAGATGTGGCAGAATTAGCGATCATGTTCAGCGTAGACCGTACCCGAGGTCAAGGTAGTTGGTCTACTACCACAGTAATAAGAGTTATCGGCTTTTGGGGTCAATAGATAGTGGTTCCTTAAGACGGGTGGTCGTAAAATGGCTCACACGCCATCAGTTCGCCACAGTACAGCGCAGAAATAACTTAGAATGTTTCCAAAGCTAAATAAATGGTAATCTTGAATATTTTAAACATAATTGGATTGGAAGACATTGCTGCCTAAAGCAGCAATGTCCTCCAATCCAATTATGTTCAAAATAGTCAGCAGAACGTTTCGTACATCGCGTTCAAAATTGTTTTTTTGGCTAGTTATTTATGGGTCATACAATATAAAATAAAGTTATTCAATTAATCCTCAATTCTATTAAACCTTTAACTAACTAAAAGCGACGCATTTTACTTTCAAATTATCGCGTACTAACGAATGGGATGCCTCGACACCAATGTGACATCATACACTATCCCTTGAGGGGACACAATGGCGGCGATCACAGTTCAACATTAACTCGATGCTACAAACCAAACAAGAGCAAGCAGAAATTGCAGACACACCTTCCCGTTTCTGTTGCAATGAAAGAGGTATTCGGATTTTCCAGGATTTCGGTCGGTATGTTTGTAGGCCTATTTCTTTCGGGTTTTCCGGATTTTTTCGGATTTTCCTGGATCACCCAAAGTTGTGGAATCCTAGGGTGTGTACGGTTGGACAATTTCTTGGGTTAAGATTTGAGCCAACTCGGACCAGCAGTTTCTGAGATATCCATCGATCCAGAAATTGATCTGATAGGGATCCGGATCCGGATCCGTATGCTGATTACGACCAACGACTGGAAATCTTCTTGCACGGCAAGTTCCTTTGTTTTGTCAAAATTTATGTCAACTCGTATCAGTGTGTTTTAAATACTCAGTGTATTTTCAATACAGCTCAGGGCAGGCAGGCAGGCAGGCACGCTGGCAGGAGGGCAAGCAGCCGGGCAGCCAGACAGGCAGGCAGAGGGACATACAGGCAGGCAAGCAGACGGGCAAGCAGGCAGGCTGTAGGCAGGTAGGCAAAGAGACAGACAGGCAGACAGACAGACTGGGTGAGAGTGATGATGGGGGAATCCAGTTATATGTATGTCACGCTCATCCCTAGTTAAGCATCAAGCCTCCCCTCACGCTTTTCTCGTCTTGGGATCGATCGATACTTGCACTCCATGAATCCCAATGTCCAGTAAAACTCTACATGTAAGCTGTTGAATATTTTGAAACTAACTTGACTCTGTGCTTTGACTCTGTGATGTTGCTGCCAACAGCATGTTTATTAAATACTAATTAAAAACATCCTCCAATTCGTACAACCTGACGGCCTATTATGCGTATTAAATAGAGTCATTCATGACGTAATTGATTATGACGTCAACCTACACGTCACGTAGTTGATTATGATGGCATACGATTGACTGAGAAGCTGAAATCTTCCATTACGGTATGGAGAGAGGGACGCGCGGGAAAGTGAATGATATACAATCAATACGCATAAGCTCTCATTACAATACAACAGTCGAGATTAGATTAGCATCCCTTTAACTTCGTTGGCGTTATGATATATTCTGCGCACTCGAAAACCTCTTGTACGCAACCATTGTGGTTATCCATGTTTCTTGCAAAGAAATTGACTGATTCCAATCAATCATTAGATGGGGGGTTCTCGCCGAATATTCGATGCCAAATTACGTGTTGATGATGTATTATCTAGCTAGTTTTTACTCCAGGATCTTAAGGAACTAGGGCAAAGCTACAGAACGCATTTACAGATTCGGACAATGAGTTCTGGATACGATCTCTTCTTAATGATGCCATATTACTCAAAACGAACGTTTAAGCAATTATTTTTCATCAACATAATATCAAACGTCAGTATACTGACATTTGATATTATGTTAATGAAAACTAGTTGATAAAACATTCGGTTTCTATGCCAGAAACGATTTGTATTGCCAATTTCTAAAGCATTACAGTTTCCGGTGTGAAATATCAGTCGCTAGCTCTCAATATATCTATGGATTCGGACGTAACAGTTTGCTTGCCATCTTATCCGTAGTAATAAGCTCGTCATAAATCTATAAAGTAGGCTATATACTAATTTATCATACATGGAATAGAATTTACACATATTGGATAACGGTAATACATGAATGTAATATAACAACGAACACTTTGCATTCATTGAGTAGGTAACTACGTAAATATGACAACCCTGTTTTGTAAATAACATTTATAATCCTTATAGCGCAGGTTAGGCCCTATTGTCCCAGTACCGGCCCAGTAACCCGCGTTATTAGGGTATATCCATGTGATAATTCTGTTACATGAGAATGCGTTGAGATCATATTTTTGCCTACCTTAGTAAGTTGAGGTTGTGAAAATAATACTCAATATGTTCTATTCTTTGGATTTGGTCAACGTTGTCAGCATGGACGAGTGGTTTCAGATACTTCCGTGAACACACTTGCACGCACGCATGTGCGCACTCACACACGAACGCACACACGCACATAATCAACGGAACAAACAAGAAAGCAAGCAAATAAATAACCCCACACGCAATACACGCTTTCTGTTTGAGCGCGAGGGTAATAATTATACTACTACGCTCCAATCCTATTAACCCTTTAACCCTCAGATCTGTTCAAGAAAATTTAAATCTTCTCATGAGAGGACTTTATTGAAAATCTATCACTGAAAAGACTGCCTCGGTTACCGAGCCAGTCTTTTCAATGATACATTTTCAAAAAATCTTCTCTTGGTCTGCAAATGGACAGTTCTCAAAACCAGTGCAGAAGCCGTTTTGGCTGATATGAGTGCCAAAGGGCTAACCATGAACAGAAACAACAGGGTTTCCTTGCATAATCCGCCGCAGTAGCCGATATTTACTTTTTTCAAACGAAAATACGCGTTACTAAATAAAACTTCCTGTATTTATACGTTCAGGAAAATACGGATCGGATGCATTTATTATTATTTGTTTGGTGTTTTCCTAGCACACCTCGGGTGTGATGGCAGACGCCACCCTCATCATCCAATGACTCCATCTTCCATAAGCCCAACTGCTCATCTAGAGCTTTCCAAATAACATTACAGCATATTCAGACTGACTCATACATGGATTATGTATTTGCAAGTGCTTCACTGTGTAAGCTAGCCACATAGGCCTACACTCATTCTCGGCCCAAGGCGAAAACGTAATTACCACTTTGCTCCTTATACACGCGGCGGCCATTACATTTTCAAACTGAGGCTCGGCTTGCAAGCTATTACTTCCGTTTACGTTTCACCAATCGTATCGGTATGGACGAGTGTGACCTTTATGTGAAATCAAGAAATGGCTATCATTTATAATGTTGTTGCAGTGAATATACTTGAATCATGTTTGTTGATAATGTGTTCTAGTTTGTGTTGTGTGGGATGAGAGAAAGGAGTGGACCTTTCCATTTTTAGAATTGCCCCGCCCATCACTAACTAAGCTCCACCCACACCTAGCCGTGTTGGGATTGATCGATCCCCAAATGACCTAGCTATCAATTTCCTGAAAGCTATACAGGGAAGCTGTTGAATATTTTGTAACTAATTTGACTGGGTGCTGTTGCTGCCTATGGCAGCAGCAGCGCCCAGTTAAATTAGTTTCAAAATATTCAATAGAATATTTATTAAATAGTAAAAGCAAGCACTTTGTACAACAACGCATAGACAGTCTTCAAATATGCGTCCGTGACGTACTTATCGACGTCATTCATTATGACGTCATTGTACACATCACGCAGTTCATTATGACGCCATATGATGGGTGTGTACTCTGTAAAGGTGAATTGATCATATCCCTCGGCCATATTTCCAACATATCATACATGTGCAATGAACCTTTCCAAGTTTATTCATCTATCATATGACGTCATAATCAACTACGTGACGTGTAGAACGAGATCATAGTGAATGATGTCATTATAATGCCATTAATGACGTAGATAAGTACGTCACGAACACATATTTGAAGATGGACTATGCGTTGTTGTACGAATTGTATGTTTTTACTATTTAATAAATATTTTGTTGAATATTTTGAAACCAATTTAACTGAGCGCTCTTGTTCCCATAGCCAGCAACAGCACCCAGTCAAATTAGTTAGAAAATATTCAACAGTTATACCTATCTGTTATTCAAGAAATTGATAGTTAGGGCAGTCGAAGGTCGATCAATTCCAACACGACGAAGTGTGGGTGGAGCTTAGCTAGAGTTGGGCGTGGCATAGCTAAAATGGAAGGGTCCATTATACATACATGTTGTAGATCTCCGGATTCGGATCTGGGGATTTTGAGGAAGTAGCTAGCCTCAAGATTGTCGGTTCCTGTCTTAAGTATTATTGCATATGACCTCTTGACCTGGCGAGCCTGAAGCCCAAATCTTCTGGTGATCTTTTTAGTAGTCTTTTTGATAGATTCATCTCAGTTATATATATTGTCTACGTCACGACGGCGTCATCGTGATTTATATATATCGTTTATGAGAAACCGTTTATGTAATATGTGTGCGTGTATGCGTATGTATGTGTGCGTTTGAACATGCATGCACTTGTTTTTATTTATGTAACAAATATCATGTATATAGATTGATGAGCGGGATGACCTAGTCAGGAACGCGTGATGTGGTAAACTATTTTACGCTGTGTGCTGGAATATGATATACGTTTAAATTATGAATAAAGGACGGACGAACAGACAAGAAGGAGGATAGAATAGTGGAAGGAAGAATCAACATTTACTTTAGCAATGGCGCGGGGGTATAGTGAAGACAGCAACTGTCATTGTTAATAAATGCAGCGTGAATGAAATGAAATGTATGAAGGAATTAGTCACCTTTGGACAGCAACAAATGCAAACTATTTTGAATACAATTCGTAACGACAAATGCAAACTTCCGTAACGACAAACGCAAACCATTTGTTAGTTCGTAACAACGATTGCAAACAATTGTATTTCTAAAGGTCAAACGCATTTCATGATGGTGTTATAGAATTTTTCCTAGATCCAAGCATGGTTAGTTAGGCGTATATGAAATACTGGTTTTGTTATTACAGAATGAATTTTGATGCTAGGCATATTGGCGGGTGTATATAAAATGCGGCTGAAGATTGACTATTTCAATACAGGATTGTTTTAAGGAAAATCGTGGCTATTTAAGCAGTCAATGCTCGACAGCGTATGGCAAGAAAGGATTATTTTGAGAACTTTATGACTGAAAATATCTTGAAAAGAGGCAGTGGTTAAATGACCGGTTTTCTAGTATGGTAGAACTTTATCAGGTGCTGCTGACTCATGTGCTGCGTGGGCTACGGATTTTCCCGTGACTAGATCTGCAGTACGTGCTAGGTCAGAGATCACTGTATGATGAGGTTCTGATGAGGTGCTGAGACCGTCATGTTACCAAAGCCTAAATAGACAAACCATGTATGAGAGAATCCTAGGGATTCAGGTAGAAGTCCGTGGCCGAGCTGTCAAGATGAACAATAACATGAAACTATGCTTGGAATCGCAACATTGTGACGTCAGTATGGTGCAATATCAACAAGATGTTTTTATATGCCCTTCAGAACGGTTCCAGCGAGAACTAGTTAGAACTAGTCGAACAGACGCATCTTCAAGAGAGTTTGTGGAGATTATGTTGGGTAAGCAATGAAGCCTGACCGATCAGAAACCGGACTATCTCTTTTGCTCCTGTTGTGTGACGATAGTCAGGAACACCCTTTTACACTATATAAGGCACTGTCGACAGTGTTCGAGATCACGCCGTCATCCGATGATCCTGAAGTCAGTGTACATCTTTGCAAACGTCTGTTTCAGTATTTAAATTAGTTAGTCTCTGCAATTCTTGTGTTTATCGATTGAAAATTGGGACCCAAGTGTGTATAGATAAAGTTTAGATTTATTTACAGTCTGCAATACGTCTCATTTGCTTCATTCAGTTATATCAGTTAATTAAAATATATTCGTTAAATCTATGATTCAGCGTTGAGTTCAATCTATGATTAGAGAAAGACACTTCGTCATTTCCGAACTCAGAGAATCTTCTGCAGTCAGATACAAGCCCGATACGTCTACATAATCAAACCAGTATAAGTTTAGCATCACATTTAGTTCCGAATCCGAGTTCCCGACTTCTCAAAGTGTATGCCATATATGCGCATGCTACACGATCATACAGTATCAAGCATTGTTGGATGAATGGCATAGCTAAGTTCGTCAGCAGCACTTAACTGACGACAGACTAATCGTTGCTATACGAAGTGTATGTCTTTACTATTTAATAAACATTATGTTAAATATCTTGAAACTTATTTGACTGGGCCCTCCCTGTTGATTGTGACAATATACATCAACATTTCAATCAAATAATCGCCCCTAAACAACAAGGACAAATTTGTCCAATACCCCGCTTCATTTATATACTTTGCAATTGAGTCGCCGTGAGGTTAAACGTGTCTATTTTGGAAACAAATTCTTCGGACAAACATCTACCCACATTTGGTGAAGATCCTTCCAGCAGAACCAGAATTATTAAAAATGCACAAAACATGTCCATTTTAAAAACAATGTTGCTGAAGCCATTGCTGCTGCGTTTTAGTCTCTGACCCCAAATTTGGGACGCGTTTTTGGGACTCCATGGGCAAGGTCCACCACAAGTTTGGAGAAAATCCCTACAGCAGAACCAGATTTCTTGAAAAGGTTGTAGGGGCAAGAACAATAAGCACTCCACGCTCGCATTAACCGTTGGGTCTATCGACGCGGATAAAACATATCACTAGCCAACTCATTGTGGAAATCTTGCAACCGTAATACTACTATACACAGTTTTCATCCAACGACCGGTAGGTTACATTTGCCCTTTTCAGAAATCTCTTTCTTGCGACTAATCAATTGGACAAAGTGACAAGGCATGATTTATATCCAATAAAATCATTGCAAGCTGCCATTTTGGAAAGCATATAAAGTAAGTGTCACTAACCCGATAGCGAGCGACCTAGCCGTCAGTATACAGAATTATTGTGCATAGTCCCTAAAGCCCTTTATTCAATAGACCTTTCACACGTTAGCGTATTTGTGGAAAATACCTTCCCAGAATGCATGCCCATACTACTACTGGCTGGTAACCGTGATAGTCGACGCGCAAACAGCATTAATTTACTATTAGAATAAAATACAACGCACTTTAAGAAGTTTATATGAAGAACTACTTTCATAACATTATTGAAGTTATGCCTAAAGTGACATGCTTTTGGCACCACTGTCTGTGTCACTGGACACATTCAACTGATGGATTTCCAATGACGAAACAGTAGTCCATCTTACTTGAGGAAGTACACATTTCCTTTACAGTTACAATGTGCTAGGTGAACTAACCGTTGCACCTTGCACAGGGAATCACCTGCCTCCTGCACCTGCTTTACTTCATCCGGCCTACAATCAAGTAAATCCTCAGACCTTGATCTACATGGTATATCTTTCGTCTCATTGACCACTGCATTAGCAGCAGGCTCATCTACTTCTGCCACCAACTCATCTCATGAGCTTTTGATCTCATCTGTAACATGTTTACTGTATTCTGATTCTGACTGAACGGTCTTCAGCCCACTGAGCAACATAAGAGTCTCTTCAGGTCCACTATTGAGAAGCATCTCTTTCTGCAACTCAAGATTGTTCTGCCTCTCTTCTTCAGCTTCTATTCTCTATAACCTTGCAGGCTGTTGACGTGTTACAGCATATGCATGCGGTTGGGGTAAGTGGGGGTGGGTAGAGGTCAAATTTGGCGAGTAAGACAATCAGATGTGGTAAATTACACCACTGCAAAAGGCGTTTTCAAACGACGTTCTCCATTAATTAGCTGTATATGCATGATAGGTAACAGAACACAAGTGCTACGCTGAAGCCAGTTCAGTTATAATATACATTGCCCAAGTAAACACAAGGATTTATACATCTAAGTTTTGTGGCGATGGTGCGCACTTGAAAGAGCATAATATTTTTGTAACCTTTCACTGAAAATTAGAGAAATAGCTTTCCGTCTTCAAGTAGTGACCATTCAAGAGGTAGTGGCTAACAAGTAGAAATTTCCTTTGAAAAATGGAAAGATCGGCTCCATTACCAATCAGTCATTCCAGCGGTAACATTTTAAACATACTGTTTTCTTATCCTAAATGTGGACACTCCTCTAAACCACTGCATAGTCAGTTTTGTGTCTACCTGACCATTAAAATGGTAACTCGGCACAAGAGGTAGACCGTTAAGCTTCACATTATCATTAAACTTTCGTTTTCAAAAAGGCCATACATTTAACCTGTTGATTATTCCAGCAACAGCTTCTAGTCAAATTAGTTTCAAAATAGTCACTACTTTTAAGAGGTATCGCCCTCCAGCAAATGTTCCAAAAACTGTAAAATGCAGATGTCATTTTGTAAACCAAGAGAAAATAATATTGATTATTTACAACTGGAATAACTGGCGCTGTTATCAGGAAAACTAAATATTGTGCGGGGTATATGAATATGGGCATCCGGGCATCCCCCGCAAGGTCGTGATTGGTGGGTGGGTGGAGTGGGGTCGTGTCGACGAGGGGTGTTGTGCCCCTCCCCTGCTACCACCCCACCGCCAATCCCGCTTCCGGTGCATATGAATATCGCCTCAAAGTGCTCAAAATACTATTCATACCAGCTAGCCAGCCAATGTTTAAGACATTTCAAGAAAGTTATAATTTTACTGGACAAAGACCGTTTTTATCTCACCTCGCCAGAATGGCCAAGTGAGCCTATGCCATGGCGACCGTCCGTCGTCCGTCCGTCCATCGATTTTTGCTTTAAAACACTACTCTGACATTACGATCCGCGACTGGATCGGGTCTGTGTGTCTGTGTGTCTCTCTGTGTGTCCGTTTACACATGTATCTAAAAAACTTCTCATCCGATTTGGCTAAAATCTTAACACAAATAAGGAAATCGCCATACAAAATTTCCAGATTTTGTCTGGGATCCAGATAAAAGAACACAAATCCATGCATGCGTCCGTGCATCCGTCTGTACATGTGTGTCCACGCATCCTTGCGTCCTTTTAGCTGTACATGTATCGCATACAACAACACACACACAGTCCTCGCATGCGCGCGCGCAGCCACGCTGTAACAACAACAACAATATCTCCACCTATCCCATTGGTGTCACTCAGTCTGTATGTTTCGACACCCAAACAAGTTTATATATTTGATATATATAACTATATAATTGGTTGATATGTGTGTGTAATTTCTTGCGGCTATAATGGATTTGAATTTACCACTGGAAAACTGGCTCAGTTACTGAGTCAATCATTCCAGTTGTAAATTTTCACAAGTTCTCTTCTCTTAGGTTAGAAATATACATTCCTGCAGACCACTTAACCATTAAAGAGATAAGTTGACCGGATTACTTGGCGGCGCTTAAAGGAAAGGATCAGGAAACTAACATATGCTCTTGAATGCCAGCTTTATATAATAATCAACCTATAGCCACAAGTGAAAGAACTCGAAATAAATCAGAATAACTAGAAAAAAGCAGCTAGATACCATTTACGTCATTCTGGCGGGAACCACTACGTCTTAGTGACGCAGCGGGGCCTACGCTCTCTCGTGTATACCGAGCGAATAAATATTACCCGCTACAGCCAGTCGTTAAAGCTCTCGTGTTTCATTAAATATAGACACTTTTACACGAGATATGAGATGCCTGTTCAATTTACCCAACGTGCAATGTTACCCGGCGTGCAATGCTACCCAGCATGCAATGCCTGACTCCATAATCATTGTAACTATTGGAGGTCATATTCGTTTAATTATTTGTCCTCGAGCTCTCGAATCGTAAGCATGCACGTAGGGCGTATTCACGACAGTACATTCGGCAGTCTGTATTTTAATACTGTTCAGAGAAAGTGTGCCAATCTCCAGGAGAAAATAGGAGAAATTTTTTTATATACATTAACAGTAATTTGTGTGAAAGTTGTTGCTATCAATGAAAACGGTAAAGTGCATCTAAGTTGTTGATTATTTATACATTCTTTCAGCAACAATATCATCTGGTCAAATTTGTTTCTAAAGACGCAGCAAGGTTTCTGTTGTATCCAACGTTTTTTGCTGCCTTAGGAAGCAATGTCTTCTAATCCAATTATTATGTTCAGAATATTCAACAGCACATTTTATTTTGATTGGGAAGCATTTAAATTTATTTCCGTGCTGCGCTATACACTGCTAGGATTGCACGAACGAATATGTAATCAATCACATTTTGACTTTATTTTTGTTGCCGTAAGCCATTGTTATATATACAGCAACCGTTTTCAGGAAGATAGACCGACATATATTACTCTTGATGTTAATTCACCTTTCCAGAGTATCCATTCATCATCAGACCTCGTATGACGTCATGATCAGCTCAGCGCGTGTATGATGACGTCACAATCATTACGTCACAAATGGTTCCATATAAACCGTCATCAAATCTCAAACGGTCCGACACGTTGTATGAATTGTATGTCTTTGTAATTCTTTGCTATTTAATAAACATGTTGATGAAGATTTTGAAACTAATTTGACTGGGCGCTGTTGCTGACTTAGGCAGCAACAGCACCCAGTCAAATTAGTTTCAATATATTCAACGGCTTGCCTGTTATTTTTTTGGAAATTGATAGTCAGGGTGTTCAGAGATCGATCGATCCCAACAGGAGCTAGATGTGGGTGGAGCTTAGCTAGAGATGGGCGGGGCATAGCTAAAACTGGAAAGGTCCATTGGCATGATTTATATCATCTATATTTCAAAGACATATGTGATTATTCTTAAGCTGAGTTTACTGAAAGCTGTTGCTGATTTAGTCCGCTACTGCTTCTAGTCAAATTAGTTTCAAAATAGTCAACACGTTTGCGCTATATAATTAAACATAATATGCGTTGTGGAATCTTGTGTTAAATTCAAATTGAAACATTGCAGATGTTATGGTGCTTTTAGACCAAATATAGAAAATTATGGGGGATTAAATTATACCGGTGATTCTACATATAATACTGTTGTGACCACCGTGTGAAATCAAGCGTGACGATTCCTGTCGACTATAGCCCAGAGAACAAATGCCCTATTAACAATCAAAATACTTAAGCTGCCCACATTGGTCTTGAGGACAACATATTTCAGCTTATACCTGAACATTTATTTATAAAGCTTCCATTCTGTGCTTACTAAATTGTGTGTTTATAATCTGATAACCCATTTCATTCTGAATACCCATAAATATAGTTTCAACACATTTCCATAAAACACCTACTGAGTATTTTGGAAATGATTTAACTGAAAGTTGTTGCTGCTTAAGGCAGAACAACTTTCCCTTTGATTGTTTTCAAAATAGTCATCAGGATTTAGTTAAGTTATCAGATTAAAATACTGTCAACATGTATGCAGAATGAATGTGGTTAAATATACTTATTTCATTGAATTATATAGATTTAGTATTCTTAAAAATATTCACAATAACTTGATTTTATACAAATTATAACTCGTTTTAGACATATTCTGAATTTATGTGTAACACGTTTCTTAACTACACGTCTGTTTACTATAGATACACCTATCCATAAAATGTGAGTGAGTTTGTATATTTGACAGATAGAGAGAGTTAGATTATAGTACGAGTGCGAGAGCGAAAGACAGATAGATTGATAGAGCTAATGAAAGATTTCTCGAGAATTAAGCATATAGATAATTAGTGTTTGTAAAGTTAATATCACAAGCATATCGTCTGAAGTAAAGTTTCACATCATTAAAAGTTTCATATCAGTAATATTTGAAGACCGATCTTGATTATTGATTATTTAAGAGTCTTCACCTGTCCTGTCATCCTGAAGTGTAGCAAAGCTATTTCCACCCAGCTAATCCCAAGCTCGGTGGCGTCATAATCAGATTGACGTAAACGTGGAATATACTGATTCTAGAAATTCCCGTTTCACATCGTTGGGTCGATTTCAACACGCCTACAAAATGGAAAACACTTAGCTAAAATGGATGAGCATAGCTTAAATGGACCCCGCCCTTAGGTTTGCCAAATCCAAATAAAACCCCCTACATAGTCTCTCCTTGACTCTGGAGAAAATGCTTATTCTGTGAGTTCATTACGCTTTGAGAAAGCCGCATGCATAAAAGCGGCAAGTTTTCTTAAAACTATACCGTTTGTTGAATTTAGAAGTTGTCTTAGCTTATAAACACTTGGGTGCTTCCAGTAATACTTTTTGATACACATTTTGCGTAATTCAGAATACACGGCGCATACAATTATGAAATGGTACTCATCTTCGATGTCATCACAGTAATGACATGTTCTCTCATTGAATGGTATCGGCATAGGCTTGTGCCATCTGCCGTATTCTACATTAAGTCTATGAGATCCGGTATGGTTTCTACATTGAGCATGTCGGTGTTTGATAATTCTAACTTTATTTAAATAACATTTATAAGAAAATTCCTCTGAAATATGCTTATATAAACGGGACTTATTGCTAGTTTCTAACTGACCTCTCCATTCCTGAAGGAAAATATCTTGGGACTTTTTTCTATATAACCCAATGAAATATTCCCTATCCATATTTTGGCATTGCGTTTCCCATATGTAACTAAATCCTCGTGAACAAAGCATTTCGCGAAGACGTTTGACCCAATTGTTACAGTAATTATGTGTAACCCAGGCATTATACATTGCATTACAAAGACATTTAGCTATTCTATTTTCGCTAAAGTCTAATAACTTAAACCAGTATTTCAAGATTCGTATCTCTCTTGTCAAAATGAGTGGGTACCGTCCCAACTCTCCGTAAACTATAGAACTCATAGTGCACTGCTTGACATTTAGCCGTTTCTTGCAGAAGCGAAGATGGCATTTTCCCACATCATACCATGGGTGAAAACCCCAGACTTCGCACCAATATGATAGTACCGGTAAAACCAATTTGTCAAACAAATTACAATAATGATCGGCTGTTAAACCTATGAATTTACTACACAAAGTTTGCAATGCAAATGTTGCTTTTTTACCTTGCTCTGCCAGGCATGTGTGTGCCTCCGTAAAGGAGCCAGTTGTAGTGAATACAATTCCAAGATATTAAAATTTTACAACAATTTCTAATTCAATTCCATTATAATACCATTCATCATTTTGTCTCAATCTACCACCTTTCCGAAAGACCATAACCTTTGTTTTTTTCAATATTTACCACCAAGTACCATTGTTTACAGTATTGGGACAAACAATTTAAACCATTTTGAAGATCATATTTGCTTTCTGACATTAATATTATGGCATCAGCATACAAAATTAAGAATAATTTTAGAAATTCTAAATCAATTCGATCACATCCATGAGTGGAAAGCTCATCCTCCAAATCATTTAAGTGCATGGCGAATAAAAATGGGGATAAACTTTCGCTATGGTCGAATAACATCTGGCTATATCGATTATTGTACTCTGAACAGATTGCTATATAATTATACCTAATTGGTACTTTTTCGATTGACCAATTCAACTAACTGCTCTTTACTGTACCTATTCACTTCGTCAATAATCCTTATTTTATTAAATCATAACTGCAACGTCGGATACGAATTAGTTAGTTAATTGATAGCATATCTTAAAGGGACACATTTTACGCCACGTCATCTATGCGGTTATTAGGTTTAAGTCGTGACAGAGAATTCTGGATAAACGGTTACGTATTATGTAATTTATTTATTAAAAAAAATAAACATAAGGCCTGCGTGTTTGCTTCGTCGTCACGCCGTTGCATATGATAGACTAAATCGTTTAACCATTGCAATTTTAGTGTCGCACATTTCCCCTTTTAATGATTAAATTTGGTCAAGAGAATCACAATATTTCCTAATTCACCTTTCCAGAGTATCCACCCATACTATGACGTCATAATCAACTACATGACTTGTAGAATGACATTATAATGAATGACGTCATGAATGACGCAGATAAGTACGTCACGAACGCATATTTGAAGACGGGGCTATGCGTTGTTGTACGAATTGTATGTCTTTCCTATTTAATAAATATTCTCTTGAAATATTTTAAAACTAATTTTACTGGCCGCTGTTGCTGCCATAGGCAACAACATCACCCAGTCAAATTAGTTACACAATATTCAACAGCTTTCCTGCATAGTTTTCAGGAAATTGATAGTTAGGGCATTCGGGGATCGATCAATCCCAATACGACGATGTGTAGGTGGAACTTAGATAGAGGTGGGCGGGGCTTAGCAAAAACTGGAAAGGTACATTTAACCTATGGAGTCAGTCATTCCGGTTGTAAATGTTAAAAAATAGTCAGCTCTTGGCCTGCAAATTGATATTCATCAAGACCACTGTAGAAGCCGGTTTCGGCCGGCTTCGTCCTGGAAGGGTTAAGTTAACGTCCCTGGAAAGATGTTGAATATTTAAAAACTAATGCAACTGGAACCTTTTGTTCCATAGGCGTCATATAGCAACAACATTTGCCAAACAATTTAGTTTCAAAATATTCAACGTAAAATTTCCAACAAAACAAAATATGTGATTACTTGTTCGTAACGGTCAAAGAACACACTCAGAAAGATTTATTATTTGCGTTTATATTACCGTAATCGTTATTTGAAGGAGAAGTATAGAATTACTTAATACATAGATGTAAGATAAGCCTTTTGAAATAGTATAAAGGGAGATTTGTACAAACACATTTCTTGTTACTCGATAACACATTTTCAATGCATTTTAAGACTGGATTTCACCGATTTTGACCTATTAAAATAAGGCCTAAGGATCAAGCTACTCATCCGTAGAGGCATTTGATGAACTAGAAAATGAAATTATAGAAATGATAGGCAAATCCGACTGCATTTTGTTAGGAGGAGATTACAATGTCAAAACTATGTTTTGCCCCATTGCCCCGGAGATAAGGTTACCCGTCTTCGCCACCGAATCTCCTGCGATTTACAACAATCAAGGACACGCCAGGAGCAGCCAAGTGTGACCACCTAACTCACCTCCACCAATAGCTTTGCTTAATTTACAGAGGACATTGAAAACGGATTGTGCACAAAACAATAACGAAAGTAACTTATAATTACAGTGCCGGACAATCCAATATGATCAAATATAAGTACTAGGAAGAACAATAACCCTGATCATTTAGCACGATAGGGATAAAACATACACAAATTCCCATGTGTTGATCAAGAGAGGCGTGTTCCCGAGAAATGAGCAGCGGAATGAATGACTCAGAAACTGAGCCAGTCATTCCGGTACCCAGTTCTCGGAAACACTCCTCCCAGACCCGTAAATGGACATCGGAACAATAGTCCTGATAATTAGTAATAACAACCTAGTTAAAACTGCAAATTAAAATCGCTGAGAACAGTTATAATGTGTATATCCCGTTAGGTTAGCAATATGTTGAACAAAATGACCATCTGCTGGCCAGGAGTCAACTGTTTTCGAGGGCTCCTTACTGGAATCATTGGCTCAGCAACTGAGCCTGTCGTTGCAGTGATGAATCTTCGAGAAGAGTCTTCTCCTGGTCTGCAAATACGCATCTTCTATTAAATTATGTTTAACAATTGTTTATTTTTAATCATCTGAATTAAATTAATATCTGCTTTAAAGACAGTTAGAACACTCTCCATCTGCATGCCGAGAGTCAACTGCTCTTTGTGGGCTTACCACTGGAATGATTGGTTCACTGACTGGGCCTATCATTCAGGCGATACATTTTCAGGAGGAGTGTACTTTTGATCTGCAGATTTTCTTTATCATTAGAGCGCTAAATCTAGACACAAAATATGTTCCCTTGATGTATAATTTTGATACTAATTTGACTGGATAGTGTTGCTGCCGAAGGTATCAAGACCTTTCGTTCAAATTACGCTTAAGATATGCAACAGCTTAACAGACTTGAGTTCTAATACTAGTGTTGAAATGGTTAGATGTTGGAGACATTATATTGCGTGGACCTACTATATTGGAGGTAAACTCACGGGAGTGTATGTACACGAGTTTGTGTGCGTGTGGAAGTGAGTGTGTGTGATCGAGAGTGCGTGTGCTTTGGTGAGTTTTTAATTTCAGTAGCATATATATGCCTAATTAACCTTTAAGATACAACACTTCGATGGAACCGTCTGATTTTATCCTACATTACAAATTGCTGTGTCAAATTTAGTGATTCTTACGCTCTGTTACCCATAAATGCACACGCCTAGAGACAAGTCCAAAAAATGTGCTAGAGAAATGACCATTTGCAGTCCAGAGGACTATTTTTTTTTAATTTTATGACAGGAATGACTGTAACGATAATCGAGCCAGTCTTTCCGTTGGTAAATTTCCAACAATGGTATTGTCTTGTTCTGGAAACGGAAATTTCACAATAGATAGGCCTAATCGAAGTTTTCCTGTCAAATTTAGTCACTAAAGGGCTAAGACATTCGAGGCGTGGGTAATGATAATAATTCTCCTAAATCTATTGTTTCTGTATGTATGTATAATCGTATGTTATAATGTGCTTAGCTGTATTTGTCTACGAAATTGAGAATTAGTTTCTATATTTTAGCTCATAAAAACATCATTATTTCTATTTCTTGCATGTTTCCAAAGCATTTCAGCAGAAAAGAAAGGAATTTACTTTACAATGCTGAATATACCAATGCTAATTTGACTGGAAGTTTGCTGCTGTTGAAAGCATTAGTAGCTTTTGTTCACATTACTCTTAATACATTCAAAATATGATATGATTATAAGATAAAAAAAAAGAAAAAAAAGAAAGAAAATGATGATACAAAATAGAAATACATGTAAGTAAATCGATGTAAGTTCCTTGTCTGTACATATATGTATAACTGTGTACATTTTGTATAAAATAAAATTATGTATATATGTTAATGAGGGCCTCAACTAGATCAGACCGCGTACTTGAAGTGTTACCCTCAATAAATAACGATTATTATTATTATTATTATTATTATTATTATTATTATTATAATTAGAGATGATCTTACAGTTGAAAACACGTAATTATTACACTTTGCAGGAGCGGATATGCGAGAAGTGGAATTAGTTGATCGGCCAAACATTACCAAGAGAATCTCAGAGGATAAGGACCAAACAAATAAATATGGGCTTAAGTTACTAGATATATGTAAACACAACAACGTGTGCATAGTTAATGGAAGAAAAGGCACTGATACAAATGTCGGAAAATTAACATGCCAAAATATTTCCGTTGTTGACTATGCAATCTCGACGCTTCCATTCTACAAATATATATCAGACTTCAATGTAAGAGAATTCTTCCCCATATCTGATAAGCACTGCCCACTTACTGTAACCCTTAACTGTCACCAAAGGTAAACGGCGAACTATCCGAAACATTTATATGCAATTGCGGCGTCAGGCAGGGTGAAAGCTTATCACCAATTTTATTCTCTATCTATCTAAATGCTTTGGAGAGCTATCTCGAGAGTAACGCCGTGAACCCAATCAAGCTCAACTGTGCATAACATGATTTAGACGTATTGTTCAAAATTGTGTTACTACTATATTCTGATGACAATCCTTATGAGCGATAACCAAGCTGAATTTCGAAAAATACTAAATGCCTTTTGGGGTGTTCTAGATTAGGACTTCTGCCGGAAACACCCGACTACATCAGTCATGGATGGGTCATTACTAGGGATGGACGGGTAGATATTAGACTCCGTGTCTCATGTATCGCATAGCTTAGTTAGTAGTAATTAACAATAGATAGTTATCAATAAATATAACATCATCGACATTGCAACATGGCAGAACATTCACCAGGCGAGCGAGCAGACTCGGACTACATAGCAGCCAGTTTAGTAAACTGGTAGAAATTCGACACTTTGTGACCTGGTCAAAAGCATTAAAACGTCAGCCGGCGGAAATTGGTCAAAGTAATAAACTTCCTCAGCGAAATTCATCCACTTTATCCAACACTGTGCTGATAGGGCTACAGACTGATCCAGATATTCTTGCAACGGGACTTATTGTGTGAAACATATTATCGCTTAGTGTAAACTGATTATAATCCGGAACAGACTGGTCCAAAAATTTAAAAAACTGTTTTGAAAATCATAAACGCTACGGTCACTGAAAGAAAAGAAAGAGGGCGAGGGAGGTGATTGAAACAATAGTTACACAACGTTATTAACTCATCACCTTGGACTAATAATCAGTACCAAATTCAGTGGATCAGATCAATTGCAGGGACATGAAGGACTACGTGTCAACCATCAATGTCTATGTGTCAATCAGCAACGACTGTGTGTAAACCATCAACAACTGTGTGTCAATGAACAGTGACTATGTGTCAATCAACAACGACTATGTGTGAAGTAACACCGACTATATGTCAATCACCAACGATTGTGTGTCAATCAACAACGACCTTGTGTCAACCCTCAACGACTGAGTGTCAATCAACAGCGACTTTGTGTCAACCCTCAACGACTGAGTGTCAATCAACAACGACTTTGTGTCAACCCTCGGCGATTGAGTGTCAATCAACAACGACCGTGTGTCAGTCCATCAATGACGACTATCATCTCGTGAATGACTGTATGTTAACCAGTAATGACTGTGCCATGCCGTGGACAATTATATACCTTGCTCTATTAATAGTTTCTCTGTGAGCGATATCCAAACATGCTTTATCAATGTGTTTTATCAGAAGTCCACTGGCATGGATTACGCTGGTGCCCTCCTTGTGGATATGTGTTTATTACTTCTATCAGCAAAGGTAAAAAAGCATGTTTAAGTTCATAATAAATGCGTTTTCTATATAGGAGTCCACTGGCACAGGAGTACAGCGTGCCCTCCCGTGGATATGTGATTTATTTAATGTTCCATAGATCATCAATAACTATGTGCCATCTTGTGAACGAATGACTGTCATACCATCAACGACTATGTGTCATGCCGTGGACAATTATAATTCTGTATCATTCATGAATTATAAATCGTTATCATTAAACTGAAAGAAAGGAGGGATGTGGTGTTCTAGATTAGGACTTACGACGAGACCCGACTTCTGCCGGAAACACCCGAACTACATCAGTCACGGACGGGTCATCACTCGGGATGGACGTGTAGATATTAGACTCCGTGTCTCATGTATCACATGGCGTAGTTAGTAGTAATTAGCAATAGATAGTTATCAATAAATATAATATCCAGTTAATAAACAGCAGTCTGGTGTAGTAATCAAATAATGAACACGACACCTGTGGAATGTATGCCGTTAAAGGGAAGCTTAAAGTAAATTTTGATAAAACTAAAATAATTATCTTTGGCAGTACTAAACGTTACTATAACGAAAGATTAAATTTTTATATTAATGGAAATGAAATAAACATATGAGATGAATATAAGTACCTTGGATTATTATGTCTATCAATTGTAAGTTTGCAACCGCGCACAAGCATATACGTGAACACTCACGCAAAGCAGTATATTCCCTACTCAAAATGCTCGCAGATTAGATTTACCCATTGACTGCCAACTAAAATTGTTTCACCAATTAGTAGACCCGATCCTACTATATGGCTCTGAAGTAGGTGGAATTGAATGATGCGATCAACTGGACCAGGTAAAACAGCTTTTATTAGACATATTTAAAAAGTTAAGCGTAGTACACCAGCGTATATGTTGTTAGGTGAAACGGGCGAGCTACCAATATCTATACAGGTTAAACATCGTATAATAAAATTTTGGCAAGAACTTCTGAGCGGAAAAGAAACAAAGCTGTCAACAACACTTTATAGATATATGTTCGCAGATTACTCACAAAATGGAACTCGATATAGGTGGTTAATTAAAGTCAAAAATATTTTAGACGACACTGGGTATAGCTATCTCTGGACACATCATACTGTACAAAATATAAACCTGACGACAAAAAACATCAAACAAGTTCTCAAGGACCAATATATCCAAGGACGGGAAGGACAAATGTTAAACTCGTGGAAAGAGAACACATATCACGCATTCAAAACACAGTTCAAACCAGAATATTATCTACTCCATCTAACCGATTACCAGAGAATTACTCTTTCCCATTTCCGAACAACAAACGCTCACTTACCTATCCAAACGGCGTTGGGACAGGATAACCGGAGAAAAAAGATTCTGTAAATTATGCCAACAGAATGAAATCGGAGATGAATACCATTACTTATTCACTTGCGATTATTTAAAAAAAAGAAAGAGCAGACATCGTGCCTAAATCAAGCTACGCACATCCAAACTACTATAAGTTCCATAAGCTATTCTCTACGCAGGACATAAACTTGCTAGGAAAACTATCTAGATTTATCAGGGTGATTACACATCAATTCCATGCTCGTAGGAAGACAACGAATTAAAATGTACAATGGCGACAATGACAGACCACAGCAACAACGCTAAATGTTAGCGACTACGATGACAAAGAGAATGACAAGAGTAGCTTAGATTAGGAACAGCAATGATAGTAAGCGACAATAACTACGAAGACGACGAGTATGTCGAAGACGGCGACGATAGCAGCTTCACCAGCAATGACAACACCAACGATACAAAGCATTTACTACGACGACTACGAAATGAATACAAACAACATGAGCAACACCAACAAGAGCACCACCAACAAGAATACCAACAACACGAGCAAGATCAACAATAACAACATTTACAACAACAACAACAACAACAACTACAATATCAACTACTACTGCAATAACAACAACTCCAACAAAAACAACGGCAACAGCAACAACGACGACAACGACAAACAACAAGAACAAGAATAACAAGAACAACAACAACAACAACAACAACAACAACAACATCAGCAGCAGCAGCAGCAGCAGCAACAACAACAACAACAACAACAACAACAGCAACAACAGCAGCAGCAGCAACAACAACAACAACAACAACAGCTACAACAACAACTACAGCAATATCGAAACATGTATATGTGACTTCCACAAAATGGGCATTGACATGTTACGAGCCTTCGACACAATTAAGCGCTCAAAGATCCTAGATGTACTGTGCCAGGCCAGTTGTAATGAAGAAGAGCTACTACCAGTAGGACTACTGCTTGCAGACACCAAGCTGAGAGTATGAGTCAAGCCAGTGACGTCTGCAGAGTTTGAGACATCAATTGGCTCCCCACAGCGAGATGGTCTATCTCCGGTGCTTTTACCCTGTTACCTGGCTGCCGCTTTGGACTCGGTGCGGGAAAGTTCTACAAGACCAAACCCCTCAGTGTCAATACTTGGTATGTCGCGAGAGATGGAATATGTGGACGATGTGGACTTCATAGACGAGGAAACGAAACCCCTTGACGGACTTCTGCCAATAACTGCAAGCAAACTAAAATTTGAGAATATCTTTATGAATGAATCCAAAACAGAGTTCACCCACATATACCTATCAACAAAGCATAACACTAAAGAAATGACGAGCCACTTCGTGGCGGCGAACCGTGGAGGAAAAGTAGAATCCTGGGCTCACTGCTTTGAAGTACTGCTGACATTTCTACACGCTGCGTAATGGGGAACATAGCTTTCCAGTCATTCTGGAAACTATGGATTCGTAGATCAAAGATCCCCTTGATAAAAAGGCTACGTTTATACAATGCAACCTGTATATCCTTGATGCTGTATAGCTGTAACAGTTTGGCAGCTCCAAACGCAGCTCTAGACAAACTCGATGCCTGCCACCGCAAACACCTACGCACCACCACTGGACACCGATGGCCAGACAGCATAATCTCCAACAATGCACTATACAAGATGTGAATACGTCGCCACTGTCTGTAAAATTTCGCCCAGCAAAGATGGTCAGAAGAGAAACCAGCACAGAGAGCTTTGCAATTCGCCCTACTCGGAGCCAGCAAATACAAAGCCAGGACAGGACGCCATTGCATAAATCTGCTTGGCGTGCTACGAGGTGACCTCAAGAAAGCAGGACTTTAGTATCTGGTATAAATTATATCTACAATTTTTCTTATCGAATACAATATACACATGTATGATTACTCTATTCTGCGGCTGTAGTAGTAGAAACATCCTACAGCTGCAATCAGTCCTTCTTGGCATTTTCCCACTGTGTCTTGTCCTCTGCCGAAATCCTTAGCTTCCTCATGTCCATTCTTGACTTGAGTGTACCGGGTGTAAATAAATCATTTCGCTTCATTTCATTTCATTTCATTATTGCTAAGAACAGTTCATAATAAATAGATAGATAGTCCTTGAGTGTACAAATTACATAATTTTGTGGCTGGCAATGCGTAAGACAGCAGTAAGACGAATATAAACTTACTCAGTGTACATTTTATGTATAACTATATATTAACATATCTACAATCTTACTCGCATCCTGTCGTCATTTATTCAACGTTAATCCCCATATCATCATCATATACCGCCACGCCCACCCTCCATCAGACCTCTCCTTAGTTATTATCTATTTTACCCATTCGCCTCTCCTCGTTTCTTAATACGAAAGGAAACAGAGGTGGAACAAGGAGTGATCAGGTCGTTAAAACGAAATTCTAAAGCCCTCTCATCACAAATAACCATTCTACAAGATCATCTCTCCTCGTTTCCTAACACGAAAAGAAACGAAAGTGGAATGAGACCAGGTCGCTGAAAAGTCATCGTTATTTTTCCATTGTCTTCTTTGTCAACGGTACGCGTTCACGGCACAATGTCCGGATCACTATTGCCAATCCAACGCGCTTTCAGCCGCTCAAATTGCATACCTTTATATACTGGACCTTTCAACCTGACCAAAAAACAGCTTTGCAGTGGTCGTCAGACATTGCTATTTGAAAGGCCTAGAGAAGAGTATTTTTTGAATATTTAGCACTAGATTGACTGACTCGGTTTCATCTTTATTATTAGCCCTGTAGCCCCTCATATGCCAACAGCGCCTTAAAGCGCTCAAATTGCTACCCATATTAATTAACCATTTAATGGCCAAGCTCGTTTCAAAGAAAATTATAATTTTCGCACTTAGATTTCCTACAAACGGACATTCCTCATGGCCACTACAGGTGTCGTTTTGGCGGGCTAGACGATTTATGGATTAGTAGTCAAGAAAATCGAAGATTCAGCCCAGCCAGTGCCCATATGTAGGCCAAGAGTGTCCTATTTTAAATGATTTACCACTGGAATGACTGGCTCGGTAATAAATCGACCACTCTTGGCCTACAAATGGATTTGTCTCAACACGCATCATAGATCTTTTAGCCAGTTTGATAATTAAAAGGTTAACCTGACACAAGAGGGGTTAATGGTCAAACCGGCGAAAAGGAATTCAGTGGTACATTTACAAAAATAATCTTCTAAATTATAAACATCTTGAAAACTATTGACCATCAAAATGTTTAATTGATATATCATGCAGTATTTTGAGCGTTTTGAGGCGCTGTTGACACAAGAATGGTTAAACGACGGAAGTGAGGGTGCAATTTCTGTCCAGATAGATGTAGCTTCATTCATTTTGTATCTGCATAGGCCCCAGAGAAAGAAAGTAGAGACAGAGATAATGTGTATTGTGATACTGAAAACGATCATTATAATGTACAGATATTGCTACAAAATTGTAGTTTGCGTTGACTTAAATGCACCATTTCACTCAGATCGGCCAGATAGCAGAGATAAGCTATTATCTAAGTATGAGATAGGCCTTTTCATAGCAGCAGAGTACCTGAAATATCCCACCTTCAGCTTAAGCGTCGGCAAATCGCAGACATCCGGGTTGTAGAACTAGGCACAGAAGAAAACCTCTCCCCCCATTTGCCTGTAACAGCATCGCTTGTACCTAATGGCGAACGAGATCACACTAAAAGGCTGAAACCAAAGGCCAATAAAAAATACAAGTGGACGGATGGTAATATCGTCCATTATAAGAAGGATCTGGAAAACAGACTTAGTAATACCAGTTGGGACTATCAGAAACTGAACCACTGCATCTTCACCCTGATAACATGCCTATGCTCATCAGGAGCATACTAGCAGCAATTTTGATTTACCAGGACTAAGCCTCCAAACATTGCAGCAATACGGATAACTGAAACCATAGCCGGCAAAGTACACACAGACTCCATAGCACGTTGCCTGTCAGAAAGCTTTTGATGTATTCTACCACCATTCCGCAGTGCTCAGGCTATATATCGCAGAGTTTGGATGAAATCTGTGGTAAATTGCTAAGGAAATATACAGCCATATGACAGCCATTGTGAAATGTGAAATGACAATGGCATAACTCATCATCAGTAAACATCACTCATGGACTCCTACGGGGAGAGAAAGCCTCAGCAGATGTTCACTAGTATACAAGGATTACTGACTGCACCTATTAGAAGACACAGCAAGCAGGATATAAATAATAAAAAATATATGTTAATTGGGTCTAAATTAAACACGGATTTCAGATTTCGGACAAAATTCACTGCGGGGCTGTTTAAACACTCCGTATTTAAACTACGCTGCGTGGTTAGGTTTTATGGCTGCATAGATTACATAACCAGGGTAATGAATACCTATTATAAATTAACACATATAGATTAACACGTTGATCTATTTTTATATATGACATTCCTTTCTCCCAAGATGCATCCATTCGCAAAGTTTGAAGACCTGGGAAAATGTGGAGAAGCGTGATATATTTCTATGCCGAAACTCTTCGCCACATTTTCTCAGGTCAAACAAAACTTTGCGGGTGGATGCATCTTTGGAGAAAAGAATGTGAAATACGAATATAGTTCAACGTTTTAACGTCCTTTAACGTCGTTTACAACTCATTTAGCCCAATCTTTAAAAAATAAGTGAAGAAAAAATGTTTTAAAAGAGGATCAAATGCCGTTCATTCGTTAGCTTGCTCATTCGTTCGTCCGTCCGTCCACCCGTCTATCAATCCGTCCATCCGTCCGACCGTCCGCCCGTTCTTTCACTATTTTCGCTATTTTTCAGTATTTAACATGAGCACCCTATCTACATCATGCCATTGCTGCTACAGTCACGCTGTTTATCCGAGATAAAAAAATCAACTGCTATGTTGTCAGTCGTTTGCTATTATCCAATAACCTACATACATTGTAATATAGTAAGGCAATAACGAGCCAACGCGCTCTCTAGTAACCCTTTGACCCTCGAATTTGTTCAGGAAAATATCAATTTCAAATAGAAAATGTCCATTTGCCGACCAAGAGAATACTATTTTCGAAAATTTATCAAAGGAATGACTGGCTCTGTTATCGAGCCAGTCATTCCAGTGGTAAATTAAAAAAAATAGTCTTCTCTTGGTCGGCAAATGGGCATTTCTCAAGACCACTACAGAAGCCGTTTTTGGCTGATATGAGTGTTAAAGGGTTTGCCCTCAACTTTGTTCAAGAATTTTTTCTAATAGAGATTGTCAATTCTCCTTATACCGCACTCGTGTGTACGAATTGCATATTATTGATAAATCATTTTAATAACTGTTGAATATTCTGAAACTAATTTGACTTGAAAACATGTTCAATTCAGTATCTCTGTGTACCTTTTCCAAATGTACGAACTGTATGTCATTTATAAATCAGCAACTTTCGAATATTTTGAAACCAATTTGTCTGACATATACTCAAGTTACCTTCTCTATGTGCCATTTTCAAGGGTACGATTTGAGTCACAATCTAATAGCTGTTGAATGTGTTGTCCTTTCTCTTTATGCTACTTTCTAGTGGGGTGAGGTTGGTGGGGGGGGGCGGCGGGTTGGGGATGGGGGGGGGAGGGGCAGGCGAGGTCTGGTCTATTCATTTTGTTAGAAAATAGTATTAAAATAACGAGTTCAATATCAAAATTGTATACACCATTGCGCAAATAAACGAATCAGCATTGCAACTAACAATAACAGAAAGCTTATTGAAATATAACCATATTTAAAACAGACATAGAAGATGAGACAAAATTAAGGTTTTCATTTATTGGGAGCCGCTTTCTGATTGGTCGAAATTTCCCAATCCTTTCTGAAGGTGAAGAAAATGGCTGCGATGCCGAAAATCTGGCAAAATGTGGCATTTGCGATGGTTAAAAGCCGGATATGATAGCGTTGTCACGTTTTTGCCCAGGATTTACTCCGCAAGCTCTTTATTACTATATAAGGAGTCTACATGATGGCTTTTATGGCCCACTGTTCCTTTCCTTTAATGAATCTATTAACCTGTTTACACATGGCCGCACAATTGCAGAAGTCAACCCCGTTGTGATGTAATAATTATTTGATTTGCAAGTTTGAAACCGATATTTTATTGAAAGGCAAACATTTACTTTTTTAGTTTATAAATTATTCTCAAAATGAACCATCACGTGTGAGATGTAAGTTCACCTTTCCAGAGGACCCACCCATCATATGACGTCATAATGAACTGGGTGATGTGTAGAATGACATCATAATGAATGACGTCATGAATGACGTCGATAAGTACGTGACGAACGCATATTTGAAGACGGTCTATGCGTTGTTGTACAAATTGTCCGCTTTTATTATTTAATAAATATTCTGTTGAATATTTTGAAACTAATTTAACTGGGCGCTGTTGCTGCCCAACAGACTGTGTCAAATGCCTTAACTAAGTTTATGAACGGACACTAAGTACATTCTTTGTTTGTGCACGTATTTTTATTAATGAATGGAGACTAACGGTGTGGTCGGATTTGGAGTAACCTTGTCTGAAATCAGCCTGATTTTCTTTTAAGAGTTTTTCCACCACGATATAATTAATTGTTCTTGCGTTGTGTGCAGAGGTAAACAGATTTCCTAAACAGCGAACAAACAGTATGGGTATATAATCTTTTGGCTCAACGTTCCCCCCCCCCCCCCTTATCTTTATAGATGAGAATGTTAAGACATGCTGTCCGGGCCTCTGCTACATAGCCATTATCCAAGATATCATTACGTAGTTTGTACTAGATTGGAATCATCGCCTGCTGAGTCATTTTAAAATACTCATTTAACACATCGTCGGCCGCTGAGAACTCACCACAGTTTAGATTTCTAAAAACTTTAAGGATTTCTTCATCTGGTGTATTTTCAATTTAAAGTGCTGCTTTCAGGATGAGTGTATTGACCATTGCCATATATTCCTATATTGAGTCACTACGGCTTAAGTTCTTAATCTTATGTTTTACTTTTCTTTGCGTCACAGGATTGCTATATTTATAGTCTTTTTGTACGTTCTACCGGCTTCTATCATAATCTTTTTAGAAGTTTCTGTTTTAGTAGACGGTTTATATATACTTAGCTCTATGGTACTTTTCTCGTGCCTTTTTACGGCGAGGTGTGTATCTAGGGTCGCTGTATTTTGGCTGTTTTTTTTAAATTAGCCATAGCACAAGTTCGTATCCTTTCTCCAAATGTGTTTATAGACGCTGTTCTGAACAGTTCGTTTATATTTCCTGCTGTTTGGTTAACACGTGACAAGCTAATGGCTGTCCTATTTATGGACCGTTTTAATCCTTTAACACTAATGTCAACCAAAAGCGGCTTCTGCAGTGGACTTGAGAAATGTCTATTTGCAGAAAAAAGACTATTTTTGAAAATTTACCACTGGAATGACTGGCTCGATAACCGAGCCAGTCATTCGAGTGGTAGATTTTCAAAAATAGTCTTCTCTTCGTCTACAAATGGACATTTTCTATAAGAAAAATTTGAAACTTTCTTGAATAAATTCGCGAGTTAAAGTGTTAATTAAGCAAATGCCGGATTGTTAAGAAAATTATGGTTAAACGCGTCCGCTTTTTCAAATATCCAACAAGTAGGTTGTATTTTGTCAGTTCTGTACTTTTTGCCATCAGATGGCACAGTTTTAACTGCGGATACTTTACTGCTATTCTTATTTGGGAATCGATATGATTCGTTTCTTTCGTGGAAACAAGGAGATGGGACGATGATTATTTTGTCGACCTGGGGCCGTGTTCACGGAGGGGCCGTAGCCTGCACCTGGCATAGCTGCATTGTAGTCTTTATGGCGTCATTAAAAATTATGACGTGATATTTCCCAACGTGGTTGCGCCGGGTGTGGGCTGCGACCCGTTCGTGAGCGCGCCCCTGGTCTCACTCATCATTCCTCTCTTGCTGTCTTGGAGATTATTGGTAACTAGTTAATGAATAGAAACATAGAAGCGAGGGACGAAATTTCTCTATGAATTATTGCTATAACTATATCCTAATTTAATTGTATGTTTTATACGCTATCCGTCATGCATGTATAATATGTTGTACACTCAAGGGCTGATGGCCTATTGTGAATAAATTATTACATTACATTACATATTATGATACTGCCAATGCACATTGCACATCAGACGTGAACACGGAATGGTCGACTATATTGAAGCTATTGATAGAGCGAAGTAACCCATGCGACGATATAGCATAATCGACACTGGATCCGTTCTTGTAAGTCAGTTGTCCTAGGAATTTATCATTTCTTGTTCTACCATTATATAAGAAGATTATTTGATTTACAAATGTAAATAATTTTCTTGCCGTATGCATTCGGTCTACTACTATCGCTATTTTACCGTCTAATTTGGTTATAGGGGGAATTGCGGGACACAGCTACTATATCATCCAGATCTGCGTGGCATAATGTCTAATAAATCATGACCCATTTCCAGTCGAGCGTCTAGTTGTCCGGTTTTTGCATTCATGTCGCCTAATTATAGTATATATTCGGTATTATTTTCAAAGGAGAGCAGTTCTTGTTCTAGTTCATCAACGGTATCTAAACTTGAGTACCTTGGGTTTGTCGATGAGATATATATGTTTCCAATTCATCTTTCCAGAGTATTCATCTATCATCTAACGTCATATGACGTCATAATCAGCTAAGCGGCGTGTAGGATGACGGCATAGTCATTACGTCATAAATGATTGTATTTGGCCCGTCTTTAGCTCTTAATATTCCGATACGTTGTACGAGTTGTATGTCTCTACTATTTAATAAACATGTTGTTGAATATTTTGAAACTAATTTGACTGGACACTGTTGCTGCCATAAGTATCAACAGCGTCCAGTCAAATTAGTTCCAAAATATTCATCTGTATAGTTTTCTGGAAATTGATAGTCAGGGAGTTCAGAGATCGATCGATCCCAAGACGAGCGAGGTGTGGGTGGAGCTTAGATAGAGATGGGTGGGGCATAGATAAAAATGGAAAGGTCCATTGCAATTTTACTTGATAGATTAGCAAGATTTTCAGGTATCGTAATCCATTGGACATATGGTCTTGGGGATGTGAATTCTACATAGTCTGCTATATTTTTCTTACCACTATTGCTAACCCTCCAGAACTTTTAGTGCCATTTTTTTCTATTCTTCAAGTATACTTTATAATTTAGAATGCTTATCACGTAATTCTCATTCATGTTCGTTTCAGCTATACAGATTAGATCATAGCTGCTTATAAATCTATTCATTTCCGGGTTTTCTAATTTGCCTTTATTTCGGCAGACATTTACAAACGCAACGCTACATGACTTAGTTGATAATGGTGCTCGATGTGAGGATTCAGCGTAGTCGTATTGTTCATCGCATTCGTCGGCGTCGTCGCCGCCGCCGTCGTCATCGCCTCTGTCGTCGTCGTCGTCGTCGACGTCGTCGTCGTCGTCGTCGTCGTCGTGGTCGTAGTCGTTATTTTTGATATGTAAATTAGAAATTACCAAATTTATGCAACTTCTCGCAGAGGAGTTGTTTTATACAATATACTGACCCATGCGAATAGAAATGCACTAAAATAATGTTTATGAATCTCATCGAATGCCCCGCCCATTTCTATCTAACCTCCGCCTTCTTTGTAGTGTGTTGGTCTCGATCTATACACTTTGAATCTTGAATTACCAGAAACCCAATTTCGAGGAAACTATACATACGCTGTTGCATATTTCGAACCTAATTTGACGGGGGAGTGTTGCTCCCAGTTAAATTAGTTTCAAAATAGTCAACAGAATGTTTAATAATTTACAAATCCATCAAAGACATTCGTATACTTGACGGACTTTTGGACATCCATGACGGAGGTATAATACGTCAACGATGGTGACATCAGCGGATATATGGCGTACTTGATTACGATGCCATAGAGGCTTTAGGCCCACTTGAGTGACAGATCGGATTCCGCGGTTGCAATTTAACCATCAGACATATTGAGAAAAATTCTAAATTATGGAATCAGAATTTTGTGTCAGGAAAAGTTATATTTCCAGAATTCATAGCTAACATTCTCCACAGCATATTTAACTTGTAACAGAGATCTCCTCATAACAGGTACATATCCATACGCCATTCTCTCGCAACGGAAATTAGAAATCACTCAGACAGAGTTAAAACACGTGTGTAGCCATCATCCTCACTGGTCGAAAAGATGATATTTCCGTAAGCCAGGTTGCCACATACATCGAATGTAAAACTATTATAAAGAATGCACCACTTTTAGCCGAACAGAATCAACTTAGTATATCAACTATCTTTGTTCATAGCTAAATGTCATATGTTATATGGAGACATTTGCGATATTATTTAATGATATTTGCCCAACTTTCTTGATTTTTAAAATATTAAATGGGAACGATGTTGAAACTATAATTTATCATAAATAGAAGTGTTGCCATGTTTCTCAGGACAGATTTGAGGCATCCGATTTGGCACTCAAGTATCTGATGTCATGATCAAATATTTCACATGTTAGCTGATGCTACAATCGTAATTATATACTTGAGTCACAAATTGGTTCTTCAATTGTGGGTCATCTTAACATGTTATTAGGAGGGGTGCATGGGGTGTGTGGTAAAACATTGTTATTCACAATATCCTGAGATCACGAAATATTAATATAGCGTGTGGTCGCCTGAATATTGGAAAATGTCTATCTTGCTTGAGTGGTGTTGGCCATGATATGTAGACACGTCGTGAATGATGTCGTTGAGAAACTTCGCCAAACAGTTGAATATATTGAAAGTACTTTAACAGTAAGCTGTTCCTCAAGAGAATCAAGTCAAAGTAATTTCAAAATAATCAATCATAATCAAGTGAGCTTTCTCACAAGTGCCGTGGCCAGTTTATTGGCCATGAATATATATTGGTAATGCATTAAATAAAAATCCTCTTATCAACAACAGCCATCGAAATGTCAATGGCAAAGACAATCACTCAGTTACAGACAGCAGTGTCTGGTCTCCAAGCTGAATTTAAAGAGAACTAATGTGGCGTGGTTTGTGGGATAATGGCTAGATTTGATCGAATTACATGGATACGTTATTCGTCCCTTGGCGAACATTCAATCTATTGTAATGGGGATCTTGATAATTGTGTCGCAATTCGTTTCAATTTCCAATCATTTTATTGGTCAAATGATGTTAGACGTATTAAAGGAGTTGCATAGTCTGATCCATAAGCCTATTTAGTCCGCCACATCACAGGTCTCCAACGCAAGTGATTGATAGACACTTTATTTCAGCATCAGTGATTCGTCAGGATAATATCTCCTATGACGTCTCTCTCTCCCCTCGCCCCCCCCCTCTCCCTCTCTCCCTCTTCCCTCTCTCTCTCTCTCTCTCTCTCTCTCTCTCTCTCTCTCTCTCTTTCTGTGTTCCCCTATTTCTCTCTCCTCTCTCTATCGCTTCCACACGCTCTCCACTCGTTCTCTCTACAACCCCCTCTCTCTGTGTGTCTCTCTCACTCTCTCTCTCTCTCTCTCTCTTTCTCTCTCTCTCTCCGGCCCCTTTCTCTCTCTCTCTCACTCACTCCCTCTACCCTCTCTCTCTCTCTCTCTCTCTTTCTGTGTTCCCCTCTTTATCTCTCCTCTCTCTATCGCTTCCACACGCTCTCCACTCGTTCTCTCTACAACCCCCTCTCTCTCTGTGTGTCTCTCTCACTCTCTCTCTCTCTCTTTCTCTCTCTCTCCGGCCCCTTTCTCTCTCTCTCCCTCCCTCCCTTCCTCCCTCGGCTTCCCTGTTTCTTTCTATTGCCCCCCCCCCCTCTGCATCACAATCTCATACATCCAATCGCTACGGAAAACATACACACTTCCCACCAATTCTTCTTCCACACACACGACCCTCTCTGCAATTCATGTACTTTCGCTCTCAAATTTGCCACTCCATCCATAAACTATCACATAAGGATTGAAGCGTTTGCATACCGGGTTTAATTTGCAATATTCACGCAATGCAGATGCTATTTTATTAAGGTGTGAAAGTTAAATGTTTTATACTTAATGAAGCAAACGATAATGAACCTTTCGAGTCCATCCATCTATCGCCTGACGCCATATGATGCCATAATCAAGTATAAGTGACGTGTAGGATGACGCCATAATTAATTATAGCATGGCTGATTCGATATAGTCCGTCATTAGCGCTTATTAGTTCGACGCGTTGTACGAATTGTATGTATTTACCATTTAATAAACATTCATAGGCAGTAACATCACCCTGTCAAATTAGTTTCAAAATAAAACAGCTTACCTGTATAGTTTTCTGGAAATTGATAGTCGAGGAGTTCAGGGATCGATCGATCCCAACACAAGCGATGTGTGGGTGGAGCTTTGCTAGTGATGGGCGGGGCATAGCTAAAAGTGGAAAGGTGCATTAACACACGGGTTCCTTCACGAACAGAGATGTTGTGTTATTTGCAGCTCGCTAAGCCTCAATGTTGCCTGATGAATCCCATCTGTCACTCAACTATGTGACGGCAAAAAATAAATTAGTTTACATGTAGCGTTACCTAATAAATGACCTAGCTATGTCCGTCATGAACTTTTTAAAGTCCGCCAGTCGCAAGAATTGTATGTCTTTACTATTTAATACACATTCTGTTGAACATTTGGAAACTAATTTGACTGGCTACTGTTGCTGTCGCATGCGTATAACAACGCCATCCTATACTAAATTCAAAATATTCATCAGGTTAGTTGTATAAGTACCATGAAATTGCAATTCTGGGAATCCTGAATTTAAAGAATACAAATCCATCGCAACACGGGCAAACCATAGGCAGAGCTTAGCTAGTAGACATCGGCGGGGCAGAGCTAAAAAGTAGATTTACCCATTGATGTTTACTAATCTATGCCGTCAATCCCATGATGACGTCAACATGTTTATTTTTGTCAATGTCTATAGTAACAAACCAGGTTTTCTAATGTTATCATTGCGAGTAAATCTTGGTTTAAGACTGAATCATTTGAAAAGTCACACAAGATGACCCAAAACTGTGATCCACTTTTGGAACATATCGTCCATTTAATCCCGTTAAACTGTGTCATTCGCCATTAAGTAGCATCGACCTGTTCTCACGACAAAAAATGTTTCCACAGAAAATATGTTTTAGAACCACAAGGTAATTATTATATTTAATACAACAAAGGATGTCACTGTGGCATTAATGTCAAGCATCTTATTATCATGCCCAAACCCTTACGGTCCGAAACGTGGCATTCGAAGATTCATTGGTAACTTATTATGTGTTCGGCTGAACATAGCAGCAGCATGTTCTTCGTACATTTCCGTCAAAATGTTCAAGACCTTTCCGGAATAGTTAAATGGTTATTACTGCTTTCTATGCTTTTGTTCACATCCTTTATCTATGAAGTATATTTTGCGATACACCTTTACAGTTTATCCATCCATCATCTGACCGCATATGACGTCATAATCAACTCAGTGACGTGTAGGATGGCCTCATAAATTACTCGATTTAGTCCGTTTTTAACACTTAATAGTCCCACACGTTTTACGAATTGAGTGTCTTTACCATTTAATAAACATCCTGTCGAATATTTTGAAACTAATTTGCCTTAGGCAGCAACAACACCCAGTCAAATTAGTTTCAAAATAATCGCAGACTACACTGCTTATAATGCCAGGCATGTTTTAAAACACACAAATTAAGGGTGCAGTACAAGCAAAAAAATCGGTTTTTAAAAAACCCAGCGAATACGTCACCAAGGATCATATATTCCTTTGAAATGGAATTTTCGATTGCGGAGAGTTGTTTCTGTAGAGTCAACCTTTCAGTCATGTCATATAACTCTGCCTTGGATCTGACAACATGAAAGGTTTGTTTGTCTCGCTGCCAAATGATGAATGTCTCTCGGGAAGAAATTCAAATTTGACATACGGACGTGTCGAAACTGGCAGACACTACTTAAAGAGAAATAAAATACATGTCTATTTGTTAAAGGGAGGCTAAACTCATCTCAAATGTTGTATCGAACCGACGGAATCTGGTTTATAGATTCCATATCATTCATATGCTGTCACATTCCCTTATCTGTATCACAATTATCAGCTTTGTAATATTGCGTAAACGTTGAACAGTGAGCGCCACCATTTTGTCTCCTCGAGCATAGATAGAGTGTGATGCCATGTAAGTGCTAATGTATTACATTCCTTATTACGTAATACTCACCCCGTTGGATATTTTGAAACCAATTTGCCTGGAAGTTGTTGCTGCCTATGGCATTAAGAACTTCCAGTCAAATTAGCTTCAAAATATTCAACAGCTTACCTGTAAGATTGTTTTACACCACATTGGCAAACAATAGCTGGCACCTCACTGACTGAGCGTATCTACCGAGGCAGACACGCTAAGTTTTTTCTAACAGGTTGAAAAGTAGAATATGACAGCCATCATATGCTATAGAAATGTGTCAACATTTAGCTCTTAAAACCTGAATATCTTTCGGTGTCGGTATGATAAAAAGCTAAAATGTCATGGATGGATTATGTGTGGCAAATTCTATCACATGATTGTCCGCATGATAATCGTGATGCATATAACGGAATGTGACAGGATATGAATGACATCGAATCTATAAACCATAATCTGGTGTTGCAGTATAACATTTGAGATAAGATTAGCATCCCTTTACGTCAGTAGTAAAGGGGCCTGCTGGGAGCTATTGTTATGCAAATGAGCTCTTGGCCTATTTAAATACTGCGTTCTGATTGGTTGTTCTGAATGAGTGGGTGGAGTCCATCGTTCTAAATGAGTGGGTGGCCGCTGTGAGCTATTGTTCTAAATGAGCGGGTGTATGCTGTGGGCTATTGTTCTAAATGTCCGGCTACACGCTATTGTCTGTTTAAATGACATATGCGTGTTAATGCATAGGTTACTGTGTTTTTAAATAGGTATTTACATGCATGCGTAATGATGAGCGTGTTCTGGCTGATCATGTCTAACGTATTAATTAAGTGGGCAGAGGCGACCACCACCACCCTGCTCTCATTGTTAAAAAGACATTTTGAAACTAAACATAATTGTGGCTTCCTATGTCATTGAACATGACTTTTGAATAATGGCATGAATGATAGTGGTCACATATGAATTACAGGTGACCAGTTGTGCACTATTGTTTTCCTGTCAAAATGATTAATGTGGCATTTGACCCTATTTCGTCAATTAGGATTTAGAACAATAGCATCCAGCATCCACCTGCATGAATAATAGCACACAGCCATGCCATTTAGAATGATCGCTCGCAGCACCCACTTATGAACAATAGTGCATAGCTGGTTGGTAGCTGTTGAATATTTTGAAATTACCATGAAGTGTAGCTTCCCATGTCAAAATAGTATTAAAAATATTCATTTAAACTACTTATTGCACCATGATTTAGGTTTGAAAAAAATCAAAATGTTAAAATATAGTTCATTCCTTAGTCGTATACCTGATGAACATTTTGAAACTAGCGTGCCTTGTAGCTTCCTATGTAAAATTGGTATCAAAAAATATTTGCTTACACTACTACCGCACCATGATTTAGGTTTGAAAACTCAAAAAGTTAACATATTATATCTGGTGAATATTTTGAAACTAGCACAAATTCCAGCTTCCTATGTCAAATTAGTGTCAAAAAATATTCGCTTAAACTACCACTGTCCCACGATTTAGGTTTGAAAAATCAAAATGTTAAAATATTATATCTGATGAATATTTTGCATCTAGCACGAATTCTAGCTTCCTATGTCAAATTAGTATAAAAAGATATTCAATTAAACTACCACCATGCCATGATTAGGTTTGAAAAACATCAGAAAATAACATTTTATGAATTTTGTAAGTTTTATGATATTAAATTGTGACATTTGACCCTATCTCGACCAATCAGGATTTAGAAAAATAGCGTCCAGTGGCCACCTGCATGAACAGTAGCTCACAGCATACACCCACTCATTTAGAACAATAGCGTCCAGCGTCCACTTATGAACCATATCACACAGCCAACACTTATGAACAATAGCAGACACCTGCATGAACAATAGCACGCATCAGCCACCTGCATGAACAAAATGGGTTCTAGTTAGTATAAAAGTGATATGATTTAACATAAACGCATGTATCGACTGCTACATGCTATAAAATTGATTGACGACATTAATAGAATTGTGTTAAAATTAATAATGAGAGTTTAATGTGTAAAGAAGTTGTCAATATATAGTGAACTTATTCTCTCGATAGTAATCTTGTTTCTTAAAACAAGCAGTGAACTATACACCTGTGCAAAAGTTAAGCACCACCCTATTTTTACGCACATGCGAGGGTATATTCATGTGCTATGAAGAAAGCAATAGCATAAACATTTATGTACCCATCCATCTTAGTGCAAGAGGTAATAATGCAACTAGAGGAATGCTGATTATGATGGTGGGGAAACACTGTATGTTTTTGTTTGAACTTGAAAACGAGGCCTGAATATGGTTACGTTGACACAACTGACAACTATTGCCCTACAGTTGACACACGTGGCTAGATTGTCATTAATGGTGTCTGAAAACGAAGTTTAACATCTGTGCACGAGTTTGAGACTGTCATTATTAATACCGGGTATATCCACCTTGTGCCTGGATGACGGCCTGGACACGACGTCTCATGCTGGTCACCAACTGACTGATACGCCATTGTGGTATTCGTTGCCATTCAAGATGGAGTGCGTCTGTTAATTCCTGTAGGTTCTGCACAGGAGGATCCCTCCTTCTCACCATGTTTCCCAGAATGTCCCAGATATGCTCAATAGGGTTCATGTCAGGGCTCCTTGCTGGCCATGGTAGGGTTTCGATGGCATTCTGGCGGAGGTATTCATGCACAGCTCTAGCACGATGTGGTCGGGCGTTGTCATCCATGAATATAGGGTGGGTTCCAGGTGCATGATTTACAAAATGAGGGACCACAACTCTATCCAGTATGGAATCTTGATATCTTTGTCCATTTAGTGTTCCAGGTACAGTCAACAGATCCAGCTTACAATCAAATGAGATGCACCCCCATATCATAACGGAACCTCCACCAAATGGAACTTCTTCCATGCTGTTACGTTGGTCGTACGCCATGCGTCTGGACCTCCATACACGAGTTCGACCATCTGTGGCATGAAGCAGGAACCGACTTTCATCGGACCAGTGTACCTGTCTCCAGGATCTCATGTTCCAGTGTCTTCTTTCGTTGCACCACCTCAGACGCTCCTCTTTGTGGTGTGCAGTGAGGAGAGGACGTCTGACAGGTCTCCTAGCTTTCATGCCAGCAGCATACAGTCTCCTTTTGACGGTAGACATTGACACTCTATTGCGCGTTTCCCATTGCTGGCTGAGCACTCTGCTGTTGGTGAATGGAGATCTCCTAACAAGGCGTACTAGGGCTCGATCATCACGGGCAGTAGTCTTCTTCGGTCTTCCAGATCTAGGCCTGTCCTTCACCTCGTTAGTTTGCCCATGTTTTGCAATCAAACGACTGATTACAGTATGGTTAATGTTCAGCTGTCTGCCAATCTCTCTGCATGACATACCAGTGGTATGCATGCCTATGATTTGCCATTTCACACGATCACTTAACCTTCGTCTTGCCATAGCGGTTCACAATCAAGAGCTAATTCTCTCTGTACAAATAAACCACGGTCATGAACACAAAATTCCTAATCTTGTCGCCTAAATCTGTATGTAATGTTCTACACCTCAAACTGGACTTTTACATAACTGAACACGTGTGCTGTTTCCCGCCACGCACGGACATCAAGTGGCGTGAAGTCATGCATGCATGTGCATTTCGTACTTGGAATTATGTCAGCTAACGCGGGGACAAAAATTATGGCAGCCTAGTTGTACCATCATGTTTCTACGTTCTATTGTTTTTGCTGGTGCTTAACTTTTGCACAGATGTATATATTTGACCATTTAGCATTAGGATATCGATTTATTTACACAATTATGGATGATAAAGTAAATGAACAAGAGAATGCTATTAATGCACTCTTACAGCAGATGGCCGATGAGGATCGTATGACATTACACAATGACATTACACAATGCATGGATCGGACACCATGTGAAAGCATACTTGGCCATGCTTATCAAGTGCCTAGCTTTGATCAAACAGTGCAACGTGTTGTGCAAAATAAGACTAGTGACTATGTGATGAACTTTATGCAGCAAATATTATCATGTATTCCGCTTATTAATGATGCTCTTAATCAATATTTGCAGCATGTTGACCCTGAGCTATTGAGCAATAATGAACAATTTATCTTGAATCTGTTGGATAATGACAGTGCACCTGCTCCTACTGCCATCACAGTTGATGCGAATATTATGCGGCAAATATCCCAGTGTTTACCACACACTGATGTACCTTCTTCTAGCCAGCCTCAGTACGGCGGTGTACTGGAATATGGTAACTATATAAATGAGCCTACATGACAAGTGCCTATCTTCGATCAAACAGACCAGTGAATCACGCAAAATGTGACTAGTCACTGCTGACGAACATTATGCAGCAAATATCTGCAAGCATTCTGCTTAATAATGATGGTCTTAATCAATATTTGCAGCATGTTGACACTGAGTTAATGAACAATAATGATCAATTTCTAACTGATTATTTAGATAGTGACATTGCACCTGCTCCTAATGACATTGCGGTGGATGCGAATATTATGCGACAAATATCTGACTGTTTACCACACGTTGATGTACCTTCTTCTACCCAACCTCAGTTTGTTGATGTATTAGAACATGGTAACTATATAAATGTACCTACACAACAACTGCTTATATTCAATCAAACTGAACAGCAAATCGTGCAAAATGAAACTAGTGACGATGTGGTGAACATTATGCAGCAAATATCTGCATGCATTCCATTCACTGATGATGATCTTAATCAATATGTGCAGCATGTTGTCACTGAGCTATTGAGCAATAATGGTGCTCAATTTCTAACTGATTATTTAGATAGTGACATCATACCTGCTCCTAATGCCATCGCGGTGGATCCAAATATTTTACGGCAAATATCTGACTGTTTACCGCATGCTGATGTACCTTCTTCTAGCAAACCTCAGTTCGTTGATGTATTAAATGTAAATGTACCTACACGAAAAGTACCTATCTTAGATCAAACGGACCAGCGAATATGCAAAATGAAATTAGTGATGACATGGCGAACATTATGCAGCAAATATCTGCATGCATTCCATTCACTGATGATGATATTAATCAATATTTGCGGCATGTTGACACTGAGCTATTGAGCAATAATGACCAATTTTTAACTGATTATTTAGATGGTGGCATCGTACCCACTCCTAATGCCATCTCAGTGGATGCGAATATTATACAGCAGATATCTGACTGTTTACCGCATGCTGATGTACCTTCTTCTAGCCAACCTCAGTTCATTAATGTATTAGATGTAAATGTACCTACATGACAATTGCTTATCTTCGATTAAACTGAACAGCGAATCATGCAAAATGTGACTAGCACCAACATAACGAACATTATGCATCAAATATCTGCACGCATTCCACTCACTAATAATGATCATAATCAATATTTGTTAGATGATGACCATGATCTATCGATCAGTAATGATCAATTCTTCTTATATAATGACGTTGTATATGCTCCTATCCAACCCCAGGTAGGTGGTTGTCTGATCGATTATTCGGACTATATAACATTGAAGACTATACGTAAGTTCCATAGTAAAAAATATCATATTGATGGTACTGAATATAGTGTATCATTTAAGAAATATCCTGTTGCTGATTCCCCATTAACTCATTCAGAGTTTATATCAGGAGGGGTTCAAACTCTGCTCAATATGTATAGTGCCTATAACAATGTTCAATCAAATGACCACATAATAATTGGGATCATTCAATCAGCATTGGATATGCCTATCACAATGGATTTTATGACGTGGAATAAAATTACAGTGGATCAAATTTTGGATTCGATTGAAAAAGTAATTTAGTCAAACACTAAATGTAAGCTCTCAGATAGCTTTAAGTTTCATGTTTTTTGTGTTGAGGACTACAACTCTGGTGGTCGGCATGATATTCACTGCAGTGTGATCCATCGTAAACATTTAAATCTGCTAAATATACATTGCCATGATAAAAACGTATTGTATGTAAAAAAATGTATCATATCTGTCTGTGCAGAATATCCATTCTGTTTCGCAGCTGGTATATATTTTTCGAGAAAACAAAAAATCAGATCACTAAACATGAATGGAACAATTTGACTCATAATAAAACATATAAGACGCATATGGCGCGTGAGTGTCATGCAGCATGTTGTATTCCTGAAAGCGAGATTAATAGTACTGACTGGATGAAATTTCAACAACATTTCGGCAACAAATTTAGTATCCGCGTCTACTCTGAGTCAACGCATGAATGTCTATTCAGGAGCGCCTCTACTACTCTACCATCAATATATCTTTTACATTCAGAACGCGATAATCACATTTCATTAATAACGTCTATTGTAGCATTTCCTTTGGTGCACAATTACTGTCCCCATTGCGACATATCATATAGTAATACTCACGATGGGCAAGTAAAACTGTATGAAGTCTTGCCCTTACTCGGTTGTCGCATAGCCTATCATGATATGGATTCTGTGGTATTCAGTACCCATGAAGGTGAGCCGACCATTCAAGATCGAAGCGGGTATCTAGGTTCTTGGACAATTGAAATACCCTCCGACTATGTGTTAACAAGTTTTTGCACACTTGGACCAAAAATCTATTGTCTTGAAATGAAGTGCCACGATGATCCATCGATTGTTAAACAGGTATCAATGGTTAAAGGTTTAATGCTGGGTACTGAACAATCAAAATTTTGATGTGATGAAAAGATCCAATGATCAAATTATAAATGATGGTGAAATTACGGATAGTAACAGCAAACTACTAAGCTACCCATCTAAGATCACACGCACATCTCAATTTAAAATTCTTTCAGTCAATAGTAGTAAGATCTTCAGACCCCTCTTCAAAAAACGAATTTTGAAACTGGGTGATTTATCTTCTGTTTCATATGGTTACACTAGCATAGTATAAATATAAATAGTAACGATGTACTGCTATTGCTCAAAAGTGTGTATAACTTCATGGTTAAGGTACAACGCTTATGTAATATATGATAAACAACTATTAATGCCATAATATTGATGCCTTAAATTAATATATTGTGCTTAACCCTTTAATGGTCCATCCATAGCCTCCCTCCTTAGTGGTCTATCAACTATATATCTATGGGGTTGAATACTACGAAACTAACATGAATGCGAGTGTGTAGCTTTCTATGTCATCACACTGTCAAATTAGTTTCAAAATAGTCATCAGACTTATATAACCACTGCGCCACGATTTAGATACCTGTGGCAGTCATTTCTGTGGTAAACTTTCAGAATTAGTCTTCTCTCGGTCCGCAAATGGGTCTTCTTCTAGCCTGTTAAGGAGGATAACTATAGACGTTTTCGCCATTAAAGGATTAAGCACGCTATATTATTTTCAGAGTCAAATTTAGTCACTAAAGAGTTAAGTACACAGTTGTGCCGGTTGTGTATGACATCATGGTTTAGGTGCATCACCGATGTAATATATGTTAAACAATTGATAATGCCATAGTACCATTGCTTTTAATTAATATATTGTCATAAGATTGCTGTGTTAGTAAACATATCGTTGTTTCGCAGTTTGATGCAGGACCAAATTTAGTCACTAAAGAGTAAAGTACTGATCTGTACTGGTTGTGTATGATGTCATGGTTTAGGTGCATCACAGATGTAATATATGTTAAACACCTGTTAACACCATACTATCGATACCCTTAATAGCATTGCCGTTAATTATTATATTGTCTTAATATTGTAGTATCAGTAAATACATCGTTGTATCACAGTTTGATGTTGCGTACTAGAATCATATTGATGTAATAATATGTTGTGTCGTTTACAATGTGAGTATTAATAAAAAAATTTAAAATGATTTAATTTGTTTACTCGTTGTCAATCATGCACTTCAAAACACATCCACATGCATTGCACTCACCAAAAACATGCTACGAAATGCAGCAGAATATAGCACTGTGGTGATCTCTCCATAACGCATGACAAAATGCAAGCTGAAGTATGCAGTACTTTACAACACATGCCATTGACATTTTGATCGTTACCACATAATGACTGGTGAGTGTGCAAAGCATTATTTATGGAGTAACTGTAGCTCGCCGGGTAGTGTCGGGCCGTTCTGGTGTATAATGTCGACTCACCACGCCCCAAGTGCATGACGAGTGATGACGCTGGTTAGCATCCAGTCTCAGGGTGACTGACCTTGTATGAGACTGCCATGTGGGAAACAAAAACCTGGCTCCTAAGGCCGGTGGAACTCAATCGTTCCGGTGGGGCTGTGCGACCATCGTCGTGAACGTTAAGCACAATGGTCTCATCCCACGAGTTTGTGTCACCAGTATGCCTGTCCATAGCAATTTCGTGATCTATGGACTTACAAGATTTGATTTGGTGACCTAAAAATATAAGTCTATACAATGAGTTTACCTAAACAATTAAAAATATGCTAGATAAAACTACAATAAGAGCATACGAAAATACGAGACATAGAGACAGGTAAATGAACTTTTAAACACGGGGCTCCTGGAGGTACCACACAGACTCGTAGTCCACAGAGGTATCCCCGCAAGGGAGGCTCCCATACACGAGACTTAACTAGTTAACTTAATATAAGTTATTATACCTCTAAGCTGAAAGGAAGAAAATTATCTCAGAAGAAAAGTGATGTGCCTCATGCGGGCACTACTCCTAGCGCAAGTGTTGGGTTAGGAGTATTATCCTGGATTGGACCCTCGTCACTGAATCCTTGCGAGAGGCAAGTGCCTCGCGCAGGCCTCTGTCTTGGGAAGGTGTCGCTACTGCTTAAAGCGGAAGAAGAAACGTAGGTAAAAATGGGCCCACCCTAATATTTCAATCAAAAATGCTTTAGAAAGAAAAGACCATACCTAGTGAGATTATGACTATAGGGGTGCACACTGCTTTACGTGAAGACGGGACGGAGGATTCCTGATGGATTCCCTTGTCACCATCTTATGTAGTTCTTGGTTTGCTGTATTAGTAGTTTCTGCTTTATTTCGGCGGGCCTTCTGTTTTGCTTAATTCCTTTTAGTTGTTTTTAGAACGAGAATTAGTTTAGGCCGCAACTGGCTATATCTACCTAGCTATTAGACATGGCTGTCACGGAGAACAGATGCCCCAAGACATCAATACTAGAGACAGTGCTCATACATGTTACATAGCAGGATCTCTGAACTGGATAAGAAACCGGACATCCCACCCGGCAACCATATAAAACATTACAAGACATGGGTTACATTTCACAAAAGCATTATTAGACCATTTCTCCTATTGTTATGGTGGGGGTAAGAGAGACGAATTCCCACCGTAAATGTACTTCCCGCAAGGGCGTGGCAGATCTAAATATCATGCCCAGACTTTTTAATGGAATTCGGTGGGAATGCGCAACTCGCCCGTCACCGGGTCCTATGGAACTAACCATTTTACCTGTCATTAGGTTTATATACAAGTTGCCAGTTTTGCATTGCGGTGAGGGAGGATTGTCAGTAAATAAGATAATAATTAATACATGTGTTTTCGCAGTGCTTTCCTACATTGGCTTAAAGTGCTAACTACTAAGTATTTGAAGATACATGGGAATGTATGTGACACCACACCCTAGCCATCACCGCTCGGAAACCCCAGTAGTTTCCCAGAGTCGGATCCGCCCATGGTGCGGATGGGGACATCCAAACAATTAAGAAACCACAGGGCTGAGTGGCACATGAAGAGAGACAAAATCTTACTTATGAGTCATACCGGAGTGCGCGGCTAGATTATCGCACTACCCGAAGAGAAGAGTATATTACACAGTATGTAATGGAGAAAGTGTCTCTAATGATTTTGAACCTATCCTATTGAGCTGAATAGAAAAGGTTTAGTCGGTAGTATGCCGGGCTAAACAGAGTTATAGCATGGACAGCGACCTCAGTGAAAAATTCTTGGTGGCTGGAGAAAGTGTTGCATATATAAGTGTTGCTGTATAATGTTTCCTACGTGCATTGCAGTCCTATATTTTCTATGAATAAACAAAACATATGAACGGATGGCCACTGGCCATATATATACATAATCTAACCAGAACAATCAATACAGTGTCAAATGATCAAGATATATATAACAGTACAGGTTAACGAACCTACTATAGTGTGGTTAGCAACACATTGAGGTGGAAAATGAGAATAATTATCAACAACTACAGAAATTATAACTAGCGGTCCTAAAACCATTACGGTTCCTTTTAGTCATCGGGACCGTTATTGCGCATATAATATAATTAACGAAACCTATGTAGAGAAATAATTAAACTGTGAAGCATAGTTACATGAATACTTGGTAGTCATTCCTAAGTTAGGCTATCGTGTTACTGAAATTGATACGTCGATCCGTAGTCGACGTGAAATGATGCGCTCTCTGGAAGCTGGAAAGTTCCCACAGGTGGGTTCCCGCAAGCTGTTTTCCACAAACAAGACTTCCGCAAGAACACTCATGGTGGGAGTGCATTGCTTAGTGCTGTAGGCCTAATAGAATGTCTAACGAGCAGTCAGTAAAAGAAACGATAGTACTACGTGGTGAAGAAAGTTCCCATACACCGATGGCATGGATGGAAGGTGTAAACAACCCATCACTAGCACGGATTGTCAGATGCAAACGAGGATACAAAACAAAGCTTCACTGTGCTGGGTATGTCAGCCAGCTCTGAAGACACACCGGGCAGAGTTTACTTGCTGCGGTCGAAAGTTGAAAGAACCGACGCGATACGTGTGTGGCGGCAATTGAAATACCACTTTTAGGTGTGGCCGGCAGATCCGGCGAGTCATCCATCAAAGAACATCCTGTCTCTACATTTGTAGACTAACATATTCAAGCCGTAAAGGCCTCACCGCAAATTTGTGTTCCGAATGTATCTGTTAGTATTCGTGAACAATTATCAGAAGTTCCAAATTACTCCCGTAAATGGGGAGTTACAAAATTGTTTTAGTGTGGTGGGTTGGAGAACTGTACGCTATGGGATAAAAACCTGCCACATAGTGAAGGAAGACGCGTATTGTCTGTCGCGCTTGTGGTAGCTGGTACAGATCCAACCTGTTCGGCCCCTGGCTGAGGATGCTCTCGATCACTGGATCGTTTCTCCTTTTATACTCCTCGTGACATCACAGGCGCAGGCTTCATCCAATCATCGTTCGAGCAACAGCCAATCAGCGCGCAGCTAATAATAGTGCAGTCGAACGTTCTAGAACATTCTAGAAGATTTGCGTCCACGTGGTTATGACGTCACGGCAATATTTTGAAGATAATCATGAAGAGTTTTCTCTGGATAACTCAACCATTTCTCAACCGATTTTGAAATGGTTTACATATTTGAAAAGCCCGTTGAACTCTGTTCTTGATTAATGCCAACTTTAATGGGAAAGGCAATCAATAAGGATTACAGGGTACCATCTCGGTACACTAAAAGTGCCATCCCATCTAGGTCGTAACTACATGCTCTATATAAACAGTGTCCTAGTGCGCGCATGCGCATCATGCGTTTTAAGGAACTATCTCTCCCATAGGCCTATATACGCTTATGGCTCTACCCAGAGGGGCGTGTTCAGGAAACGAATACAGGACGGGCAGCGCGTACCCAGCTCAGCTGGTACGGCCGGTATCCGACAGGTTGATCCGAACTACACCACCCCCTCCTAGTTTGACATCCGTGGCAAATGATCGCGCATGGTGGATCGATGCATGGACGTACACTAGGTGGGAATTATAGACTTCCCAGGTAGCTGTGTGTCCGAAGAGCAGTAGTGATGCATTAGACGCGTATTCAAGAGACAGAGCACATAGAGGTGCCAATAGGAGGGAGGCATACTTTTAGTTTTTAATTTTGACCTGGAATTATTTTTCCAGGCCTTTCTTCTTTTTTCTTTTATTACTAATATTACGGTGCGTGCTATAACTTTATTTAGTAGATGATTCTAAACAATAGCTCGCATGGGTGTTCTCTTTGAGTGCGGATAATCATGATCTCCGAAACAAATACCCAAGCTCCACCGTGTCACAATTTAATTTTGTAGATATACATAAAATATAATAAGAAAAAGACAAGGTATATCTAGACCATGTAACATACCTGTATGAGGTATTTATTTATTAACCACACTGTATTACTTGCGCACCCCGGGAGTACCATGGAGGCGATGTCCGCTAAATGCATCGCAGCTAAGGCCCTCGCGTAGATCGTACTTTGACGTCATTTTAGCTGAGAGGCCCTGTGCAGATCGTACTTATACAGATCATCCACCCCACGGGTACCCGGGCGCCAGTCTGCTCCACCCGTCCGGCAAGTGACAGGTTACACCGTCTCAAACACATACCCTCCTGCTTCCCAATGAATCACTTTTAATGATCTCTGATCACAGGAAACATGACTCGCAATACGAACGCTTGCCATGGCCTGACTGTACATTGAGCCATCTTGATCACACAGATGAACTGACATGATCAAGACGACCGGCCAGTGACCCACTCGATAGCGATCACCATCTGAGCTCACGCTCAGGTGCAACCGACTGTCTGATCCGTATCTATCTGCCAACAGAATACGAACTTTGACCGTTTTCCCCGGCCTTGCCTCCAGGCCATCCCTAGCAAACATAGGGAACTTCTAGTTTGCTAGAGATGTCCTGGGTGTGGACTTTCATCCATGTACCATACATTGTCCACTTACTATTACCAAGTTCAGCAGCCTGAACATAGCACCGACTAGACGGTACCATAGTAGGATGTTAATTCATCCTTCATTAGACACGGAGGCCTTCAGTATCTCCTCTGCACTATACACCATGTTTTTCCATGTCCCCGGACCCTTGCGGGCCCACTGCCGCCTGTTACAGACAACCTGTGAGGAGCCTATCCCTCTCGGTCAGTTGTTGTGGTGATGGTGGCGAGCTGTACCATAGGCTGAAGTCGTAGTGCGGGAGCGGATACGGCGGGAGATGACATCTCCCGAAACTTAGCAAACTTTAGTAGACGACTTGCGGTGATGTTAGGCACAGCCTGGATATCCTGTGTGTGGGTGATGCGTCTCTTTCCCATGTATAGACGTTCCAGCATGGTTCCCTTTCTGATTGCGGGGTCAAAAAGGCGAGGAGGCCGATGCTGAATAACATGGGTCGGAGTTACACTTATTGTCACAGGCTGCGATGGTCCTGCTCGTTCGTCTATGGAAAGTTCGGGTGGAGATGGAGACTGCGGGTAACTTGGAATGTCTATTTCCGCAGGTGTCGGAATTACCACTGAAATTGGTTGACTGGCTAACACTGTTTGAGATACTGTGGTGGCGGGTGTAGTGACCATAGCCGGATGACTAAAAACTGATGTGGGTGCTGCCGAACTGGATTCTGCGGGAGATTTTTGCTTCTTACTCTGCTTCAGGACCGGTGTGGAGGAAGTGATAGGTACTGGCACAGCACTTCCAGACGCAGTTGCGGGCAGGATTTCACATCTGGCTGTCAGTATGTTGCTTACTGTAGCCGCCGGAAGACGATGGCTAACGGGATATCTACGAGTAGCGTTCTTTGTGCAGACCATTTTCTCGGTCAGGAGAACTTTAATCGTGAGCTGAGATTCGAAGCAGGTGGCTAAAACGGCATGATTCTCGTTCTCTTTCCCAGGAACTAACTTCACTTTTAACACATGGTGAAGATAACGGAGCGCGTGTGTCACCCTGTAGTGAGTAGCGGTGTAGGGATACTGGCATGTTACACAAAAGGCTGACTGGAAAAGATGATCCTTATTAACATGAAGGGTGCGGTCGGATTTCCTAGTGAGAGTTCTGGTATATGGCTCTCCACTAGCTAACAATGGGTTACACGGGAACCACTTTGGAACTGGTACTGATTCTTCTTCTTCTTCTTCGGAATCCGACAATGCTAAATCTTCAAGGAGTGACATCATGTTCCCGCATGGTGGTTAGTTGCGGGAACTTTATTCAAAGCCCAATGCCCTATCTCTTCATGGCTTATACTTTCCAGGCCACATATAATAATGAAATAGTAATAAGAAAAACAGCAGAATTTGGTTTGTGACACGAAAGAAGCCTAATGCTATGTTCTTCCCTGGTGTCGAGTTTTGACGGGAAGACAAAGTTTCAGAGCGCCCTTCCTCATTTTATACTATTTGGTGACGTCACTGGTGGCGGATGACCACACCTAAAAGTTTTCACAGGTGATTCGGTCATCCTTATATGAATGTTTCCTCGTTTTCCGACCTGGATGTCATAGGATTAATTCCTCCCATATAAAGGGAGTACTTTTAATTATAGGACGAATGGCTAGTTAAACCTGTCTTTATTTCGCACATTTAATATGAAAACGTGGTACTATTTTTTCTTCGTGGAGCCTCACCCTTTAATTAGTGTGAGACGGTACTTCAGGTTGGATACTTATAAACTTGCCTATTTAATTTTAGGTTGGAGCACCCGCTGGGGTGTGTGGGAGCCAGGTGACGTCAGCGGTAATCTCCCGGACTCACCCTCGCCACTCCTCCATCACGCTGTGGTAGTTGCGTTTTTGGGTGGCTCTTTTGTTTGAAGCATTTGATCCAACTTACTGGAAATAGCAGTAAATGTCATGTGGCTCTAAAAAGCACGTGGTTGATCGGAAGCGTGTATGCTGTCTATGGCGATGGATAAAATGCTGTTGCTGAGGTGTAGTCTATTGCAGAGGCGAGAGATAGAAATATATATGTTACATCAATATCTTTATACTGTCCCGTATTTGTGCGAGTTCTTTAACATGCGTCTTAGTAGGTGTATGTAATAGGTAGTTCTCAGCCCGTGTTGATTATAGACTGGAATGCAAGGAAGAGAATTTTTGAAATTCTCTTTGTAATTTTACTGTCAGATTTTGATGCCGCTTTACAGGCCCGTGCGCTAATGATTTGTAGCACGGTAGAGCAGTTATGCTTTAAATCACAAATTTAACAGTAAAGGTGTAAGTAATTTTGATGTGTGGTTTAAACAGTTCTATTCATGCGGTATATCAATGTTACTGACCCCGTCAAGATAGCTGCGTTTTCCGAGCGGGAGGGCTTGTCAAGCAGTCTCCTCAATGGGTAGAACTAGCTCCGTCCCGGCCTAGACCAAACACATTAATGCCATTTTAATAATGGTTAAATTACAGTACAACTCGCAAAAATGTGTGACACAGTTACTACAATTACAATGTCGTCGTTCGGAGATTGTGAATACAGTCAACCTGCATGTCTGTGTTTCTATCATGTTGGTGATTTGAATCTGATACGTGTGACTGGTTTTCTGTGGATGGTACTTGTGCTGTGGTGAAGGTGACGTGTTTATGGCCGCCAGGTGCGAGGGGTGGGAGGGAGAGGCGGCGTGATGTCAACTTTATCGAACCTTGTGGGTATTTCACTCCGTAATGGCCGAGTCCGTGGGCGGGACAGAGTTACTTTAGAGTGTAGATGACCTGTTGGATGTTGTCGTAACTTTGATCAATCCATTGTCGAATTCAACTTTTCGGTACCAAAATCCTACTCGTGACTGCCGACAATGTGGGCATCTTGCTCTCTTAATAATATCGACTGTTATTATGTGTAGATGAAGTATGTAGTTTAGCTGTTTCCATACAACAACGGGAAAAATGGAAAGGGGGAGGATCATTAGACAAACGTCCTCCCGTGATGCGTACTGTAGATGGCTGTAGTGCATTCCTGATATCCATGTGATCAGTTCTCCCGTAACTAGATAAGAAGGTGTGTGCGGGAGATTTGTTGGCTGCTGTCTGTTGATGATAATGCTGTTGTCGGGATGTCCGGGCTGCTGTATGATGCCAATGTTATAAGCGAAGTGGGCGCATTCCAGTTTTCCACGCTAGTGAATGCCAAGTCTGTTGTTATTTGCGGGAGGTGTAGTCTGTGGGAGGTATTATTTCTCCCGTAATTTTGTGCGGGAGGAATCTTGTTGTGGGAATGTTTATGTCTCTACCGGTAATTAATTAAGATCGGTAGGTGCTGCTAAATGCTGTTGTTGCCGATGTTGAATGTCTCCGTTATGCTGAGTATAACTGAGCAAGTATGTGATGTACGCACAATGATGAATTGACGCATCCAGTCTTGTAGGCAGGTGCGTTCTTGTAGGTGTTGATGTTCTGTCTGTTGTGTGATGTCCTGACTGCTCACGGGGGAGTATGCTAGGCCAAATGGATAGGGTGGCCTTTGGACAGGGGTAAATGGTCATCTCCCATTACACGACGGTTGGTGTCCTGTCGTAATTTTTATACACCTGGAAAATTCGAGCCGAGAGTCTACTGAACAGGCTGCTTCCCTGCCCACCGCAGGGTGTAATGTTGGTCGGTGCTGTGCAGGATGCCACCTCCTCTGTTGCAGCAGTCTCTCTCTCATATCTGAAGATTGACGGTCAACAGACGATGAGTGGAGTGTGAAATAGACTGGGCTGGTGATGTCCGAACTTGGTGTGTAGATAAGGGATGCGAATTGGAGTGATGACGGTGGTGGGACTATTGGAGAGGGTGTCCCTTGGGGTGGGGGGGGGTTGTGGTTTCGCGATTTCGGGAATTGGTCGGGTACACCTTGTTGTACGGTTCCGCGGCTCTAGACACGCCGAGGCTTCATCCAGCCTCTTCACTTCCATGCTATTCACCACATGTTCCACTCCACAGGAAGCATGGCTTGGGTCCGCCTCAGCTTCCGATTGTGGTAACTCTATGATGGGGGCATAGCATGAAGTATGTGGGAATGGGAAGAGATCAGAGGAACAACTTTTCCATCCGGTCCCTTGGACAAAACAAACACAAAGTTCTTCAGATACGACTTCCCAGATCTAGTAGACCCATGCTGAGGAGGGAGAGGGCGAGTACGTATCTCGTCATCATCGTCAGTATTAGCCGCCTGTTCATCCACATTCTGGCTTAGTAGAACTGGGGCTGAACTGGCACCGCAGTACTCTGCGCTAACTGTGGGAATACTAATTCCCGTAGAAATATCTGTCTGGGTACCTGTGTCATGAGAAACGCCCAGTCCGAGCTCTGGTGCTGAGTCATCACTGACACAAGGTTTACGTCGATCGAAGTGGATGACTGAGGTCAGGCCATCCGAATCACGGATGCGGTTGGTCACGTCCGACGTCTTACCTACTACCACATATGGGCCTTTCCACTGGTAACTCAGTTTACTTGGCACATTTGCAGACCGTCGTGAATCGTGTAACCAAACAATTCTTCCTGCTTCATATGGATCTCCATGCACTCTCCGGTTGTGCCATGTCTTTTGCCACCAGTGTGCAGTGGATAGTGTTTCTATCACTAACTCATTGGCTTGTTCTATCCTTTGCCGCAAGAGTTCGACATAGAGAGATGGGGAATTTTTCTCTCCTGGTATTCATGACATGTCCAGATCAAGGGCTAAGGCTAATTCACGGCCTAACATTAACCGAGCAGGGCTGTAGCCCATGCTGGAATGTTCTGAAGTGCGGTGAGCCATGAGTACTTATGGGAGCCATAGATCCCGGTCTCTACAATCAAGGTGTGTTTCCATTGTAAGCATCTCCGTGAGAGTTCTGTTGAATCAGTCTACCATCCCATTGCTCCGGGGTTGGTATGGAGTTGTCCCTGTTTTGACGATATGGAATAATTTGCAGAGCTCTGATATGAGCCGGCTCTCAAAATTACTTCCTTGATCGGAGTGCAACTCATAAAGCATACCAAAGCGGCAGAGCACATTGCTGGCCAAGACCTCTGCTACGGTGGATACCTCTTGGTCCGGCAGAGCAAATGCTTCTACCCACTTCGTAAAATAATCTTTTAACACGAGGATGTATTTATTTCCATCATCTGTCGTATTCAAGGGTCCCAGCACGTCGATAGCCACTCGCTCCAATGGTGCACAAACAATCTTAATTTGGGATGGTGCGATATGGTGTTGGCCAACAGCAGGTTTTTGACATGGGATACATTTGGCAACCCATTCCTTGACACCATTGCGATTCCCGATCCAGTGGAATCTCAGTTTGATATGGGCAACAGTCCTTTCCACGGCCAGATGTCTGGCGTTACCATGTAGTTGTTTTAATATAAGCTCACGATAACTTTCCAGAACTGCCAAACGGTTATTAATGTATAGAGCATTATTTATTAATTGACATTCTTCAAACCATTGGTAATACTATTTTGCTGTGGTGGATAAGGGTGTTACCGATACCTTAGTAGGACGTTCCCCCTCCTGAATCCACATGTATATTCCGTGTCTTCTAGTCTGTTGTTTGGTGGTGTGCGATTCTCTCCGGATTCCACTCTGTGCACCGCAATTTGGGGAACTCCGGAGATGGCTGTGTTGACTGTGTCATGGTGGCGGCCTCTTTGTGTTCAGCCTCCACGCCGATTCTACTAAAGGCGTCGGCATTTCTAAGCAATTTGCCGGGACGGTGAGCAACGTTAAAGTTATAGGCCTGCAGGGATTCCTGCCATCTCGCTACTTGGCCCTCCAGATTTTTTTAAGTTCCTGAGCCACCATAGCAAGGCATGGTCTGTACGGAGTGTAAAAGGGCACCTGTACAGGAAGTGCATATAATACTTGACGAAATGGACTGCCGTCAATAGTTCTCACTTGGTGGTTGCATATCTTCTCTCCGTTTTATTCAGAGTACGCGAACCGTAACCCAACAACCTGCTCTGTCCCGTCTTCAGTGACCTGAGATAGAACCGCACCTATAGCGAAAGCTGATGCATCAGTGTCTAAGATGAAATCGAGGTTTGGATTAGAATGAGCAAGAATTGGGGCGGTTGTCAAGGGTTCCTTCAATGCCCTGAAGGAGCCTTCACACTCACTCGTCCAATCAAATGGTCGATCTTTCTTGGTGATCTTGTAGAGGGGTGAAGCAATCTCGCTGAAATGTCGGATGTAACGGCGATAGTACAGCCAAGGAAACTCCGTGTCTCCGTAACTGAAGAGGGCCGAGGCCACTCTGCTACTGCCTTAGTTTTCGATGGCTGTGTAGCCACTCCATCACCGGATATGTCGTATCCCAGGAACTCAACGCTCTGTCTGAAGAGATGACATTTCTTCGGTTTGAGTTTCAAATTGGCCATGTGGAATCGTGAGAGCACGGTGTCCAGATTGTTCAAGGTTTGCTCAAACGTGGGTTCAAAGACTATTGCGTCATCGATGTAACAGAGACAGATCTTCCAGTGCAGGGTATTGAATACCTGCTCAATGAGTCGTTCAAAAGTTCCGGGAGCATTGTACAACCCATAGGGCATCTTGCGGAATTGGAAAAGGCCATCCCTACAAACAAATGCCATCTTTTCCATATTAGCTTCATCCATGGCTACTTGGCAGTAACTGCTAGCTAAGTCAAGGGTAAAAAACCACTTGGCTCCGGACAAGGAATCCAAGGCCTGATCTATCCATGGTAACAGATAAGCGTCTTTAATGCTAAGATCATTAATGCGGTGGTAGTCTATACAAAACCGCAAGGTTCCATCCTTTTTGTCTGCTAGCACTATAGGGCTAGCCCATGGAGATGCTGAGGGTTCAATAATACCAGTCCGCAACATGTCATTCACTTGTTGGTGTGCTTCCGCTTCCTTGTGTACGGGAAGACGTCATATCGGTTGTCGTATGGGACGATTATTGCCTGTATCGATAGAGTGTCGTACGAGATGATTTTCTCTGAGATCCATGTCTCTGGAGGAAAAACTATCGTGATATTTATGTAGTAGTTTCCGAATTTCTCGTTTTTGGGAATGGGGTAATCCAATGGTGGCACGTAGATATAAATCGTGTAAATGTTCCGGTAAATCATCAGTCATTTGTGGTGTTGTGTCAGAAAGTGCAGGTGATTCTAATGAGATTATGTCCACTAAATGGCCGCAGTGTACTCCGGGTTCCAGAGTGATGGGATCTGCACTACCATTGAACACTCTAAAAGGTATTTTTTCTTTATTAGTAGTGTCCACTATTATGCGGGGACATGCGCATTGTGAGGCGATCATATAATCAGGGTCGGGTTCCAGCATGGCGATATGAGTGTTGCTTCCTAACTGTGGTGCGGTGGCCCATAAGATCTGTTCCTGTCCCGGCTCAACTGTGGCAGTACTCAATAATATTACCAGACACGTGTCATACAATGATGACGCTGGTTCGAGTGGTATTCTTCGGCCATGTATGTCGAGTTCCTGTTGTCTGCAGTGTATGATGGCTTCGCTGACACTGAGGAAATCAGAGCCAAGTATGGTATCCTTATGAATAGAGGCGATGACAACTCTCTGAATGAATTGCATTTCCTCTATTTGGATAACTAAATTAACTACACCGGCTATGGATACATCGGCTCCTGTAGCCATCTGTAGGTAAATAATTGTAGGCTTAAGGGGAGGCTTCTTATGAGGTGGGATGCTCTCATAAAAGCGCTGGTTAAATACTGTGATAGAAGCACCGGTGTCGACGATGGCACTAGTGGAAACACCACTAAACAGACAGGCACATTTGTAGATTACTTTGCGATGTACCTGCGGAAGAGTTTCCAATGATGCGGTCCGTGATAATGGTATTGGAACAGCATCACTCTGTATATATTCCGACTGTTTCCGTATTGCTTCTTGTATGCTTGTGGATGGCTGAGTGAGAAAAGGGCCCGCCCGTCGTCGCCGCTGGTGTGAAGACGGTGGTGAGGGCGGAGCTGGGGGTAGCAATGGTGGTGGTGTTGTTGCTGTTTCGGTGTGGGTGGTATTAGTGTAGACGGCGGAACGTATGGGATGATGGATAAGCTCTAAGGACGTGCATTCCTCCGTTTATGTCGGCGCTTGCGGATCCATGAGGCGTAGTGAATCGTCTCTCCTGAATTCCTACTGTCTGTGGATGTGGAAGATGATGCTGGTGGGGTGATGTTCTGCATACCACCAGAGGGCACCAAGAATCTAGTGCCTTGGTGGCGGGACATGGTGTTTTCAAAAACGTTGTCTCAGCGGAGGTGCTAGAACCTACTATTGCCGTTTTACAAAGGAAATAAGGCTTGTCGTGAGCAGAAAAAGAGGGGGATGTCCTTGCTGCGGATGGGGGAGACAACGTAGGCACTGACATATCTGAAGCCGTGCATTTTGGTGTTGGTGTGAAAGCTGATTTCTGTGTATGATGGTTAGCCACTGAACGTTGTTGCGTGAAAACCGCAGTGGGGCCAGGAGATGGATATGGGCACTGAAGTGGCTCATTGTGATTCGGTACCCTTAGGAGTTTGACGTGGTAGAGGGAGGTCGGTTAGGACACCACTCCCTCCAATGTCCTGGCTGACTGCATCCGAAACAGGTGTTCGGTGGCGGTGCGGTGTTGGTGGTGTTTGCTGTCCTAAACTGTGTGGTGGCGAGGTTGGTGCTGAGTGTTGTAACCAAATTAGTGAGTGCAGAGATTTGTTTGCTAATCTCTTCTATCCGCTCTCTCATGTTGCCGTTGTTGTTGTTATTTCGCTGGTTCCCATGCCCGGGCGCTCCATTGTACCCTCCTCTACAGGCACGGCCCCTTCCTCCAGGCGCTTGATTTTGATTGGAATTCTGCACATCCGATGGTGGTGGTGTCTGTGTGGTTGGTGTTAATGATCTGGGGGGAGCACTAGTGGGCGGGGCGATAGCTGCACCCTCTATCTCGTTGATAGGATGGAGTTGGCGTCGGTTATTCTTTTCCCGCTCCAGAAAATGTTTTCAATGCATACCGTGGTTGCCGTTAATTGGGCCAAACTTCCGTGGTCGCCGAGAAACAATTTTTTTTCTGGGCAGGTTCACCGCTTAATGCATCGATGAAGGTGTCTAAATGCAAATGTATCATGCCCTCCGTATTTGTGCTCGGATAGGCGCAGGTGACTAGCCTCCTAATTCGGCTAGCTAACTCAGGAAGAGTTTCTCCCGCGCGTCGTCGAAGATATTTAAGTTGAAGACAACTGGTTTCTCCGAAGGCTGTGTCGCCAAATTGCTCCGTCAGTGCTCGTTCCAACTGTGTGTAGGTGGGTGTGTAATCCGTTCCCAAGATCCGCAAGAACGTGAAGGGCTTTTCTGGAAAGTTTTGCGGCGAGATATTCACCCATTTGTCGATCGTCCTAATGGTTAGTTCGACTTATGATCTCGAACTGTATCTTATAATTGGTCCAGTCATTCTCCCCACTAAATTCGGGAGGCAGGATGACTCGGCCAAAACTGCGGGAAGAATACAGTGGTTGAAATCCGGGTGGTGCGGGTATCTGGGAAGTTGAGGATTGTACTGAGGTTGGTCGTAGTGCAGATGGTGGTTGTGTCGGTGTTTCTCATTGAAGCCGATGCCGAGAAGCCAGGACATGCGTACTCCAATTTAATGAGTCCGCCCCGTTTGTAGAGCCATAGACTACCAGGGGTCTATGGATGGGAGGCGGATTATTGTGAAGATTGTGCGGTCGTTCCTCCCGAGGTGAGAACTGGCGTTCCTCATATGGCAGTGGTGCTGTCGGCTGATGGTCGTGATGTGTCGCATGACTGATATACCGGTAAAACTTTGGTGCCGATTCCTCCTGATATTGCTGCAGTGATCCCTTTGAGTACCTTGTTTCACTAGAAGGGGGTGGTATGGGAGCTTGTCTATGTTGTGGATTATCACCCGTCCATACAGTTTCCGTGGATGACACGGGTGAACGATAGTAGTCTGAAGGGCAGTAGATATGCCCGTACTCAGGTCTTTATCAGAGTCGTCCACGATTCGGCCCTGTTGGTGTTGGCCTGTCGCGGATGTCCGATATCGTTCTGAATTCTGTTCCCGCCTGTGAGGCATCTCGAAAGGTGCCATCGCTGACAGGCGAAAACAGGTTACAATGCGGAGTTGTTGATTCCGCTGAATCTCTGGCATAGTCGGTGAGCATGTGTGCTGAGTATCCGTCATATGAGGCTACCTCTTGATTGAGGGAGTCCTCGCTAAACGGAGATGGTATTGATGTAAGCTCACTATATGGTGTGGGCGTGAGTTCGCTGCGTGTTACTGATGTTCTTCGAGCACCACATTGGGCGCCACTTGTAGCTCGCCAGGTAGTGTCGGGCCGTTCTGGTGTATCATGTCGACTTGCCGCGCTGCAAGTGCACGACGAGTGATGACGCTGGTTAGCATCCAGTCTCGGGGTGATGGACCTTGTACGAGACTGCCCTGCGGGAAACAAAAAACAACTCCTAAGGCCGGTGGAACTCAATTGTTCCGGTTGGGCCGTGCAACCATCGTCGCGACTGTTAAACACAACGGTCTCATCCCACGAATTTGTATCACCAGTATGGCTGTCCATAGCAATTTCGTGATCTATGGACTTACAAGATTTGATTTGGTGACCTAAAAATATAAGTCTATACAATGAGTTTACCTAAACTATTAAAAATATGCTAGATGAAACTACAATAAGAGCATACGAAAATACAAGACCTAGAGACAGGTAAATGAACTTTTAAACATGGGGCTCCTGGAGGTACCACACAGACTTGTAGGTCCGCAGATGTATCCCTGCAAGGGAAGCTCCCGTACACGAGACTTAACTAGTTAACTTAATATGACTTATTATACCTCTAAGCTGAAAGGAAGAAGGTTATCTCAGACGAAAAGTGATGTGCCTCACGCGGACACTACTCCTAATGCAAGTTTTGGGTGAGGATTATTATCCTGGCATGGACCGTCATCGCCGAATCCTTGCGAGAGCCAAGTGCCTCGGGAAGGTGTCGACACTATTTAAAGCGGAAGAAGAAAGGTAGGTAAAAATGGGTCTATCCTAATATTTCAAGCAAAAATGCTTTAGAAAGAAAAGACCATACCTAGTGCGATTATGACTATAGGGGTGCGCACTGCTTTACGTGAAGATGGGACGGAGGATTCTTGATGGATTCCCTTGTCACCATCTTATGTAGTTCTTGGTTTGCTGTATTAGTAGTTGCCGCTTTATTTCTGCGGGCCTTCAGCTTTGCTTAAGTCATTTTAGTTGTTTTTGGAACGAGAATTAGTTTAGGCCGCAACTGGCTGATATCTACCTAGCTATTGACATGGCTGTCATGGAGAACAGATGCCACAAGACATCAATACTAGAGACAGCGCTCATACATGTTACGTAGCAGGATTTCTGAACTGGATAAGAATCCGAACATCCACCCCGCAACCACATAAAACATTACAAGACATGGGCTACATTTCACAAAAACATTATTAGACCATTTCTTCTATCGTTATGGTGGGGGTAATAGAAACGAATTTTGACATTTTAACAGAATTCGGTGGGAATGCGCATCTCGCCTGTCACCGGGTCCCATGGAACTAACCGTTTTACCTATTATTAGGTTTATATACAAGTTGCCAGTTTTGCACTGCAGAGCAGGAGGATTGTCAGTAAATAAGATAATAATTAATACATGTGTTTTCGCAGTGCTTTCCTACATTTGCTTAAAGTGCTAACTACTAAGTATTTGAAGATACACGGGAATGTATGTGACACCACACCCTAGCCATCACCGCTCGGAAACCCCAATAGTTTCCCAGAGTCGGATCAGCCCATGGTGCGGATGGGGACATCCAAACAAATAAGAAACTACAAGGCTGAGTGGAACGCGAAGGGAGATAAAATCTTACTTATGAGTCTTACCAGAGTGCGGGGCTAGATTATCACACTACTGGAAGGAGTATATTACACAGTATGCAATGAAGAAAGTGTCTCTAATCATTTTGAACCTATCCTATTGAGCTGAAGGAAAAGGTTTAGTCGGTAGCATGCCGGCCTAAACAGAGTTATAGCATGGACAGCGACCTCAGTGAAAAATTGTTGGTGGCGGGAGAAAGTGTTGCATATATAAGTGTTGCTGTATAGTGTTTCCTACGTGCACTGCAGTCCTATATTTTCTATGAATAAACAAAACATATGAACGGATGGCCACTGGCCATATATATACATAATCTAACCAGAACAATCAATACAGTGTCAAATGATCAAGATATATATAACAGTACAGGTTAACGAACCTACTATAGTGTGGTTAGCAACACATTGAGGCGGAAAATGAAAATAATTATCAACAAATACGGAAATTATAACTAGCGGTCCTAAGACTGTTACTGTTCCTTTTAGTCATCGGGACCGTTATTGCGGATACAATATAATTAACGAAACCTATGTAGAGAAATAATTAAGCTGTGAAGCATAGTTACATGAATATTTGGTAGTCATTCCTAAGTTAGGCTATCATGTTACTGAAATTGATACGTCGATCCGTAGTCGACGTGAAATGATGCGCTCTCCGGAAGCTGGAAAGTTCCCGCAGGTGGGTTCCTGCAAGCTGTTTTCCGCAAACAAGACTTCCGCAAGAACACTCATGGCGGGAGTGCATCGCTTAGTGCTGTGGGCCTAATAGAATGTCTAATGAGCAGTCAGTACAAGATACGATAGTACTACGTGGTGAAGAAAGTTCCCATACACCGATGGCATGGATGGAAGGTGTAAACAACCCGTCACTAGCGGGGGTTGTCAGAGGCAAACGAGGATACAAAACAAAGCTTCATGGTGCTGGGTACGTCAACCAGCTCTGAAGACGCACCGGGCAGAGTTTAAAGAACTGACACGATATGTGTGTGCCGGCGATTGAAATACCACTTTTAGGCATGGCCGGCAGATCCGGCGAGTCATCCATCAAAGAACATCCTGTCTCTACATCTGTAGACTCACATATTCAGGCTGTAAAGGCCTCAACACGAATTTGTGTTCTGAATACATCTGTTAGTATTCGTGAACAATTATCAGAAGTTCCAGATTACTCCCGTAAATGGGAAGTTACAAAATTGTTTTAGTGCGGTGGGTTGGAGAACTGTACGCTAAGGGATAAAAACCCAACACATAGTGAAGGAAGACGCATATTGTCTGTCGCACTTGTAGTAGCTGGTACAGATCCAACATGTTCGGCCTCTGGCTGAGGATGCTCTCGATCACTGGATCTCTTCTCCTTTTATACTCCTCGTGATGTCACAGGCATAGGCTTCATCCAATCATCGTTCGATCAACAGCCAATCAGCGCACAGCTAATAATAGTGCAGTCGAACGTTCTAGAACATTCTAGAAGCTTTGCGTCCACGGGGTTATGACGTCACAGCAATATTTTGAAGATAATCATGAAGAATTTTCCCTGTATAACTCAGCCATTTCTCAACCGATTTTGAAATGGTTTACAGGTTTGAAAAGCCCGTTGAATTCTGGTCTTGATTAATGCCAACTTTAATGGGAAAGACAATCAATAAGGATTACACTGTACCATCTCGGTACACTGAAAGCGCCATCCTATCTAGGTCGTAACTACACGCTCCATATAAACAGCATCCTAGCGCGCATGCGCATCATGTGTTTTAACGAACTTTGTCGTTTTTCGACACGCTATCTCTCCCATAGGCCTATATACGCTTATGGCTCTACCCAGAGGGGCGTGTTCAGGAAACGAATCCAGGATGGGCAGTGCATACCCAGCTCAGCTGGTACGGCCGGTATCCATTGGGTAGATCCGAACTACACCACGATTCAAAGATTAGTGAGCATTATTCGTGCATTTCAGTCAGTAATGTCTCATAAACGTGACCATGCTTCATTATATCATATCACATCATCATGCTACTGTTAGGGCTACCACTGATATAAAATGTTTTTTTGAGAATTTGCATATGAAATGATTTCCTTCATAATAATCTTCACCTAACCATAAATGTCCTTAGAGATAAAAACAGAATGAGTGAAAACATATTTTATATGTAGAAAATGGTTTTTGAAAATTCATATATGAAATGACTGCCTTCATAATAATAGTATCAGGATTATATACTGAAAAAACGACTTGAATAGCATATGTTTTATGTTGATGGTTTACACACCATTGAGGGAACTATTTTCAATGATAGGAAAAGTTATTTTTAAAAACCTTTCAACTGCATTGAATTGGTCGATAATGTCTCATGATATGAAAATGAAAATATTTTTTTTTAGCCATTAAATGATTTTTTTGTTGTTACTTGGGGTTTTTTTAAATTCACATGTGAAATGACTTCATTCAAAATAATCCTGACTGATACATTTTACCTAACCATAAATGTTCTTAGAGATAAAAAAAGTTGAGTGAAAACATATTTTACATGTAAAAAATGTTTTTTTGAAAATTTGCTTATGAATTTTTGAAAATTCACATATGAAATGACTGCCTTCATAATAATAGTATCAGGATTATATACTGAAAAGCACTTAAATAGCATATGTATATTTTTTACTGAAAAATGTCATAATTATTTTATGTTGATGGTTTAAAATGGTGTGTATAACATTGAGGGAACTATTTTCAAGTATAGGAAAGCTTATTTTTAAAAAACCTTTCAACTGGAATGACTGGCTAAAATATATACCCAGCAGGCAAACGATGTTGTTTCAAAGTTGAATCCACATTGAAATCACGTCGTGAAAGTCATGTGCCTGTCAAGAAATTTCATATGCTTAACTATGGCTTGTTACAAATCATTACATTTAATGAGCCACGCACCTCCCACCGGTGCCAAAAATACAGATCGATATGTATTATCATAGCATGCAGCCAGACACGTACCATTCAGAATATTGGAACGTCTGTCGCAGAGCATGCTTACGCTTTGCCGCTCTCCACAGTAAAATCCAGCTCATAAATATCTTTTTTTCAAAGCCAAGTAAAATGTGCTGTTACAAATTTGAATATAATTGGATGTCAATGGTATTATGATCATTGCCAAATAATGACTGGTGAGTGTGCATTATTTATGGAGTAACGGTTCAAAGATTAGCGCATTTCCACACATTTCAGACAGTCAGGTCTCGTAAACGTGAACATGTGTCATTACCTCATATCACATCATCGTGCTTCTGATATGGTTGCCACCAATATATATAATGTGATGGCGTCAATGCTTGACCATAATACGACGTCATGTCACCCCTTTACCATGGTTGTCTGTGGTCCAACACATTGTGGTAAAACTGAAGTGATAAAAGCATTAATAAGCGATCCATTGGCAATACTCCCCCTCCACAGGGGATCGTATACTGCTATGACTTGTGGCAAGATGGATATAATGATTTAGCGCAAGAAATTGAATTTTAAAAGAGGGGTAAATGTTGAATTAGACAGAAGTTGTAGGACATTGGTGATACTGGACGATTTGATGAATAAATGCGATGAAAATGTGGATGAATTATTTACAAAACAATCTCATCATGAGAACTGTAGTGTTATCTTTGTAGCACAAAATCTCTTTCATAAGTCGCATAACCAGTGTGACTTATCAGTTAACTGTCACTACATGGTATTGTTTAAGAATCCATGCGATGCATCCACTATATGCTCTTTATCCAATCAGATGTATCCTTGTAATACAAAGTATTTGATAGAAGCTACATGCATACCTCACTCATATCTACTTTTGGATTTGAAACAGTCAACACCAGACAACATTAGACTCCTTTCAACTGTTCATCCAAAGATGTCTGTTACGTGCACATACCAAAGAAGTGAAAAAATGGTGCCACGTAATATAGGACAGCATTTACCTATGCTACAATATCTGGCCAATGTCAAACCAAAGATCAGAAATGATGTACTCAAACAATGTTCAAATGGATTGATAGATGTGCTATGTGAGTCATGCCTTAATGTATTATGCAGAAATGTCTGGCTTACTAAATCACGATACAAGCAACTGAGTAAATATAAATGCCATATGCATGCGTTGACCAGTCGTGGAGTACCATACGTGCATAAAAGATATCTGTTACAGACAGGTGGATTTTTGGGAGCGATATTACCTGGAGTGATTGGCACACAAGCGCCATTAATTGATAAACTGTTCACGTGAGAAGATGGAACATGTACGTAAGATGGCTTTAGGCAATTTAAATTAACAGAGTAAAATATATCTGCTGCAGACAGACCCAGCGATACGTAAAGCTATTAGTCTCGACAACGAATATCCAATATATTAGCGTGACACAATATATCTGCGCATGAAAAGTCGACATCCTATTTGCAAGTATTGGATAAATATAGGTGCTACTATCAGCAATCAATAGGGCAGCAATATTGCATGCCACCTCTTCAACCTATACCTACATCAGATGCACTGCCTACACAAATACTTGATCGTACAATGAGGGGAATACCAAAGACATATAAGACAAAAGCCTGTGGAATAATTGATATTTTGCGCTCAGTTCCTGAACGTTTTAATGTTAATGATCTAGGCGAAGTAATGAAAGAGGGAATGTTTTACCCCAAAAAAGTAATGTACTCGATCTGCTTATAAATGTTGTTGCTCATGGGCAGAAACCTCAACATAGCAGTATGCTCGGTGTCACAGAGGGAAAGTTTGTTAATCTGCTATGTGACTTAAACATACCATGCAGATTTGTCGGACAAGAGAAAACATTGCAGCAGATATATAATGTCAATGATAATGATGATAGTGTCAGTGAGTACACACCTTCTGCCGTGAGTAAAAGGATGCATAGAAAAAGTACAGGTAACAGGAAGAAAAAGGCCAAAGCAAAGAGATATACTACACCGGTGTGTGTGAATTTAGTGAAGTAATGAATGATGCTAAATTGGCGAAAGTATATTATGATCCGAAGCATTCTGCCTCCTTTGGTGGAAAGGAAAAGCTATACAATGCATTTAAAGCTAAAATACCACATGTCTATATTGAAGAATGGTTAACACGTCAGGATGTATACACCCTTCACAGACCATGGAGAACAAAGTTTACCAGACATAAGATAACAGTAACGGCTGTCCACGAGTTATGGCAGGCAAATCTGTGCTCGATGAGAATGCCTTAATGCAAACGGAAAACGATGCCGTGTTATACCTACTCTGCATTGTTAATGCGCTCTCGAAGTATGCGTGGGTGGAAAATCTGTATAGCAAAATGTCTTTATCGGTCAAGAAAAGATTAGAAGCTATTCTGTCACATACTGAACGATTCCCACATGCTATTCAAACCGACAAAGGTGGTGAGTTCATCAATGGAGTAGTCAAGAAATATTTGACTGAGAATGGAATACATTTCTATACCTCACAGAATGAGCTGCACGCTGCTATGGTGGAATGTTTTCAGCAGACATTAAAGGGCCGAATATATAGATACATGACTCATAAGAATACGAGACGGTATATCAATGTATTACCTAGTTTACTCGCATCGTACAATAAAACTGTACTGAGCTGATCGCATGGAGAAATATATATGTAGGGAAGAACAAGAAGAAGAACCCTAAACTAAAGAAAAATACACCAAAATCTAGTGATCATGTAAGAATCTCGCAAGCAAGAATGCCATTTGAGAATGCATATCATGGGCAGTGGAGCCGTAAATTGTTTAAGGTGAATGATAGTCTTTCTGACAAATATCCGATCTTATATAAATTAGAAGCTTATATGGGGTGATCCAATTATTGGAACTTTTTATCGCGATGAGATTCAGAAAATTGGTGGTATGAAAGAAGATAGAGAATATGCAGTGGAACAGATAATTAAGGGTAGGAAGGGAGCTAAGGTAGTACGTGAATATTACGTCAAGTGGCTCAGTTATCCCTCCAAGTTTACATCGTAGGTTACTTAGCTCAACACTATGCACCATTAATAATGGACGAGTATATAGAGAGATGTTCCAATCAGGGAATGTGATGCTTAATGGGTTCGCGTGAGCTAAAGGAGGAGATAGTATACCTAGAGTCATTATCATTTATATCATGATCACTATGTGTATCGTGAATCTGAGTATACAGAATGGTCAGCCACGTATCTGGATATCACTTCTGAGTGGTTGCTTAGGGTATATATTACCCAGTTCATGCATTAAGACATTAAAGATAATGCAACCATCTTTGGAGAATGAATGAGGACCAGTGTTACGTGACTCTTCTGAGCAATAGAAGTACGGAGTACTATCCTAACAATAAGATATCCCAGTTTAGAACACGGCTACAAATGCTATTGTCATTAGATTAGTGAGTCGGAAGTGGGAATCTCGAGCATACTATATCCCAGGAGCTGGCTTACCATTATTAGAGAAAGGCAGGTACAAATATGTGCGTGGAGTAAGACAAAGAAGAAGAAGAAAAAGGATGAGGACAATGCCAAATCTGGTATTGTAGTGGATTTTGGTAAACCAACACCTGTCGATCTGGACAAACTCAAAAGAGGGCTGCGGAATGATCAACCTAGCACTCAGGGAAAAAAGCGTATTCGTCGTAGTTTTCTTGAACTTACCGAATCTCATATTACAAAAGTAACAAAGGGATACTATGCGATGAAGAATATGGTAGACTATAAATGGACAGATAGACAATCATCAGAAATTTAAGAATAAAAAATCTTTCTCAATTTTTATTCAAATTGCGCGAATCATGTATTGCTTATGAGTAGACGTAATTATGGTGTTAAGTTTGGCCCAGAAGTATCTAATTTAAGTGGCTATGGCGAAAAAATACATACAGGACTAGTAGAAGTATTAAAATCATTTCGAAAGTCAGCAGGGCGGTCCAACGACAGCATATATATATATATATACTGCGACGTTGTCTCTCACAGCGTAGTAGGTGACACCTAAGCACCACTGCTCAGAGTGATTCCACTGTCTAGTACTGATGGCGGGAAAGATATGTGCCAGTGGACATTTTTCAATATTCAGTACCACTCCATGTCAAAGAACTACATCGATACAATGCGAATACTTATAACTGATAGGTCAGGCTCAAATATACCATTCGAGGATGTAGCATCATCGAGTGTACACTGTCTACATTTCAGATGATGACGATGAGAGGATTGAGTAATGCTAGTGCCTTGGGGTGGTATTATACCAGTCATGCAGGATATGGACCTATTCCAGTATTTGTAGGTGCATGATACCAGGCGGGCCATGGGCTAGGTATTATTTTAGGTGGACTACTATGCTCGGCAATATCTTTCGCGAAAACTGTTGCCAAGACAGTAGGTAAACAAGCTCTTAGCACAGGAGTTGGGCAAGCAGAGGATGTAATGGCAGGAGTATTACAATCAACAAAGAAAAATTATCAGCCATGCTATTCTCACTGTCCACCAAAACCAAGGTTGGCAATCTGACACTGGGCGGTACTCCACTCGAGTACGAGGACCAGCAGACATACCTGGGAGTCACCTATGACAGAAGATTAACATGGAAGGAGCACATCCAGAATGCAGAGGCAAAGGCCAGAAGAAAGCTAAATATCATGAGGAAGCTGGCAGGAACAAAGTGGGGTGCCAATGAAAGGATCCTCAAGACCATCTACTTAGGTGCCGTATGACCACACCTTGAGTATGGATCCAGCTCATGGATGACAGCAGCTAAATCTCATCAACAGAACGTCGACAGAGTAAAAAACCAGGCACTGCGCATCATCACTGGTAGAATGAGATCAACACCAATAGAAAAAATGTAGCAGACAGCAGGCATCCCCCCCCCCACTTAGTAAAGGAAGGGAATGCAAAGCACTGATCCAAGCTGCAAAGTTCAAATCGTTCAACAACCACCCGATGAAGATCAGGCAAGCACAGCTGTTATTAGGAAGACTTAAAAGACAAAAGCACTTCAAAGGATACACCAAGAAATGTTGCCAGCACAAATAGAAGACCCAAACCACACCCTTGATCCTCCACCCTGGGAAAACAAACTAGAGAGCATAGCTATTCGCACCACAGTACCTCATCTCACAACCAAAAATGAACACAGTGATGTGAGCAAGAAGGCCCTGACCCTAGCCATGCTGGAAGAAATGTACCCTCAGGAGACATGGATAAGGATCTACACAGATGGATCAGCCAAAGATGCAATTAGGAGCAGAGGTGCCGGACTGCACATACAGTATCCAAATGGACAACATGAGTCAGCTGCAATACCGACAGGCAAACACTGCACAAACTAAAGAGCTGAATTCGAAGCACTGGTCCATGCAGCTAATACCATCAGCAGAACAGCAGACCCTATTGCACAGATTGTCTTTTTATCTGATGCCCACTCCGGCCTTGAAGCTATCACCAAAGGTAAGCTGCCACAACTTGAAGAGGCACTACAAACCATCAAATGCTTTCGGATAGCACTGCAGTGGATCCCCTCCCACTGTGGAGTCCAAGGAAATGAGGAAGCAGACAAGATGGCAAAGGTGGGTGCAGAAGAGAATCAGACAGAAAACATGGTTACGCATACAGAGATGAAGACTATCATCAAGTCACTCTATAGAACACCTCAATCAGAAGATGCCTACCATCATCTCTCGAGGCCAGAGCAAGTGATCATTTTTCGTCTCAGAACTGGACATAACAGACTAAACCAACACATGTACAGGCGTTTCCACCTTATGACATCGCCCGCTTGTCCTTGTGGAGAAGCAGAACAGACCACAGAGCACATACTTCAATGTTGCAGTATGTATCATCTGCTGAGAGAAGAGATCTGGCCTTTGTCAACCTCTTTTCTTGAAAAGCTGTATGGGCCTGTGGAAGAACTGCAGAAAACCACAGATTTCATCTTGAGAACGGCTCTCCAAGTGTGATACCAGCGATCGAAAAGAAGAAGAAGAAGAAGATGGCAGGAAAGAATGTTAAATCCTCATTGAAATAAGGAGCGCATGGTGTAGCCAGGGAGCTGATACCAGAGGCTGTAACAGCAGTATGTGGAAGATTAACCAAACCTAAACCAAAACATAAAAAGAGGAGTAATGTACGTAATGCTCAGTCAGCGCATGCAACACCGATGAGGTAGGGATGCAATAAACATTAGAGAAAACACGCTGGTATCTTCGATTGACTAAAACATGGAACTTAGTCATGCATGTGAGTGTTCAATGAGTGAGTTGGACATTTTTCAGACATGTCCCATCGTAACGACGTTGGAGTCAGCAAAATGGGAAAAGTTTCAACCTGTATTGAGCTTATTAGATTCTGGACCGATCGAATTTTACATCAGCGGATCTTCGGAGAGACATTTAGATCTTACCCAGGCTTACATCTCAATTAAAGTTAAGTTAGTAAAGCTAGATGCAGCAGGTACTGAGACACGGCTCATAGTTAATGAAAAGATGGGTCCTGGGAATAATCTCCTCCATACGATATTCTCACAAGTGAATGTTTTTTTGAATGGAAAGTGTGTCAGTGACTCGAGCGAAAATTATGCTTACCGTGCTTATTTTGAAACATTGCTTAATTATGGAAGCAAAGCCGCATCCTCACATCTCCAACTTGCTGCTCATGAATTTGACAATGTCGCCGATACTAACTTAGGATTTCAAGCACGCAGAAAAATGATGGCTGAAAGTAAGACAGTGCAATTAATTGGGTGCATGCATACTGATAAGTTTCTGCAGGATCGATTTCTGATCAGATAAATTGATTTGAGAGTACGCCTGCAGCGGTGTAAAGATGCGTTCGCCATTATGTCTACAGACGATCTCAAACCCAAGCTGAAGTTAATGTCAGCTAACTTATTTGTATGTAAAGGTATACCATCCTCTGATCTGTTGGTATCGCAACGTGGTTACTCTGAGAAAGATGAGTGCCAAATACCCTATTTGTTGTGTTGTATGTAAAACTTATATGGTACCAAGTGGAGTTATGAGCGTGGATAGAGATAATATATTTATCGGACAGCTTCCTACAAGAGTATTATTCGGATTTGTACCAAATGACCCTTATAAAGGTGTTGTTACTAAAAACCCATTCAGGTTTTATAATAATAAAACTACCTATGCTACATGCTATATCAATGGGGAAGAGGGGACAACATCACCAATACGCCCATCATTTAGTGACGACATTTGCTCTGATGCCTACTTTTCACTTTCCAGTGGTACTGGAGTGCTATTTAAAGACTGCGGATACCCAATTGATAAAGCACACTTCAGATATGGCATGACACTATTCGCATGGGATTTTACTCCTGATTTTGCTGATTTAGCGCATCAATACCCTACACATACTGGATCGTTAAGAGTTGTCTTTCATTTTAGTGAAGCACTACCTGATACAACAAATGTGATTTGCTATGCTGAATTTGATAATGTGATAGCAATCGGATCAGACTTTAATGTATTAACAGATTATTAAAAATGCTGAATACATTTGAAATAGAGCATCTATTGTTTGGTGATGACAAAACGTGTGAACACTTTCTCGGTGTTTTTCAATTGACAATGTACCAATTCGTATTAAATATCGTTCATCTTCAATAGTGATAAACACGCATCCCAGTAATAAAGGCGGGCAGCACTGAGTTGCGGTTTATTACACACCAAGTGGAAAAGCAGAATACTTTGACCCTTATGGAAAATGCCCTTCAGACAGAAGAATGATATCAAATTTATGCAATGGGCTTCATGCGCATATTTATTCCTATAACGCTGAACATGTTCAACAAGCACTGAAGACAACATGCGGATATTATTGTGTATATTGCATATATTATCGTTTGAGAGATGTAGACATGAAGCATATACTATGGACGCTAAGAAAATGTGACAGAAACGATGGGAAAGTGAACCTTTTAACTTTAAGAATGAGAGAAAAGATGCGAAAAAACAATGGATAATTAATAGTAATAATTATTGTTTCTCACTATTTATAGAATAATTGATGCCATTAAATGTTGTCGATAATTTAGTTTATTATTATATTTTACTATTTTGCTTCGATGTGTCAATAAAATAAAAAAAATAAAAAAGTGTATTATTTGATCACCACCTCTTATACTGTTGCCCCAATATCACATTGCAATATGCACGCATACTAATGGAATGATATCATGTTTATACATATGCACACAGGGCACATGGGGCATGCACGTGCACAGATAGCGCACACAGGGGCATGCATGCACATGCATAAGGGTGCACACAGAGGTTTGCACGCACATGGGGGGCACATACTTATGCACACGCACAGGGGCACAACATATAACTAGCAGTATCGCATATTACATCGGTGTTCTGCCTAATCCATGATGTCATACACAACGGGCACGAACCAGAACTAGTGCAGGCTGTGTGCTATTGTTCATAGGTGGGCGCTGGATCCTATTGTTCTAAATGACAGGCTATTTGCTATTGTTCATGCCGGTGGCTGCTGGATGCTATTGTTCTAAATTCCGATTCATTGAGATAGGGTCAAATGTCACAATTTAATACCTTATAACTTACAAAAGTCATAAAATGTTCTTTTCTGATTTTTTTCAAACCTAAATCATGGCGCGGTGGAAGTTTAAGCGAATATTTTTTGTAGGAAGCTACAATTCGTGCTAGTTTAAAAATTCTCATCAGATATAATATTTTAACATTTCGATTTTTCAAACCTAAATCACGGCGCAGTGGTAGTTTAAGTGAATATTTTTTTATAATAATTTGACATAGGCTGCCAAAATTCATGCTAGTTTCAAAATATACATCAGATATAATATTTTAACATTTTGATTTTTCAAACCTAAATCATGGCGCGGTGGTAGTTTAAGCGAATATTTTTTTATACTAATTTGACATAGGAAGCTACAATTCGCACTAGTTTCAAAATATTCATCAGATATACGACTAAGGAATGAACTATATTTTAACATTATGATTTTTTTCAAACTAAATCATGGTGCAATAGTAGTTTAAGCGAATATTCTTTGATACTAATTTAACATAGGATGCTACAATGTGCGCTAGTTTCAAAATATTCAACAAATACCAACCAGCTGTGCGCCATTGTTCATAAGTGGGCACTGCATGCTATCATTCTAAATGACACGGCTGTGTGCTATTGTTCATGCAGGTGGATGCTGGATGCGATTGTTCGAAATCCTGATTGACGAGATATGGTCAAATGTCACATTGATCATTTTGACAGGAAAACAATAGTACATAACTGGTCACCTGCAATTCATATGTGACCTCTATAGTTCATGCCATTAATCAAAAGTCATATTCAATGACATAGGAAGCCACAATTCCGCTTAGTTTCAGAATATATTTTTAACCACAATGTGGGGGTGGCGGCGGTGGGGTGGGTGGGGGCGCCGCCCCCACCTAATTAATACATTATACTCGATCAGCCAGAACATGCTCATCATTACACATGTGTGTCGATACCTATTAAAAACACATTAATCTATGCATTAGCACGCATATGTCATTTGAACAGACAACAGCATGTAGCCGGACATTTAGAATAATAGCCCACAGCGTATGCCCACTCATTTAGAACAATAGCTCACAGCGGCCACCCGCTCATTTAGAATGATAGACTCCACCCACTCATTCAGAACAACCAATTAGAACGCAGTATATAAATAGGTCAAGAGCTTATTTGCATAACAATAGTTCCCAGCAGGCCCCTTTACTACTTACGTCCACTATGTATCTAGCAGGAAACATTGTCTAGTCCGCGAGCTATGTATATCGACAACAAGGATTGAATGGCTATTAAAGTAATGTATGTGGTGTGGTAATTTGTATTTTAATTCTCCTAGACTAATTAAGCTTTGCTCTCTGGCAGAGAAAAGAATGTCTTTGGATGCTGCTGTTATTGCTGATGGAAGGGAGTTTATTGCGGATTCTGCGAGTTGACATTTAAACGAATTGAACGCTGGACACTAGACGACGAGACTTTTATCTGTTTCTAGGAATTCGTTCAGATTGTCAGTTGTTTCATTTGCTATGTTACGTTAGATCTAATTAGGTATGCCAGATGGTTTTCATAGATAACCTGTCTAATGGTATCAGTAAATCCAGGATCTCTAATTTAAAATAGAACTTGTCTCACTGAGTCACCAATGTTGACTCTGAATCGCACTTTCATTTGGTGCCATCTCTCTATCACGTTCTCTCTCTCGCTCATCTCTCTCTCTCTCTCTCTCTCTCTCTCTCTCGCTCGCTTTCTCTCTCTCACCTCTCTATCTCCCTCCCTCTCTCCCTCCCCTCCCTCTCCCTCCCTCCATCCCTCCCTCTCCCTCTCCATCCCTCTCCCTCCCCCTCTCCCTCTCCGTCTCTCTCTCTCTCAAGAAAATTGATCATACATATTACCCATCAACAATCCAGCTATGAGGGCTCAAATCACCAGGTCTCAATGGACTTTTCCAGTTTATCCATCCATCATATGACGTCATAATCTACTACGTGACGTCTAGAATCACGTCATAATCAATGTTATCATGGATGGCGTAGATAAGTATGTCACGAACACATAATTGAAGACGGATTAAGCGTTGTTTTACGAATTGTATATGTCTTTACTAATTAATAAATATTCTGTTGAATATTTTGAAACACAGGCAGCAACAGCACCCAGTCAAATTAGTTTCAAAATATTCAACAGCTTACCTGTAGTGGATTGAAAATGGATTGTCAGGGCGTTCGGGCGTCGATCGATCCCAACACAATCGTGGGTGGAGCTTACCTAGAGATTGGCGGGGCATGGCGAAAACTAGAAATGTCCATTAAAAAGCAGATGTACCGATATACTGAAGCTATTGTAGGCCGTGTTCTCACTAGAGACTTAAAGGGACGCTAACCCCATCTCAAATGTTATACAGCAACGATAGATTATGGTTTATAGATTCCATTTCATTCATATCCTGTCACATTTCCTTATCCGTATCAGAATTATCTGCTTCGTAATATCGCGTAAATGTTGTACAGTCGTCGCCACCATTTTGTCTCCTCAAGCGATAATGTGTGATGTCATGTAAGTGCCAATGTATTAGATTCTTTATTATATAACACTCATGTCGTTGAATATTTTGAAACTAATTTGACTGGAAGCAACAACTTCCAGTCAAATTAGTTTCGAAATATTCAACAGCTGAGCTGTAGGGTTGCTTTTATACCACATTGTAAAGCTGTAGTTGGCTCCTCTATGACTGAGTGCATATACCGAGGCAGACACGCTAAGCTTTTTCTGATTAGTTGAAAAGTAAATCATGACAGCCAGCATAAGCTGTGAAAATCTACCAACATTTAGCTACTAAAACCTGAATATCTTTCTTTGACGGGAAGATAAAAGGCTTAAAATTACCTGCATAGTTTAGGAGTGGCCTATTAGATCACCTGAATAGCTATCAAGAGATGAAATTAGTTATCCTTTAACTGGCGTAACGCCATACTGATGTATGGCGTTATTCCCGATTAACTCTCCAGAGAGAACACGGCCTAACAATATATGAGTAGTATAACTGTCTACTTTGTTTAAAAAGTTTCATGAGTCGATTTCTGGAATGATAACGACGTCGTTTTACCGGGTAGATATCTTCTTGCTTAAAATGTTCCCTACTCGTATGAGATACGTCCTCGATCACACATGTAGACGCACGCATGCACGCACATATCTGTACTGTAAGTCGATGGCATGTGTATACTCTGAAATGTAGCTCTGTTTCTCAAGACAAGTATGTTATATATTTGTTGCTTTCATATCTTATTTGCAGAGCAAACAAATAACCGGAGAACACGCGTCTGAGAGCGACCACTTTCCCGCCAATAACTATTGGTCTGTCCGCGCCCTGTTGAGCATTGCGTGTGTATATCTGACTGATAACGCACGGTCAGAGTGTGTACATTAGTGTTATTTACATAAGGGTATAGTGGCCAACTTTCCATGGGAGCTTACTTATACACAGGCCTCTGCATGCCCACTAATTTCGTATGCTTCCCAGACAACAATGTACCGTTATTATATCGAATCGACGGTAACAGTATCTTTGTAGTAATTGATGGAGCAAATACTAGTAGTCTCAAATCACAGATACCGATAACTGTTCAAAACAAGTATGGCAAGTGCGTAAGGTCTGTGTTTCTATGTAGGGGAGCTATTCTAAATTGCTAACATAAATATTGTTTAAATTCACCTTATTATTTCCTACATATTTGGTAAAAGGACAGCACTTAAACCTTTAACCCTCGAATTTGCTCAATAAAATTTCAATTTTCTCAATAGAAAATGTACATTTGCAGACCTGGAGAAGAATTTTACTGCTGGAATGACTGGATCGGTTAACGAGCCAGTCATTCCAGGTGCCAAATTGTAAAAATAGTCTACTCTTGGTCTGCAAATGGACATTTCTCAAGACCACTTCAGAAGCCGTTTTTGGCTGATAGGTGTGTTAAAGTGCTAAATCCCTGGTGTAGGCCGGAGCTCCGTCACACGCAAACACGATAACGCAGGCTAGTGGGCAGCTACCGGGCCACTACGGTCATATACGGCGCGATATTGGCCCAAGTACCGGCCCAGTAACCCGCGTAATCAGCGAGTATGATTTGACCGCTTTCAGTGAAACAATTCTGAAATATTTAGGAGCCCTTGCCGTGAGTCTCTGTGAGATCGTGTGAGATAAACTACGAAACATTTGGCTGCGAAATTATTATATATTGATCATTTCTGACTGGAAAATGGAATCAGTAGGTGGCTAGCATACGATTTCTCCCTACAGGCGTACATTTCGAGTTTGGTCCACCTTTGAAACAATAATTCCAAATGGTTATTGGACTTGATTGAAATGCTTGAAGGTCCTGTATTTTGACTAATTGATCAGCTCTGTAAATTTCACATGCGCAAGAACATACTGACCATATATATTCATGTAGTAATCTCTGCTTGTTTTGACACTGTTAGCCGTATTATTTAGGAAATTATAGCTGATCGACAACTTCTATCAATTATTCATTTACACACGCTATTGATGTTATGGTTAATTTTGATCACGCACAAAATATGTCTGATATGAGCATTGATATTTAATGTGAATATTGTTTCAGAAGTGTTAGATTCCCAATCGAGTTAAAGATGCATTACCTCCTGGACTACGTTTATTCAATGCAATATGCATATCCTTGATCTTGAACTGTAACAGCTGGGAAGCTCCAAAGGCAGTTCTAGCCAAACTCGATGCCTGCCACCGCACGCACCTCCACACAATCACTGGACACCGATGGCCAGACAGCATAATTTCCAATGATGCACTACACAAGATGTGTAATACGTCGCCGCTGTCTGTAAAGGTCGCCCAGCAAAGATGGTCCATGTTTAACCATGTGCTAAGGATGCCAGAAGACACACCGGCAGACAGCCTAGAATTCCTCCTAATTGGAGCCAGCAAAACAAAGCCAGGAGAGGACGTAATTCCACAAATCTGTTAGGCGTGCTACGAGGTGACCTCCAGAAAGCAAGACACGGTACACTCAAGTCAAGAATGGACCTGAGGAAGCCAAGGATTTTGGCTGAGGACAAGACACAGCAGGAAAAAGCGAAGGACTGGTTGCCGCTGCAGGATATTTCTAGTATACTACAGCCGCAGAATACAGTAATCATACACACCTCCGAGGCACAAATAAATTTGGAAATTTTCAGTATTTTTGCTGTAATATAATGGCCCCCCCCCCCCCTGTATTATTAGTAAATACTGATTTTTATACATAAATTCCTACCATGTCACACATATTTGTTATTATTTGTTGTTTTTCTGGAAACTCGTGTGAGCGTATGATTTAAAAAATTTATGGAAGCATTGTATCTACGAAATACTCCAATTAGAAAGAACTCCGAAAATCTTAAATATGTCTAGATAGTTCGCAGGCAACAGACAAAATACTAGCACCACGGCGATCGGCGATCGGGCACATCAAAGAGCTACACGCCAGGAGGACGGACACCGCAAACAATTATATCGGGACATCATACAAATAAGTTGCATAATAATATGTTTTTGTTTATACAAGACCAGCGATGAATCGCACGCCTCCGCGAATACTCTGGTTTCTCTGCGAAATGGGGATACAGGCGACAGTCAGATTGGTGTTTACTTTTTTTTATTTGTGAATTCATAATTTACGTCTTCTTGGGTATGGAGTAGTCGTATATATAAGAATTGGTGTTAAAATGAGAGTATTTACGTTTTATGGGCATGGTTCCATATATTAAATGTATATCTCTATCAGGTATAGCCCCTTTAATCAAGTTGTGCCGATTTATCCATCAATACAGCATGACGATTCTCACGTGACAATCACGCCCCATGCTTTGTAAATTCACATATGACAATGTGGAAATGTGAGGTACGTTACATATCACATGTTGCGAAGATAGCACCTCGATGGGTCCGATACTTATGCTGTATGGACACATTGTGTGGAACAATAATACATGGAGCAACTTTGCGGTGGGGTGTTGGTGTGTGAATAAGGTTGTTGAAAGAATACCAATGTTCAACATGTTCTCAGTCAAATGAACCTTTCCAGTTCTAGCTATGTCCGTCCATCTCTAGCTAAGCTCCACGCACACCTCGCTCGTGTTGGGAGAGATCGATCCCTGATCCCCCTGACTATCAATTACCAGAACACTATACAGGTAAGCTATGTAGCAACAGCTCCCAATCAAATTAGTTTCAAAATATTCAACATTATCTTTATTAAATAGTAAAGACATACAATTTGTAGCACACCGCCCAGTTCGTCACCAAGTATGCGTTCGTGACGTACTTAACTACTGATTCATGACGTCATTGATTTCGACGTCATTCTACACGTCACGTGGTTGATTATGGCGTCATATGATGGATGGGTAAATTGGAACGGCCCATTCTGGTTGGACATAATTTGTTGTTTCCATATGTACAATAGCCAACTTCCACACAATTTGTTGTAAAGACAAAGTTACATATGTCTGACTGCCAAATATGAGCACACATACGTATTGTATTGTTAGCTTAAGCTATCACGATTGCTTCCATTTGAGTTGACATTATACAGGAGTAACCACTGTCTTCTACCACTATCCACTGCAACACATTCGCAGATTGTAGGAATAACTAGACCCCACCCCTTCTGCTGTAAGTTTCTCGAGAGAAATATCATGCAAATATGTTTCAAAGAAAACATATTTCAATGAATCAGACCAGATGTTCTATTGCCATTTTGCGCAACTTGTTCACTTATCGACGTAGCAATTAAGACTCGATAGCTACTACATTGGGAACCAGTTAGAGTATGCTCGCTTTCCGTAAAATCAACATCCCATTTCTCTGTGATTTACGTGTGATAGGATCGAGATTAAACTGTCAAACCTGAATTCCCCGTATATCAATTTCAAGGTAACTATACAGGGTAGTTGTTGAATATATTGACTTGGAGCTATGCTGTTTCTTCCCAGGGCAGTAACAGGTTCTAGTCAAACTACTTTACAAATATGCAAAAGAATGTTTATTAAGTTGTAAATCACAAAAGACGCACACTCCATACACTTTCGTGACAGACTTCTCGGCATTCGTGACAGACAGACTCTTATTGCTTGCAACATCAGCTAACAAGTGACGTAATATGATTATGACATCAGCCACTTGAGTGGCAGATTGGTTCTCTCCGGTGTTCAAATATCAAGTCATCAGGTCAACTTCCAGTCAGTTTCAAAGTTTCAAAATAGTCCACAGAATGTGTATTCAATTTTAAATTCAACAAACAATTCATACGCTTTCGTGACAGACATTTCGACTTCGCGACAGACTAACGTTATTTTGATTGTAAGAACAGCTTATACGTGCATGGTGTATTCTGATCATCGTGTGAGATAATGGACCTTTCCAGTTTTAGCTATGCCCCGCCCATCTCCAGCTAAGCTCCACCCTCGCCTCGTCCGTGTTGCAATCGATCAATCCCTGAACTCCGCGATTATCAATTTCCAGAAAACTATACAGGTAAACTGTTGAATATTTTGAAATTAATTTGACTGGGTGCTATTGGATCTAAGTCTTACACAGCAAACTGCCTATGAAATACAATCATTTGCGCATGTGATCTTTGATCATGTATTTATTAAACCACCAGATACACAACCCGTTTACTATTTGGTAGTATTAAAACAAGCACTATCATAAACACGATGTCCGTAGAGACGTCGTGATAAATGGAAACATAGTGAAGCTACTTTAGGGGTTAGTTAAAAAACAATGATAAATTGTAATTGCATAAGGGAATATGTGCGCTACCGTGGAAGCAAAATGCTGTGTATCTAAATCATTTTGCTATATTTATCAATGCCATCGTATTATTAAGGAACAGATTTGTTGATGTTAGATTTATTACCACATATTTCTTCAATAAATGTATGATGTATGATTACTGTATTCTGCGGCTGTAGTAGTAGAAATGTCCTGTCGCTACAATCAGTTTTTCTTCGCTTTTGACCATCGTGTCTTGTTCTCAGTCGAATTCTATAGCTTCCTCGGGCCCATTCTTGATCTGAGGCTTGTTTTCCTGAGGTCACCTCGTAGCACGCTTAACAGAGTTTTGCAATGGCGCCCTCTCCTGGCTTTATATTTGGTACCTCCCAGTACAAGGACTCCCAAGGCTCTCTGTGCTGGCATCCTTAGCACATGGCCAAACATGGACCATCATTGCTGAGCGACTATTACAGACAGTGGCTATGGAGTACGCATCTTGAATAGTGCATCGTTTATGCTGTCTGGTCATCCGTGTCCCGTGGTAGTGCGGAGGCGTTTGCGGTGGCACGTTTAACTAGATCTGCCTTTCGCGCTGCCAAGATGTTACAACTCCATACAGCATCAAGGATACGCAGATTGCGTTGCATAAACGTAGTCTTTGTCAAGGGCATCTTTGATCTACGATTCCATAGCTTCCAGAAGGACTGGAAAGATATGTTCCCCATGAAAATCGTGCAGCGGTACTGCAAAGCGGTGCGCCCAGAATTGTACTTTTCCACCATGGTTCTGAATTGGATCGTCATTTTCTTTTGTTTCATGCTTTGCCAATAGGTATATGTGGGTGAATTCTGTTTTCTATTCATTCACAAAGAGATTCTCAATTTTTAGTTTACTTGTCGCTATAAAGAGTAGTTCGTCAAAGGGTTTATTTCCCTCGTCCATGAATTCCACATCGTCGGGATATTCCATTCCTAGTGGCATACTCAGTACGTGCGTTGTGAGCTTGGTCTTGTGTAGAATTTTCAAGAAATGCAGATTATTAAAACTGAAATTATAAACAATATATCCGTGCATAACACAATAGCTTTGTAAGCATGAATTATATTGAGGTTTAGTGAGTTGCAAATTTTGTATACTTCTCCGTTCATAGAGTAATCTTTACCTTAACCCGTTAACACTTTCTTGCCGAAGCCGGCGACAAAAACGGTCTCTGCAGTGGTTTTAAGGAATGTCACATTTGCATGCGAGAAGAAGAGTATTTCTAAAAATTTACCACATTCCAGTACTAAGTTTCAAAGATCGTCTTCTCTTGAACATTCAAATGAATTTTCTTGAACAAATTTAGCCGTTAAAGGGTTTAATAAGATTTGGTTATCACGTACACATGTACATCAATTAGAAAACCGGAAGGCATATGGTTCCCATCGTATGGGATCAATGAACCTTTCCAAGTTTATCCATCCATCATACGTGACGTGTTGATGACATCATAATCACGACGTCATGAATGATCCGTAATAGTCCGTCTTTAACGCGTAATAGTCCTACACGTTGTACGAATTGTATGTCTTTACCATTCAATACACATTATGTTGAATACTTTGAAACTAATTTGACTGGACGCTGTTGTTGCCATAGTTTTGTAATTAGTTTCAGACTATTTAATAGCTTACCTGTGTAGTTTTCTGGAAATTGATAGTTAGTGAATTCAGGGATCGAGCGATCGAGCGAACCCAACCCGAGCAAGGTGTGGTTGGACATTAGCTAGTGATGGGCGGGTTGTAGATAAAACTGGAAAGGTCCATTCGCCTAACCAATTGGACAACATCACAGCTGACTACACATCCTAACTTGAAGTAACTTCCATCGCCGACCGTCAAAACTGCGCAACACAGTTTCACTCTTTGCTAAGCGTTGTTGTACGAATTGTATGTTGCTACTATTTAATAAGCATGCTGTTGAATAATTTGAAATTAATTTGACTGAGCACTGTTGCTGCCATAGGCAGCAACGGCGCCAAGCCAAATTAGTTTCAAAATATTCAGCAGCTTGCCTGTATTGTTGTCTGGAAATTGGAATCCAGCGTGTGCATGGATCGATCGAGCCCAATACCGGAACAGTGTAGGTGGAGCGAAGCTAAAGCTGGGTGGGGTATAGCCAAAACCGGATTCCACCATTAAGACGCAGTGGAGATGATTGACGAAAACTGATTGCAGCTAACTGAAGGATCCACTCCTTTCAGCAACATAAGCAATCGCTCATCATCATGATTTGCTTGTAAACAGCGGTCATTCCAATGAATGATATTTAAAGATCTGAACATGTCTTGCATAACGTAAAACAGAGAGATATCTGCCCTATATAGCTGAACTGGTTAGTACGAAAGCCCTGAAGGCTTATTCGAAATTCAAAATTCAAAATTCAAAACTTGACTTCGAAATTCAAATCTTAATTCAGCCAATCAGATTATACATCTGTGTATCCTGAAACAATCATGACTGATACAAGATCAATGGCGATTTTGTTTCTGAAGTGAATTTAGAAACGCTTACTTTTTTTCTTGAAAGAGGTGGTGTTATTGCTGATGTGTATATGGGCCACAATGCATACCATGGTAATCGTCAACATGTACTCCAAAATGATTGGCTGAACACTGCATATGCGTGCTAATATACATATCACCTATTAGAATTAGAATTGAGAATAGTAACTTCCTTAACTCATCTTGTGTCGACTTAACCATTTAATCGTAAACTATCCAAAGCAGTTTCTTCAGTGGTGTTTAAAGAATGTCCATTTGCAGGCCAAGGGAAGACTATTTTTTGAAAATTTACCACTGGAATGACTGGATCTTTTACCGAGCCAGTCATTCCAGTGATACATTAAAAAAAATAGTCTCATCTTTGCTTGCAAATGGATACTAATTCTGCACAAATTTGAATTTTCTTGACCATATAATGTACAAATAGCCTTCAGTTACAGGACAACTGAGACTTTTTTGTAAATTCAATTGGAAATCTTTTAAAAATTATCCACTCTTGGCCTGCACATGGATTGCATTCAATGAGCAACACCTTTTACAAATCTTGACCGTTAAATGGTTAATTAATAGGTCCATGAAAGTGGTATATTGAGTGCTTTGATGCGCTGTTGACACAAGAGGGGTTAAGTTATCTCTGCATTTCAATATTAGCATATTTATTTTTCATTAGGTTTTGGGAAAATCAGCGATAATAGCATAATGACAAATTTCTAGAAGGTGCTAAAACGGAACAATATAGAGACAATTTTTACTCTACATATTTTCACAAGTATCTATCTGTAGAATCACAAGTTTCCGTGCCAGCAAAGATGCGCTACCGTCTTAAATTAACTATGGATGGCTTGCTGGTAAATGGAGTGAGAGCAGGACTGAACTCTAGGAGCTTTTGCCACAAACTAAGACTCAATGTATTTGTTTTGCCATATATTAGTATGCACGCTGCACATATTCTGAAATTGTACCAACGCACATATGACTATCGCACAATACACACATAGCTATACTATCCATGCCTATCCAGAGCAATACACACCTATTGCTACCCCTACCAATATCTATGCCCTACATATACACGAATTGCTACTCTACCCATACACCCACCGATACCATACCATACTTCTGCTTATAACCATACATATATCCCTATATCTATCTATACGATTACACCCATAGCCTCCCATAGCCACCATTTACTATGCAATTGTCACGATCATACCATAGCAATACACAACCACTACCCATACCAATACGCCCACCACTACCTTAGCCTAGCCTACTAGACTCGTCTAGCGGCCTACTAAGCTAGGCTGCTTGGCTAGTCTACTAGCATAGTCTGCTAGCATAGCATACGGGCATAGCCTGCTAGCATAGTATAGCCTACTAGATTATCATAACTTAGCCTACTAGCTGACTTCCTAGCCTACCATAACCTACCCGGCTAGCATGGCCTCCAGGCCTTGCCTACTGGCATAGCCTACGGGTTTAGCATATTAGGCTAATCTAATAGTTTACTGGTCTCGTTAACTATCATATTTTACACACCTATCCTACTGGTCTACCCTACTGCTAGCCTATCCTACTAGGCTAGCATAGTATCCTAGCCTATCCAACTAAAGTAATGGAGTCTTATACTAGCCTACTGGCTGAGCCTACTAGACTAACTTAGGTTACTGAGTTAGCATACTCTTCGAGCCTAGCCTGCTAACGTCGGCTTATAGCGTATGCCTATCCCTAGCCTAACCAACTAACTTACTGGCAGAGTCTGTTAGCCTACTGGTACGAAGTACTTGACGAACCTAATAACATAACCTAGGCTAATAGGTTATACTACCAGACCAACCTACTGGCTTGGTCTACTAACCTACTTGTATTTCCCACAGGCCTAGCCTGGTCTAGCCTACTGAGCTAACCTAATAACATAGCCTGATAACCCACTGACTGGTTACTTTAATAATCTGTCCTCCTAGTCAACCTCATATCCTGGCCTACTGGTCTAACATACAAGTCTACTCTCTTTGGATAGTAACCCACTCTTGCTTACTACCATAGCATACAACCATACACAACATGCCTAGCCTACTAGCATTATCTAATATCATATGTTTCTATCATACTAGTTTACTAGACTGGCCAACTAGCATACTCTTCTAGTTTAGTATGCTGGCATAGCGTACTAGCTTAACATGCTATCCCAAGTCTACTAGCCAGCTAACCTAGAGGACTGTCATAACTGACCAACCTACTGACATATCACATTTGCCTAACATAATGTCCGAGTGTGTGTATGGCTAAGGGTAGTTATAGCTTTGGGTAACTATTAGATAGGGGGACGTATGGGCCTGGCAGCTATATGTAGGCTAGATATGGGGATATCTGCATGGGTCACTATATGTTTAACTATGTAATTGGAGTAGCTATGGGGAGGATTGCTCTGTCGTGGTATGGATAGCTATGTGGTAGGCTAGAGGTAACTATCTATTGCGGGTATGATAGCTACGGGGAGAGGGGTAGCTGTGCGCTATAACATGCTTAACATTTGGGCAGGGCAGAAGTTTGGTAGTGTGAGTTTTTGGTATGGCTAGCTATGTGGTCTGAGCATAGATGTGGTAGCTATATGTTTGGAGTAGCTATGGGGTCTGGGTAGCTATCTGTCAGCTAATGTTGGTGGTATGGTAGCTATTAGGCTATGGGAGTTGATAGATACATGTGTAGCTACAGCTGTGGTAACTATGTAGGTTTTTTTTATTATTGTCAAGCATTAGTTCTAGGAACCCTGCCATTGAGGACGCACTGGCACTAGGATATAGCACAGTCGATATTGGAATGTAATTTTTACATTTTTGAATTTTCGACCAGAGCGAGGTTCGAACCCAGCCAATTCTATGACACTGATTCGCCTAGCGTTTGGGAGCCGAGTAGTATACCCACTGGCTCACCATCCAGAGGACAAAAATCCTCTTTCACCAGACCCGCTTTCAACTACCCGACTCACAACCACACGAGTATGTCTAGCTATGTGGTCTGGGCATGGATATGGTAGTTATATGTTTGAAGTAACTATGGCGTCGGGATAGCTATGTGCCAGCTAACGTTGGGGTATGGTAGCTATTGGGCTATGGGGGTTGATAGATGCATGTGTAGCTACGGCTGTGTTAGCTATGTTGGTATGGGTAGTACAGGGAAAGGGCTGCTATGGTGCGATACTGGTAGTTGTGCGGATCGGGTAGAGAAGCTACCCCTAACCATACCGCTACACCAATAGTTACCCATACCACAAATGTTACCAATACCACTGCCAGCATAGTGAACCCTACCTCCTAGCTACTCCTACCTTAAGAGATATCCTTGTCCCCATTGCTACCACTACCCATACATAAATAGATGCACAAAAAAACCACACAGTGTTAGCCATCCAATATACTATAACAATCTACCTACATACACATAGCTAATCCTATGAGTAAATCTTTACTAAGGTTATCGGCATATTAATATATTACATACAAAAAAAATATTACATACATCCACCGAGGATGCAAATATTATCCTAGTACATATCTACCCATGGCCCTATGTCTATACCCTCCACCAATGCAAACACATAAACGCCTACACACCAACCTCGGGTTGTAGGTAGATACCCACAAAGCCAACCACTTAATTATACACCCAACACAACTACCTTTTGACACCACCCCATCCATTCCAAGCACACACGCACGCACACGCACACATACGCGCGCGCGGGTGCGCACGCACACACACACGCACGCATGCATGCACTCACGCACGCACGCAAGCAAGCACGCACGCACGCACGCACGCACGCACGCACGCACGCACGCACGCACGCACGCACGCACGCACGCACGCACGCACGCACGCACGCAAGCACGCAAGCACGCAAGCACGCATGCATGCATGCACGCACGCACGCACGTACGCACGTACGCACGCACGCACGCAAACACAACCGCCAGCACGTATATGCACATCCTAGAAACGTACCTATCCATCCATCCACTCATATTCCCATTCAGTCACCCATACTAAATAACCAATCATTCATTCTATCACCGGCCACACACGTATGCACGCATCCCTTATGGCCGTCATAATGCCTAGCTACTCACAAACTCCGAGCATGCCTACACAGAGTACGGAGAAGAGCATGTTAGGGCCAGTGTGGCAGGGTTGGTAAGTATGGTACGGGATGGTGCAGGGCGTTGCTGAGTGATTGGTAGGCTAGGCCAAGCTACTATGCTAGCTCTACTAAGCCAGGCTAGTATGATAGACCATGATAGTTCGCTAGGCCAGTAGGCATGGTCAAGCTAGTATCATAGACCAGTAAGCTAGGCCGAGCTAGTATGCTAGACCAGTAAGCTAGGCCAGGCTAGTATGCTAGGCCAGTAGGCTAGAGTATTAATATGATAGGCCAGTAGGCCAGACCGGGCTGCAATGCTATGAGAGCATGCATGTATGTTAGTCCACTAGGTCATGCTAGTATGTAGGCCAGTAGGCCAGGCCAGGTTAATAGCAGAGATAAACCGGTAGGTTAGAAGGATATACGAGTACATTAGACCAGTGCGCTAGGCGAGTAGGCTAGCTTGTATCAGACTAGTATCATATGACAGTAGATGGCTAGGTTAGTAGGTAGGACCAGTAGGCCCGTACTTTAGGCCAATAGGCTAGATACTGTATGCTGGCTAGTAAGTGAAGACTATCCAGAATTATTCTAGCAGGCTCTTAGGTCAGCGCAATAGGCCAGGTATGTAGGTTAGCTGGCTAGTAGGCTAGGCTAGTAATCAACCGATTATGCTAGGCTAGGCTAGTAGCTTAAGCCAATAACCTAGTATGTAAGGTCACCTGGGTATTAGGCAAGGATAGAACGATATGCTAGTAGGTGAGGTCAAAATGCTAATCCAGTAGGCTAGGAAGTAGTAAGCCAGATCGCTAGGCTTATAAAATTGGCAAGTGGGCTAGACTAGTAGAATATATTAATTGACTAGGCCATTAGGCTAACAGGTTAGACGGGTAGGACAACATATTTGGCTAGACTAGTATGCTAGGCTAGTAGTCTAGGCCAGTAGGCCAGACCAGGCTACGATGCTTAGCCAGTTGTCTAGAATGTTATACAAGTAGCTTAATCAGCCTAGTATGTATGCCAGTAGGGTATGCCAGGCTAGTACCGGAAGTCTCCCAGTAGGCTAGGCAGCCTAGATTAGTAGGCTATGTAAGTAGACTAGTTTATGGTAGTCCATAAAGCTAAGCTATGCTAGTTGGTCATGGTAGTAGGTTATACTTGTAGCCTGTGCTGTAAGGTTAGTCTAGAAAGCTAGGCTAGCAGGCTATGTTAGTATGTCTTCAGGCTGGACTATGGTAGGATATTAAGCTAGGATAATATAGTCGTGTCTGTATTATTATGCGCAGCAATGGTGACTTGTATGGTATGGCATGGTATGGGTAGGGTGGGGCTATGGGTGTATTGGTAGGAGTAAATTTGTGGGTAGGGTGTACAATGCGTATATGATAATGGCTAGTAATGTCTGTACTGGGTAGAGATCGAAATGGCGTAATATAGTAAAATTGGATATGCATGTATCGGTAAGAATAATGTATGTATGGGTAGGGCAGCGATAGGTGTAGGGTGGCTGTGAGTACGTGTCTTTGGTACTGCTTAAATAGCTATGGGTGTATTGGTGGTTGGGGTGTATATGTAGGGGTAACAATTTTCAATATATAAGACTATTTATAATTGGCTGATCAACGATTTGAATTTCGAGGCAGAATTTTGAATTTTGAAGTCGAGTTTTGATTACATTTGCTCAAGAACATAAAACTATTTACTTATTGAATATCCATTTGCAGGCCGAGAGAAGACTATTTTTGGCGATCTACCACTGGATTAGCTGATTCCTTTCGTAAAATCTTTAAAATAGCCTTCACATGGCCTGCAAATGAGCATTGGTTTAGATTACTGTAGAAGCAGCCTGTTTTGGCCGGCTGTGCCAAGAACAAGTTAGATAGTACAGTCATTCTGCAACAAGGTGCATAAATTCCCGATTGATTCCGAGTTATTTTGTTATTTCCAGAGAGAGAGTATTAGCATTAACAAATCTCATCCTGTAGACGGCTGATGATGCTTACTGAAATATATTCATACACTTCTGCTGAGGATTGGGAAAGCAATTTCCCGGATATTCGTTCTTATAAGAGGCTAAGTCAACAACTAGCTTCAGTCAAATCAGCTCAGAAAGGACAGCACGCTATGTAAACTGAAGGCAAAATAGATCGCGTTAATGGAGATTGTCTGCTGAAAGTATTAGCGTTTATCTGCTTATTGGGATAATATATAATGTACGAATTGTCTTAAGAGACACGAGTAGTTGTGTCAAACTTAATTATAGGAATGACAGCATTCCTAGTAAGAATGCGCTCTGTTCCGCATGCGATAAGATTGCTTTACTGCCACTCATTAAAGGGAATGTGTATTATGTGGACATTGGCGATGTGACCGAGCGCGAAACAATAATGGATGGAGTGATAGGGCCGACCACATATATATTAACCCCCACCCCACCCCCACCCGTGTTAACTTAACTCTTTAATGGTCAAGACCGCCAACAACGGATTATGTAGTGGTCTTGAGGAATGGCCATTTTTCATACAAGATAATATGATTTTTGAAAATTTAGCACTGGAATGACTGGCTCGGTAAACGAGCCAGTCACTCCAGAGGTAAATTTTCAACAATAGTCTTCGCTCAGCCGACAAATAGACACTAGCTAAGAAAAAACTGGGTTTTCTTCACCATTTTCATGGTCAAACCGCCCAAAGACCAGCACCTGTAGCGATCTTGAGTAATGTCTATTTGCACAACAACAGAAAGTAATTTTTGTGAATTTTATTGTACACATTTTTATTTTCTTGAAAAATCTTGACCATTACATGGCAAATTGATATAAGTAGAATTGCGAGCGCTTTGAGGCGCAAGAGGGGTTAATATGCTCCTTGTTATAACGATGTTTTACTAAATATGCAATGTTAAATCTGTATGAACTAAATGCAATGTTAAATCTGTATGAACTAAATGCAATGTTAAATCTGTATGAACTAAATGCAATGTTAAATCTGTATGAACTAAATGCAATGTTAAATCTGTATGAACTAAATGCAATGTTAAATCTGTATGAACTAAATGCAATGTTAAATCTGTATGAACTAAATGCAATGTTAAATCTGTATGAACTAAATGCAATGTTAAATCTGTATGAACTAAATTCAATGTTAAATCTGTATGAACTAAATGCAATGTTAAATCTGTATGAACTAAATGCAATGCTAAATCTGTAAAAACTAAATGCAATGTTAAATATGCATGAACTAAATGCAATGTTAAATCTGTATGAACTAAATGCAATGTTAAATCTGTATGAACTAAATGCAATGTTAAATCTGTATGAACTAACTGCAATGTTATATCTGTATGAACTAAATGCAATGTTAAATCTGTATGAACTAAATGCAATGTTAAATCTGTATGAACTAAATGCAATGTTAAATCTGTATGAACTAAATGCAATGCTAAATCTGTATGAACTAAATGCAATGTTAAATCTGTATGAACTAAATGCAATGTTAAATCTGTATGAACTAAATGTAATGCTAAATCTGTATGAACTAAATGCAATGTTAAATATGCATGAACTAAATGCAATGTTAAATCTGTATGAACTAAATGCAATGTTAAATCTGTATGAACTAAATGCAATGTTAAATCTGTATGAACTAAATGCAATGTTAAATCTGTATGAACTAAATGCAATGTTAAATATGTATGCACTAAATGCAATGTTAAATCTGTATGCACTAAATGCAATGTTAAATCTGTATGCACTAAATGCAATGTTAAATCTGTATGAACTAAATGCAATGTTAAATCTGTATGAACTAAATGCAATGTTAAATCTGTATGAACTAAATGTAATGTTAAATCTGTATGAACTAAATGGAATATTAAATCTATATGACAACAATAGTTTTATTAGAAATTTCTTCGCTGCTCATTAACTTAGATAATAATCTCAGGTGTGCACAAACAACTATAAGCTGAGATACTTTACTTGAATGATCTTAATGTTGTGCCATTGTGCAATTTACCAGCCGTAGTCTATTATTTTGAACATGGCACGATTATTACAGTCAATCAATGGAGGGGTCTAATCTGTTACGAAAGTACTAACATTCTGTTTAATATTTTGAAAATAATTTCACAGCTCCCAGTAATATTAGAAAAAAAATATTAAACAGCTTACCTGTATCGTTGCCTTGAACTTGCGATTCTGTGACTGAGGGGTTCAATGTGATACAATCTACGCAAACACGCGTATAAAGAGGGCGATGCTGAAATGGCAAAGGCAGAGAGAGAGAGAGAGAGAGAGAGAGAGAGAGAGAGAGAGAGAGAGAGAGAGAGAGAGAGAAAGAGAGAGAGAGCGAGAGAGAGAGAGAGAGAGAGAGAGAGAGAGAGAGAGAGAGAGAGAGTATGTATGCTATGCGAGGCGTTAAAGTGATGCGGCGATATAATATAGAGGGCTGCAATATCGAAAATGATACACATCACAGAATCACATTTGTCTGTCTCCATGAGGCGAGTTGGCTTCAATATATCTAATTATTTCTAAGTGTCATCATCATTTGACAAAAGAAAGACAGGAAATTGAAACGAATTGCGACATAAAACTCAAAATCTCCTGCTCTATAGCTAGTCGCTGTCCTTTGTTTAGATTTAGATGTCGAATTGCAAATTGAGTAATTAACTCACTTCCATTAAAGATAATAGCAACATCCTGGTAATAGTCCTTTGTTAACTGAAGAACACACGTCACTTATTGTCACGGAGATATAAAGTAAAAATAAAACACGCTGTCACACATGAAATCACCTTGTGTTAGGCGACCTTGTCTCCTTTCTAAAACGTGTTACTATTCTATATTCCTTGTCTATATGAGTATCAATTTACCTCATGTTCGAATTGGCGTCGTTTTAATGGAAACTGATGGCCAGTGTAATAGATTGAGTATTTGTCAAGCTACCATTAACCTTTCAACTAATTCGATAAAAGCTATCAATAGTCACATGTTAAACATGACTCAATATATTCAGGCCGCCCATAAAGTCAAACTAGTGGGCCAGAGAAGGTTGCCTATTACAGACAATTCTCGTTCTATAGCTAGCCAATTTCTTTTTGACGTTTGGATTTCCAAGATGATAAGACTGATTTTGTATGTCCTAGCATGGTACCAGGGCACAGTTTATTATTGAATTTTGATTTCTTGTGGAAATCATTTGGCCTGGTAAGATACCTGCTAGTCGTTAAAAATATTACCAAAGGTAATCCCATCAAGGGAAGCGTAAAACCAACAGTTTTCTCTCTATGGATAGGAAATGCTAATAAATTCAGTCTCTGGACATTTCCAGTTTTAGCTATGATCCGCGCATCTCTAGCTTACCTAAGCTCCACCCACACGTCACTCATGTTGGGATCCCTCGATCTCTGAACTCCCTGCCAATCAATTTCCAGAAAACTATGCAAGTAAGCTATTGAATATTTTAATTTGACTGGACGCTGTTGCTGCCTATGGATGACCCGGGTGAACACAATTCACCTTTCCAGAGTATCTATCTATCTATCTATCAATCTGACGTCATATGACGTAATAACTAAGCGGTGTGTAAGATGACGTCATAATCATTACGTCAAAAATGATTTTATTTGGCCCGCCCGTCTTTAACTCTTAATATTCCGACACGTTTTACGAATTGTATGTCTCTACTATTTAATAAACCTATGCAGCAACAGCGCCCGGTCGAATTAGTTCCAAAATATTCAATAGCTTACCTCTATAGTTCTCTGGAAATTGATAGTCAAGGAGTTCAGAGATCGATCCCAACACGAGCAAGGTGTGGTGGAGCCTAGCTAGAGGTGGGCGGGGGCATAGCTAACATTAGAAAGGTCCATTGGATGGGCGAACACATTTGCAAAAAGGTACACAAAAGCAAATGGAGATTACAGACCCTCTCCTTACTGTTTTGTCACATTTCAAAACGTTTTCGGATTTTTCGGAATAGACAACAATATCTTCCAATCCAAACATGTTCAAAATATTAAACAATACCGTTTATTTTGTCTTTGGGTAATTTTTCTAAGCTGTGCTGTGCTTATTTGGGTGTCAAGGAAATACATTAAAATGGTCTTAACAGAGAGAATGTCCTTGTATCAACTTTAATTACAGCAATCCTTCTAACGATCAGATCTGGTCATGGCGTGATACAGCTGTTTTACTGGCACTCGTTACAGAAGAACGGAGAGGTGTGCACGGATTAAAGCGATATATCGGCCCTGATATCGAAACAAAGAGTAGAACGGAGAGAGAGAGAGAGAGAGAGAGAGAGAGAGAGAGAGAGAGAGAGAGAGAGAAGAGAGAGAAGAGAGGGAGGCAGAAAGAGAGAGGAAGAAAAAAAGAAGAAAGAGAAAGAGACAGCGAGAGAGAGAGAGAGAGAGAGAGAAAGGGAGAGAGAGAGAGAGAGAGAGAGAGAGAGAGAGAGAGAGAGAGAGAGAGTGTGTGTGTGTGCGAGCGAGCGAGCGAACGAGCGTACGTGCGTGCGTGCGTGTGAAGGGGTAGGGAATGAGAAAGGGGTTGGGGACACAGAAAGAGGAGGAAGAAGGGGGGGGGGGTGGTGTGAAGGAGATAGAGATGCACAGATATGGGCGACTGCAATATATGAAATGCACACTTAGACAGAGACATTACCGCTAAAACAAGTTGTCTCTCTATCATAAAATCAAAATAGTTTGCCTTCAAGAGTCAAGTCGGCATCGATGTATCTAATTATTTCCAAGTATCGTCGTTTGACAAAAGAAAGACTGGAAATTTAACCGAATTGCGAGACAAACGACTCAGAATACCCTGCTCTAGTGTCCATCCTTTCTTTAGATCTAAATGTCAAATCGTATAATGAGCAATAAACTCAGTTCCATTAGCAATAAAAGGGACATAGATGTACATTCTTTTGTCCATATTGTCTGGGAGAAATAAAATAGAAGAATTTACATCGCCACAACAGAAATTGCCTTACTTTAGGAGGCTTTCAATCTTTCTTTCACGTTTCTTGCCTATAGATATGAATAACAATTCACTTCGAATAAGAATTGTTTTAATGGAGAATGCATGGCGATCGCTATCATAGATCGAACAATAGAGAGATCAATTTCTAGCTATGCTCCGCCCATTTCTAGTTAAGCTCAACCCACTCTGCATGAAAGATGGATTCAATTTAACACTTTGAACCCTGAAGTACGATATTCTCAAACTAATTTCACTTGGACGTGTCGCTGCATTTGAGACTATCCGACTAATACTGACAAAGGTTAAGTATCCACTGTCTAGCACCCAAAAAAGCATTTTTATGGACACTTCATGACCATGAGACGATATCGACCCTTTCATGACAAAGCTAACCAGTACTGGATTCTGTAATGGTCTTAAGGGATATCGATTCAAAGGCCAAGAGAAGACGTTTCTTGAAAATTTACCGCTGGAATGGATAGTTCGGCAACCGGATCAGCCATTCCAGCGTTAATCTTTAAAAAATAGTATTCTTTGGCCTGCAAATCGACATTTGATAAGCAAATATTTTGATTTGGAAATTAGAAAAATAGCGTTCTGCTTACGTGCACATGCATACGTCTTGTGACCACTGCGGTGGCATTGTCGATAGTTAAAGTTTTAATTGTCAAGACAATAAAGAGAGAGGGAGTGGTGGCTGGTGGGACGGAGGTGTGGCGATTGTGAGGCTGTGATAGTGAGTGAAAGAGTGAGTGAGGGTGGGGGTGGAGAGAAAGAGAGAGAGAGAGAGGGAGAGAGAGAGAGAAAGAGCGTGCGATATTGAGAGCAAGATAGAGAGAGAGAGAGAGAGAGAGAGAGAGAGAGTGAGAGAGAAAGAGAGAGAGAGAGAGAGAGAGAGAGAGAGAAAGAGATTGAGAGTGAGAGAGTGTGTTAGAGTCAGAGAGTGAGAGTGAGAGAGAAATAGAGAGAGAGGGGTGGGGGAGGGAGGGAGGGAGGGAGGGATTGAAAGAGAATGAGAGAGAGAGGGAGAGAGAGAGAGAGAGAGTGTGTGAGATTGAGAAAGAGAGAGAGAGAGAGAGAGAGAGAGAGAGAGAGGAGAGAGAGAGAAAGAGAGAGAGCGAGAGAAAGAGTGGGGTGGTCTCCCGGGGAGAAAGCTACTTAGAGTAAGCAAGTGTGCGATTATATCCTTTTGCTTCACCTACAGCGGCAGCGATGATTCTATGTTCTGTATCCTTCTGCTACACCTATTTCTCAAATTGTGGAACGATAAAAAAAACTCGCTTCCATTAGCTATTACAATAGCTTTGACACAGATTCATTTCTGCATTTGAGAGGTTAACTTAATTATGCATAGTCTCAAGGAAAGCGCTCCCGCCACAGCATAACTTAAGTGGCCTGCTTTAGTTGCACTTCAATACCTTCTAAATTCAAATTCTTTCGGTTTCTATAAAAAGTAATTGTCATCGTTGTCTAATCGATTTCTATCTGCCAGAAAACAATGATAGTTACAAGAGAATTAATCGACTTAACCTCTGTCGGCATTCTCTTAAATATGGATGAATTCAGTTTTAGCTATTCACCGCCCACCTCTAGCTAAGCTCCACCCACACTTTGTCCGTGTCGGGATTGACCCTGCATTCCTCAAATCTCAATTTCAAGAAAACTATACATGTAAGCTGTTGAATATGTTAAAACTAATTTAGCTGCGTGCACTTGCTGCCTATTTTTATTAATTGGTAAGGAAATACAATTCGTACAACTTGGCGGACGATTAAGTGTTTATGACGGACCTAATTACGTCATCAATGCCCTATTCGATTATGACGTTAGCGTACATGTGACATAGTCGATTATGACGCCATAGAATGGACCGAAAGCTTGGATTCATCAACTCCACGTAATTTACTAAAAGTAAGTTATTATCTCACCTATGGCAAATATAAATGGATACAGCATTGTGTAGAGAGTGGGATCAATAGACCGAGCACTGATTCTCATGATATTGCCTTTCCTGGAGAGGACCGGAACGTGTCCTTGTTACGCCGAGTATTAATATTATTATTTATGAGATGATTGGAGCAATATGTGTTTTGAGTGCCACCAGGTCAGTATGTTCTTCTGCATTTTCACAAACACATATGTAGCATTTCTCCGCCCATTTCTGGCTAGCCCCCCCCCCCCCGTGTGTGCGCATGTATGATTGAATTCTAACACTTCGGATCCTTAAAATGTATTTTCTTATGGAAAGTTCATGACTAGGAGACGTTGTTAATCCTTTTATGATGAAACCGGCGAAACCCGGCCTTTGTAGTGGCCTTGAGGAATATCGATTCATAGAGCAAGCAAGAGAAGACTATTTTGGAAATTTGCCAATGGAATGACTGGCAGGTAACCGAGCATGCCTGTCTAGTGTTGAATTTACAAAATATAGTATAGTCCGTGGGCTGGAGGGGCCCACCTGGATATCCCGCCCACCACCACTAACTGACGAAACTATATTTTGCTAACAGCTTTCGATGTCCTCTTTAGGAGTATGTATGTTAACATGTGATAAACTGGGACTCACTATGGTTTTGATGGGTTATATTAGAGTTAATACCAACAGTAAAGCAGACCATATTTAGAGGGTAGGGATAATAAAAACTCAGATATCGTTTGATAGAATCATTGTAGATTGATGATCGACCACTCAAAATGTTGCTTTTAGTATCATCTACGATTGTATATGGTGTACATGCAAATCAGATTTATAATGAGGTCGGCAGAGCTCAAAGGGTCACAAATCTTCGCCACAGCTTAAAATCTAGCAACCGTATGCTGCTATCACTGACCGAGCACCGGTAAAGGAACATTCTAGTTTTAACAGCTTAAGCTTGATTAAAAGGCACCATTTGACAAAAATAATGAGTAAAGGTTTACTCATTTAATAGAATATTGTTACTATGACAGCTGACAGCATAGCCAATTTTTGAGCATCAATGAAAAATGCAATCATTGTAAACTAAACTTGAAATGAGCATATCATCGAATCGAAATTGCGTAAAGTAATTACTTTACATATAGATGGATTTTATATGCAAATCAAGCAACAAATACGGCATCAGGAGTAAAAGATCAAAGAAGTATGATGTAATTAGAAAGCATTTGATCAATAACAGAATATGCCACTGTAAAAGATTGTCTAAGAATGTCCAAAAAGGCATCGGAAGATGTTGGGCAGAAATATGCCATAATGACCTGTGATCTAGGCGTGCGTATAAAAGCTTATCCTATCATATGGAAAGGTCCAGACTACTACAAAGATCACATAATTATGATTGATACTTTTCATTTGGCATGCACCTATATGAACAATATACAGGGAAGAAGATGAGTGGATCTGGATTCACTGAGATTCTACTAGAATCTGGCCTGATCTCTACCGGATCGATTAAAGGTGTGGTGTCTGGTAAGAATTATAGTCGGGCAATCTACTGCCACAAAGGAATGGCTTGAACGATTGCTACTCTACAAATACCATTCTACGAAATGGTCCGATGGATTATTAGAGATTTTGCCACTAAATTCATTGGCAAAATAACCACATTATTGGAAGTAAGAACCAAAGAGAATTTCGAACTATTGTCGAATGATACAGCACTTCATTCATATCTAAATGACTACCCAGACTTGCGACTGAGAGTTAGCAATGGCGAATTAGGTAAGACTGCCCAGTTTTGGTTATCTTACATGGACCATGTTTGGTTGCTGTTGTCTCTCCTAAATGGCCAAATAATTACTATATGTACGGAATATGTTTCAATCGAATGGCTGACCTGTTATTTAGTTTTGATGTGGAGAATTATGCAAGGTATCTTACCTACTTTTCTGGTTTCTTGGCAAGCAGAGAAGAATTACACCCTGGGGCAACAGAGCTGATTAAGCTAGGCGCTATAAGTTTTGCAAGGTCCTTTGTGCCTGGAAATTTGTGGGCAGTATACAAAACAATAGAGGAGATATTTATGAAGCACCAAAATTCGCATGCATGAACAGGAGGGTGGGTGGGGGTGGGCGTGGCGGGCGTATCTAGTATCTTGAGTAACTATGATGCACATCGACGTTAATCCTTTCAGTATCGATTATAATGATAAGCTGTTCCGTATTGGGTCTGATGCTCCTGCATCTACCCATATCCAAAATGATATCATTGACACTGAGTCAATTGGGAAACTGGGCAAAGAGACATTTATAACATAGAGACTTGAAAGGAATACAGATTTATTTGAAAGAATAAAAAAGCAAAAATTTAAAGCGTTTTCTAACATGACGAAGAGTGCGCTTGGGAAAACTTCAAAGAATCGTGAAATAGAATAAGACAACAAGGAAATAATGCCTTCCAGTTATTGGTGCTATCACAGAATAAGTCAGAGGAGCATGATATTGCAGAACTGTTACACTATCCACTTATGCCGGTACCATCAGCAATTGGCACGGCTGATGGGTACCTGTTGAAAACAGACAAAAGTAAAGGGTTTTACTACTTAACCAGGGAAATATAAATGCAGACGCACCATCTGATCACAGAACACTGAACATTGACAATGGAAACGCCACTTTCTATTGTCTGAAATAGGAACATTCAAGCAGATAAATTGTTTGATGTTGGTACAATAGGGAAATCAAATGTAGTATTAAGTATGGACATGTACACGGAAAATTCTATCAACTCAATGGAAAGAACACATATATGTTCTGGAGAGAAACATATAATCAAGGGTGAAAATACAAAAGACCTGAAAATTGGAAGGAATTCCTCAGTAATAACGAAAACAAACAGCAACTAGTGCAACTGATGCTGAAAGTCTGGGGAAGTCATACATTTAGTTCAAAACTACTTAATAAGATGGTCATTACTATTTGTAAGGGCAAGGCTTACGAATTAACATCTACTGATGGCAACACAGTGCTTATTTCAGAGAGAGAAGCCATAGAATCTGACCAAGAAGAAAGACACAATGGGTTATTCTCTATTGTGCTTATGCAACCAAAGAGGGCTATGACCTTGTGCGTATCAGAAGTCCATCTAGGGATGTATCTTTCATTCTCCTATACTATGCCCAAATCATGAAGACGCACATATTATTTGATAATGCTTTACTGTTCTGCCCTTTTTGGGTCTTCATGCCTTCACCAAATGTGATACAACGAGTGCATTCGGAGGAATAGACAAGGTAAACTCGATCAGACTCCTACAGCAGCAACCAAAAAATCAGGAGGCTTTTCAGACCATTAGTGAGTCATGGGACTTCACATAGGATCTCTTTCTTCAATTAGAGGATTTCACCTGCCGAATGTACACGATTACTCCCATAACAAACGTTGATACACTTCGTTTCTCAATGTTAATGGCAAGGTGTGGTGATGCAGAGAAAACGATCAATCCCAAGAAAAACGTTGACTTATCCACCTTACCTCCCCCGACAGTTTGCCTCCACGAGCACATAAAGAGGGTTAACTATCAGGTAGCTATTTGGAAGCGATCTCACGTACCAAAGCCGTACATCCCTGAACCCACTGAGAATAATGGCTGGACTGTATGAAGGGAACAAAGACTCGAGCCCAAGTGGTGTGATGTTGCGATACTGCCATCTATGATGGCTGATATTCCAGAGAAGGAATGTGAAAAGGAAGAGAATGAGCAGGAATACAGTTTCACTGACGAAGATAGCGAATATGAGGAAGACTTGGCAGAGAATAGTGACAGTGACGAATTAAGAGGCGTTCAAATATAGTTAGTGGATTTATAGTCAGTGGATAAAATAAGTAACAATGAAAACATTTTGAATGCTCTTTTATTGCTCTACACAATTTCGATTCGATGATATGCTCATTTCAAGTTTAGTTTACAATGATTGCATTTTCATCGATTCTCAAAAATTGGCTATTTTGTCAGTTATCATAGTAACAATATTCTACTTTAAACAATAAACTTTTACTCATTATATTTGTCAAATGGTGCCTTTTAATCAATCTTAAGCTGTTAAAACTAGAATGTTCCTTTACCGGTGCTTGGTCAATGATAGCAACATATAGTTGCTAGATTTTGAGCTGTGGCACAGAGTTGTGCCCTTTTGACCCCTGCCGACCTCATTATGAAACTGATTTGCATGGAAACCATACGCAATCGTACACAATAGTATAAGCACAATTTTTAGCGGTCGATCATCAATCTAAAATGATTCTATCAAACGATATCTGAGTTTTTAATATCCCTACCCCTTAATATGGTCTGCTTCACTGTGGGTATTAACACTACTATAACCCATCAAAAACCATATTGACTCCCAGTTTATTACGTGTTAGCATACATAATCTTAAAGAGGGCATCGAGAGCTGTTAGAAAAATATAGTTTCGTCAATTAGGGGGTTGGGGGTATCAAAGGTGCCCCCACCCCCTCCAGCCCACGGACTAGTATTATTTTAGTCTGTAAATGGACATTTAATAATCACATATTTTGATTTTTGAATTTAGAAAAATTGCCTCCAGAATCCATACTTCAAGGTAATTCATGAATCTAGTTTCTCAATCAATCATATGACATCATAATCAACTACGCGGACGTATATGCTGGGGTCATAATCAAGTACGTAATGAATCATTCGATCTAGTCTGATTTAAATACTTAATAGTCTGCAGGTTTTTCGAATTGTATGTCTTTACTATTTAAGAAACTTGCTATTGAATTTTTTTTAAACTAATTTGACTAGGCGCTTTACCACCATAGACAGACACGCGCAAAGCGTGTGTGGAGCTTATCTAGAGATGGGTGGGGCATATCTAAAACTGGATTCCTCCATTATGCAGATAAGCTGTTGACTAATTTGAAACTAATTTCAATAGGAGATTGTCCTGCCTCTGTTTCAAAATATCCAACAGAAAGTTTATTAAATTGTAAGTTCAGAAAAAAATACAATTCGGATTTTACTGACGGACTCTTGTTACTTCTGTGACGAACATACGTCATATGATTCTAACGTCAGCTAACAAGATATCAGCATCTACGCAATGGCAGCAAATTCTTGTCATCATTTTGTGTGAGTACATTCTAAATTTTAAGACGAATTAAGAGGGACTATATTTTCTTTTATCTATACCTCGTACAGAAGGCAATGGGCTTTATATATTATCTCGTCTTATATGAGACAATATGGTCTGGCATGAATAGGGTATTTCTCGTGTTAGTTAAACATTCAATTTTCTTCATCCCACAATTCGAGAGTAAATTACCACGCCAATGGCCCCTCATTACACACGAGATAATTTTCCCGATCTCGCATCGAAGGTGATATCGCGAGACCGATGCCGTTCGACTGCCGGTCGTGAAGAGACGCCATTCGTTAGTCCCAGCATGATCTATTTAGAGGTAGGTGTAGCTTTTTATATGGGTACCTGCAGTTTATCGTTAGTCTACATTCGGTTTATCAGTTTATCGTTATTATACCTGTAGATTATCGTCAGAGTACATGCAGCTGAAATAACAATCGAGTACAATGGATGAATCCAGTTTTAGCTATGCCCGGCCCATCTCTAGCTAAGCCCCGCCCACGCTTTTCCGGTGTTGGGATCTGTCGAACCCTGAACTCCATGAATCTCAATTTCCAGAAAACTATATAGATAAGATACTGACTATTTTGAAACTATGCCAGCAACAGCACCCAGTTAAATTAGTTTCAAAATATTCAACAGAATAATAAATAATAAATAGTAAAGCCATACAATTCGTACACATGACGGACTCTTAAGAGTTTCCGACGCACTTGGATACGCCATTCATGACGTATTTTAATTGTGAGATCAGCCTAGCTGTGACATATTTGATCATGGCGTCATATACTTTATTGGCAGATTGGATTCCACTATTGTCAGTGATACAATATGCATAATGCCATGTCAAGAGGACACGCTTTCCCCCGATATATATGGCTCTATGTATAGCTATGCTCCGCCCACTTCTAGCTAAGCTCCACCATGTTTTGCACGTGTGGAATCGATTTGAAACACCGAATCATGAAATCACAAAATCTAAATTTCAAGATGATCACACAGGTAAGCTGTTGAACAATGTTGAATAATTTGAAAGTAATTTCACTTGGAGCTGTTCCTGTATATATGGCCCATCTATTTATAGCGAAACTCAGACCACTTTGAGCACACGTTTCAGTCGATGTTATCAAATTGGACCATGAATTCGCAGATTCTCAATTTCAAGGTAACTACATAGGTAAGCGGTTGAGCTTGCCTTTGACATCAACAGCTCCCAGTTAATCTAGTCATAAAATATTTAACAGAATATTTTTTAAATTGTAAATTCATCAAATACATACTATGCATTCGTACACTATCGTGAACGACTTTTCGATTTATGTGACGGAGCTACGGAATTTTGATTGTGACGTCAGCCAAGATGTGACATATTTGATTATGACGTCAGATAGTTGAGTGACAGATCGGATCCTTCCATTAAGGGAGATGATTGAACGAACACGTGTTTTATAAATCCACTAGTTTATTACCAGAAAAATGACGTACAGTTTTAATACTGACTATGTGGTCCCCGTTGCATAAGTCGTATAACCCGACCATATTGAGAGTCTATCAAGAAAATAAACTAACCAAAGATAATTCGCGGGAGGGGGCTCGATTTTCGAGCCAGTTATTTGAGTGGTAAATTTTCAAAAATAGTCTTCAGTTGGCCTGCAAATGGACATTCCTCAATATCGCTGCAGATGCCAGTTTTGGCCGGCTTCGGCATAAAAGGGTTAAAGAACCCGGATATGCATAGGAACAATGTATGTTTCTATGGAATATCGGAAAATGCTTGTCCGATTTGTCTCGAAATTTTAAACAAGAAAGCGTATGGCGATGCACTGGGATTCCCCAACTTTTGGCGTGATCCGAAAAAATCTGGAAAATCCTTTAAAGGAGCTCATTCACAGCAAAATGTTCAAAAATAAAATTGTCAAAATTGTATACGGTAGGAGGCTTACATTTTGGGCTTAGATGTAAGGAAACGAAATAAATCTTAACCTTTGATGATTTGAGTGCGCATGGAATAATATAATTTTTTCAGTTGTGAAATAATAAACACTTTTATTTTCAAGCGTGTTGCTATGAATATGCTCCGCTAAAACATCCAGAAAATTAAAAAACTTCACGAAATTCTTAAAACCTTTTACAATGTAACAACAACGTGAGTCTGCAATCTTTGATTGCTTATGTGTTGTGTTATTTTCAGTTACGGTTGAGTTGTGAAATCTTGCGTACAACTCGGTGCTATGCTGGATTTCCTCGCATCTATATTTGCACAATGTATTTATTTATGTGCACACATTGTACGCTTCTATTTCCGTACTCACTCATAGAGTAATAATAAAGTGGATGAACAGCTTTCTCTGGGAAACATTCCAAACTGATATTATGATCGATTGCAGCCAAACCTGTCTATAGAGACCACCTTTTGGGACCATGTGGCTTATAAAGATATATGTGCTTGTCATACGGGTTGCCATGTAGCGAATGAGTGTTTGCGTAGTGGATGAATCCGATCCGGTGTTCAAATATATGACGTCATAATCAAGTACGTCACATGTAGGCTGACTTCACGATCATGATTGACTGAGAATACGGCATCATGAAGTTGGGATAGCCAGTCAAGTGTACGAATAGTAGGTATTTGATGGATTTAGTATTTAATCAACATTATGTTGAATGTTTTGAAAGTAATTTGATTGGCCGATGTTGCTGCCATCGGCAGCAACAGCGCCCAATCAAATTAAGTTCAAAATGTTCAACGTCTTTGCTGTATTTACCTGGAAATTCGGTTTCAAGGACTTCAGGGGGTTCATAGTATAGGCCTATATAAATCGAAGGATGGGTGTAGCTAGAAATGGGCGGTCATAGCTAGAAATGGGCGGTCATAGCTAGAAATGGGCGGTCATAGCTAGAATTTGACTCCTCTGCTAGAATGTTACAACGTCAAAGTGTAGAATAATGCTTTTAATACGTTTTAATTGTACGTTTACGACGTCGTCAGTTGTTACTAGTCAACATCGGTGTATTTTATTTGGCACTCACCATAGGGAGAATAGATGCTGTGTAAATTAGCACGGCGAACAAGTTCCCATCATGTCTACACGAATTAAAGAACAAAATAATTTTATAAGCAATTAGGTTATGTTAACATGCGATGTTATGTTAATATTAGGTGATGTTGAATACGAATGACCAATAGAAAATCAATCATTTACAATTTTATAAATATTATCCAGTAGTAGGCATATCGAGTGCCATTCATCATTCACCGTCGTGCACGTAAGTTGCTTAACTGTGTCTAGTCAAAACATTTTTTCCCATTATTATGTGGATGAAAAAATTGCGGATATTTGATAGGATGTCCGGAAAGTCTGCAGGCCTGCTAAAAATACACATTTTCCGGATACATCCGGAAAGATGGTCGCCTGAACCTTGCAAGAAAGGCGAGATCTTTCACAGACGACTTTCTAGTTTCTAATCCTTTCAACAGGAAGTACACATTTATTTATCTATTTATTATGCACGAAACTGACGAAAGTCTGAATTTTATTAAACTATAATATGACTGGAAGCCGTTGCCGCTTTAAACAGCAAGTAGATTACAGATTATAGTTCCTCCATCACAAATGTTGCTATATTCGGGTTGTTGCAGAGAACGGGGTGCGTGTATCAATCGATGTAAGATCATTAACACTGAGACCAACTGCAAAACATATCTCTGGCGGACACCTTCTTGGCCCACACCAAAGAGTGATTCCTAAAGGCATGGCCACTTAATAGAAGTCATTTACCATAGTAAACACGGTAGCTTGTTGGGGTCTAATGATCTCACATCCCAAAGAACCATCAGCTTGTGGCCCAAAATAAGTGCCGGCAGGTTTGTCTAGATTTCATATATTAGCTGATTTCAATCAAGAAACCACCTTATAATCACTGTTGCAGCGAATAGCGATATATTACCAAGTTCACTTTATTTACATGAATGCCAAAGGCGCAGATTCCATTTATCCGTTTGCTCATTTACAATCAGTCCAAAACGTCCCTGCATTGTGCATACACAAATTCAAAGAACACATACGCAGACTCACCCATCCTCGCTAGATGAACCTAATTTCACATTATTTATTAATTTGCAAATCAATCGAAGAAATGCAAAGACGTACAATTCACATGCCCGGAGTATCCATCTATCATCTGATGTTATATGACGTCATAATCAACTAAGTGACGTGTAGGATGACGTCATAATTGTTATTTCATGAATGATTCTATTTGGCCCGTCTTAACTCTTAGTCCGACACGATGTACAAATTGTATGTCTGTACTATTTACCAAGTATGCTGTTGAATATTTTAAAACCAATTTAACCGGCCATAGGCAGCAACAGAGCTCAGTCAAATTACTTCCAAAATATTCAATAATTTACCTGCATAACTTTCAGGAAATTGATAGTCAGGGAGCTCAGAGATCGATCGATCGATCTCAACACGAGCGAGGTGTGCGCGGAGCTTAGATATAGAGAGGGTGGGGGCATGGCTAAAAATGTCCGTTCGTCCACTTAGCAGACTTTTCGAGCTTTGTGACGGTGTTAGAATACGTTATTATGATTGTGACATCAGCATACATAGTGACGTCATACACTTAAGTGACAGATCGTGTTCCTTTATTAGCTGCATTGAAGCCCCGCGTCTGCTATGTCCGGCTAGTGGATGAATCCAATCTGTCAGTCAAGTATATGGCACCATATTCATTTACTTCACACATAGGCTGGAGGGGAGAGGGGGAGAGGGGGAGAGGGGGAGAGGGAGAGGAAGAGAGTAAGGGAGGCGCAGTAAATAGAAAAGGTCTCTCCGGGATAAGAAATGGTTTGCTGTCAATTATGACAGATAATCACATTACATTCTTATATTACCACGCATCTGTTCGCACAAAAAAAACATTCGTGTACAAATCAAGCCTGTAATCATCTAAATATTCCTCATATTATTTGATAAAACTGCTGAAAATTTGAACGAATTGCTACTTAAGTATCTGAATCCCGTTCCCTAGTGTCTATCCTTCTTTCAGTTCTAAATGTCATGTTGCAGACCTAACAGTACCCGCGCTTCCATCAGCAATAACAACGACATCCAGAGACAGGTCTTTCCCCGCTAGAGAATAGACATTAATAGAGAGATACATTTCTAACCACGACACACCCATTTTAACTAAGCTCCGCCCACTTTGAAGGCGCGATTGAATAGATTTATCAGTTTAAACAATGAAATTCCCACAAACTAAGTTTCAAATTAACTATACAGTTTTGAAACTATTTTGACTGCGAGTTGTTGCAAAATATACACCAGAATATTGATTAAACTGTAAAGCCACCAAGTACACCCAACTCAAAACGCTTTTTGTTGGACATTTTCTCTTTTTGCGACTGACCCTACATCAGCCGAATACAATGTCAGCTAACAAGTGACGTATTTTGATTATGATGTCAGATACTCACGTGATGGATCGGGGCCCCTCCATTGCGATATTTTTTAGGAAACGTTAAATAAAGAGTGTTGCTCTGAGTTAGAACATGACACATGCCAACAACCACTTCAGAAGGTTTGGGCGTTTGACTGTGGTGGTATCACGGAGGGGTGGGGTGGGGTAGTGTGTTGCCGTGGCGGGGTGGCGGTGGGGTGGAGGGGTAGGGGCTGACATCCCGTAAGAGATCGAGAATTAGAAAAATATTGTGCTGCCCCAGGGGCAAGTACGACATTTAAATTAGGTTTCCTAACTGTATTTCCAGGTTGCCCCATTTCTGTAAATTTAATTATTTTGAAAATATGTATTGTTGTAAGATATACAAACTATAGAATCCTTGTAAATATCAATTCAACTATTTAACCCATTAACACTCATATCAACCAAAAATGGTTTCTGTAGTGGTCTTGAGAAATGTCCATTTGCAGACCAAGAGAAGACTATTTTTGAGAATTCACCGCTGGAACGAATTCCATTAGTAAATTTTCAAAAATAGTCTTCTCTTGGTCTGCAAATAGACATTTTCTGTGAGAAAATTGAAATTTTCTTGAACAAATTTAAGTGTTAAACGGTTAAGAGACTAAATAAATTCTGACTGAGTACTTATGCAGACCTTGAAAATAACACATTTTCTAGGTTGCCCACACCCACAGGGCAACCAATGGGTTAAGATTCGGTTGCTCTGCAGTAAAAAGTGGTTGCCCCTGACCACAGGAACATGTAATTTCTGTGGCCTGCAAGTATGTATCACTCGATACATGCGTCTACTATCAGCTCATGATTGTAAACTCGGCCAGTCAAAATGTTGCTGTGCCTAGAATAATTTATCTTAGATAATCTTATTTGCTAACAAATCACTTTATAACAAACTTAACATCAGGCAAAATCAGATTTATTGAAATGTATATTTTGAAGTCACACGATGTTATTGTCGACCATAAGCATATGAACAATATCATATGAATTGAGAGCTTACGATTTATACATTGCAGATAACTTACTGGAATTACTCTGCGATCCAAGTACGTCTAAATAATAAAACTAGTTTTGTCTCGATACAATTAATTCACCTTTCAAGAGTATCCATCTATGACCTGACGTCATGTGACGTCATAATTAACTAAGTGACGTGTATGCTGTGACGTCATGAATGATTCCATATCGCCCGTCTTTAACGCTTAATTGACTGACAGATGCGATTCTTTGGTACACCACGCTTAACTCTAAGTCATCTTGTTCCTAGGGTCCAATGCTAATACTTGAAACATTGGCGCACAATACATATGCTATCTTTATCAGTGTTGGACATTGGCGGAGAATTCTAGTTTCGAACGCTAGCAACAATTTTGAATACCTTCTTTCTGAGACGTATCCATACCAACGTCACGTGAGTTTTTGCCTCCCTACAAACAGATCAAAGATTTTTCTCTAACATCCAAAATCAACTTTCAAAAATGATTTCTGCTCACTGGAGAGCTAATGGATAAGGGTGCTTATGTTTTCATCAAATAGTCCACCTTGATATTGGCAATTCCAATTCAATGCTACAACCCATGTTAATCTAAGAATCAGTGAACCACCTTCCAAAATGTTATAATCTGACCGCTTGTTGTGATGATGCAAGGTGGTTCTTTGTTAAGAGCGAGGTCAAGACATCTGTATGTTGCGATTTAGTTTCATCTCATAGAAGAAAATGTTTGTCAAAGAGTGTGACCGAATGAGCCGAAAAGTGCATATTTCAATAGTTCGTCTGGATTATATTCAACATTATTAGCAACAATCAGCAGAGGTTGGGTTCTACAACCAGTTTCTCACAATTCACCTTTCCAGAGTATCCATATATCACTCTGACATCATATGACGTCTTTAATCAGCTAAGCGGCATATAGGATGACGTCATAATCATTACGTTATAAATGATTCTATGTGTCCCGTCTTTAAATCTTAATAGTCCGACACGTTGTACGAATTGTACGTCTCTATTATTTAATAAACATGCTGGTAAATATTTTGAAACTAATTTTCCTGGACGCTGTTGCTGCCATAGGCAGTAACAGCGAGCAGTCAAATTGGTTCCAAAATATTCAATCGCTTACCTCTATAGCTTTCTGGAAATTGATAGTCAGGGAGTTCAGTGATCGATCGATCCAAATACGAGTGAGGTGTGGGTCGAGCTTAGCTAGAGATGGGCGGGGACTAGCTAAAAAGGGAAAGACCCATTGACAGTGTTCGTGTCCAATATCCTCTGCTTTCTCTTTTTTCCTCAATGAAAGCTCGAATATGGTTTAGCATTCCATTTCATCAGCATTTCCGTATTAATTACCTCTATCGCGTTGTGTAGGTTAGCAGAGGCATTTCATGGTATATCTGTAGCAATTTTATGAAGCCCGTCGCTGGACAAGTGCTTTAAAAATTCAAATATTTTAGCCGTGACCTCTTGCTCTCTAACCTTTATTGCCTCTACCGTGTAAAGCCGGAGTGAATAAAACGTGAACTTGAACCATATCTATGTAGGCCTACTGATCACGTGTGTTGTACTGACTACTGTTTAGCCCCACAAGCGGAAATCATGAAAAGACAGTGTGTGTACTGATTTTCATCCATTCCACGACTACGCATCAGGCCGTCGGTTGTATCTGCTCTCTCACTTATTATGTGAGTGGTTCACACCAGTACAACAAAAAGGTCCAAAGGCCGATTTAGTCAGTCTCACGGTGTAATTTCGTTGGAACTTTTTGTTAATTTTTGGAAACATGCATGTTTGCAAAGTATTTATCATGACAATTCTAAAAAACAATGTTTCCATTTTTGACAAGGTTCAAGGTCATTTAGAGGTCAGTAAATGTCAGTTATGACGTCATATACGGTTTCTTGCTACGTGAGCTTTAAATACGGATTAAATCATGGCATGCTGCATATTAAATTAAAGCTTAATAAAATGCATTGTCAAAAAACCTATTGATTTCTTATTTACTCTTTAACGGAACACGTTAATCATCGCGGAAGTTACGCCATAACGTAAACGTGTGACCGTGTGGCCACGTTTAGCGTTTAGTCAGTCTCAGTACCGAATTTCAGGGAAACTTTCTATTAATTTTTGGGAAACATATCTTTGCCAAGTATTTATCATGAAAGTTCTGAAAAAAGATCTTTTAATTTTTCTGAGTAGGCTCAAGGTCATTTAGAGGTGAATAAAGGTAAGCTATAATGGCATATACATTTTCCCATGAGAGCTTTAATTGCCAATCAAACCATGTTGCTTATCCAATTAAAGCTTTTTTGAAATTACATCATGGCACAAAATCCTCACCGTGTTGGCATTCCATATCAAAGTTAAGTGGCATCCACTTTTAATTAAATGTCTCTATCATCATCATCGCCACTTAAGCTACATGCTTCAGGCTCTTCATTTTCACAGTCAGAGGACAAACAACGTTCTGTGCATGTCAGTCCTTTTGATCTACATGTACACCTGGCAGATGCACAATTTGTCTTTTTGCAGGAACACTTAACAAGTTCTAAAACGGCAGATGGTGCTGGCAATAATTGTGTAGTTGCCGGAACTAGATCGCCATTTGTTTTCTTCCACCCATTAGCACATGGATCTAAATGCACCTGTATTGGGAGACTGGCCTGACACCAACTAAAAGCCTGTAAATGTTCCCTCAGTATATGCTCATACAATGTTGGATCAGTTGGTGGTAACCGGTTACTTTCTGCAGAAAATTTGCAGAATAAATACCAACGTACAGGTTTCAGCTCGTGCAGTACAATACCAGTGGGGCAATATGCATGACAAATAAAAGTCTCATCATTGCTTACTTTACTCATATCTTTGAAAGCCTCTATTACTTTGTCATCCGCTTTGCAAAACAACTTAAACCATAGTGTCTTGTTCTTACTAGAAAACATTCCCGTTGTGTCGCGGCCGGTGAATGCATGAAGTCCCATGAGAGATTCTGCTACATCAGACCCTAGAGCATAAATTAAAGGTTTAATCTGTATCTTGCCGGATATTATAGAAATTGAGACATTTTGAACCATCTTAGAATAATGACCTATCACTAGAATTAGTACATCAGTATCTGGTGAGAAAATACAGAGTTCTTCAGCTTGTAGTGTTAGTGCACTTGCATATAATGTATGTCATATCATAAGCGTCTCTGCATCTTCATGGTTATTTAATTCCAAAACGCCTTCAACCTTGCTGGAAAAGGTTTTTCCCGCTGCTGATACATAGAACATCTTCCAATGTTCCCTGAATGAGTCAAATAATTGTCAGAGAGATAAACTGTAAGGGCTTGTCTGGTTTTTCCTGATGACGGAATCATTTGCATGCTGGTGTTGGAAATATTTGTACTATCGGTGACGGTATAGGCAATTGATGACCTTCCTTTCCCTCGTTTTTTGCGTGCAGTGGCCTTTAGGGAATCAGGCTTGTAGCAGTCAAAGACCAGGTGTAGTTCGGGGTTAATTAGTGTTAACCTGCTTAAAACATGAATGTACTGATTAGCAAGGTCTAGCATTGTTTTAGCATATGGTGGTTTCTTCATTTTTTGCAGAGCCACCATTTTGTCTACAATTGCTATTTTCAGACCAGATAGAGACATTTCTTTTGATTGTTCTGTTCCAGATATAGAGAACTCTGGATGTACTTGTTGCTCCTCTTCACAAATTCCTACTTCCTTTGTCGAGTCTTGAGTGTTGTCAGCCTTTTGCTGAAGCACGTGAATGAGTTTTGCCTTGTCATTGCATGGCAAAATCGTGCCATCTGAAGCAAATAAAGCCCGTGGATTAGCAGTAAATTCATACTGACCAATGGCGGAAGGCAAATCAATTTCTCTGCTTGTCCTCGCAATAACCATTAGCCTACCAAATAGTAACTTTGTCTCTTTTAGTTCCATGTTTTGGGCCTTGGACGTTACCAGCTTCTTACTATTCTGATAAGTGTAGCACTTGAGCTTTGTCGTTTTATTGGTGCCCACAAACTAGCATCGCCATGAAAACGAGCTGATACATAGTCTTCAACCATTTTCTGTCCAAGATCGTCAAACTGCACTATGTCATGTACGGCTTCTTGTGGTATTACAGCATGTGTAACCATATTAAATAGTGTGTCATTTTCCTCTACTCTGAATGGATTGCATTAAGACAATATTGTATTCTTTAACTTGTCTACCATAAGATGGTCACGTGTGATGGTTGACTTTAGTAGGCCATGGTGCTTACGGGTTGCATCAGTACCAACAAACTGTGACTTATACTGTTGACTAATTCTGGCTAATTCTGGGCCAGCTAGAAAAGATCTTTGTTTTGCGTTAGGATTTGTCGATATTTCAATCAGTCCCCTGCTTTCTTTCATTACTTTGTTTTGCATTTCGCAAGCATGGTCTGGACCAATTGACACAAATGTTATTTCACTGATTGTGACAGAGAAATCGCCAGAGACAAAGGCAGTCCAAATTTCATGACCCGTCTTTTCAAGTGCTTTCATATCAGAGAGATACCGAGGCCAAAGCCTTTTGTATTTGCTCCTATCCATTGCAAAGAATATCTTAGTCAGTTCTGAAACTGCCTCTAAATGTAGATACAAATCTTTCATTCTCGTTGCTTTAATGATTTTCAATAGCATGTCAATGTGTCCCATGTAACTTAACATAGCCTTGAACATCATATTGTTTGCTGATCTAACTGCAGTAAACTCTTGAAGTCTTTCTTCAATTCCATTTCCTGCAATGATGTTTCGGATTTCTTCGTGTACCTCTCTTACTTTCATACAATGCGTTTCAGTATTTTCAACTGCGTCTTCACACGCCAATATTACAGAAGTAAATTTGTCCTTAAGGCCTAGATTCTCATTCAAGAATTCATCAAACATAATTTCAAATAGTGTCAAATATGTGGTGATGCGTGCATTGACAGCTCGTTTGTACAGCTCGTTCAAAATGTGTGTTGTGGTAGCAGGTCCATAAATGCCAGATTCACTCCAATCATCATCAAGTCCAGAGTTTTCTATCGAATCACCAATAGCTCGTATTGCAGCCATGGAGGAATGAAGTTCGCCTAGCCTGAGAACATACTGGTCATTCAAATGTGGGTGAGAGTCTACCAACTGCAATGCCTTTTCATACAATGCCATGTCCAATGAAATTACAGTTTTGGGATTCTTATCGCCAAATACCATGACATGTATATGCTGTGCTTGCTTCAATACTGTCAGCAACGTAGACCATTCATGTGCCGGTGCGGGTATAAGAGGGATTGGGCACACAGCTGTCACCTCATGAGCAGGAGAAATGCTAGAGTTATATCCAGCCCAACCAGGAAGTTGATTGACAGTAGCAGATTTGTCTGATGCCGCTCTTGCAATGAGCCATTCTAAATCACCAGTCTTCTTCTGAACATTGGTAACGTTGAAGTCCTTCATTCTACCGTTTTTACTGCAGCTTTGAATTTGTGGTTTTGAGCACTCTAACATGGTTGTATATTGTGGCTTAAGGGTGAAACTTTGTGAGTTTTCAATCTGCAGTGGTTAGGAAATATGCTCACCATCTTTCTTAAACGTTTGGTAAACTACAGTTATCATGCAAAATATCTTTGCTATCGGGAGTGTCTTCACTGAAATCTGTATTGTCTGCAGCAAAGAAGACAAACTTATTTTTCATGAGAAAGGGTGGTATGTATATACCATTAAACTGTTGCATGTTAGTGATGACTGCATTGGCTATAGATGTTTCTAAGAGCAATGTGCGAGTATAAGATACACAATAGCCATGAGCTGACAGAAGATCAACCAATGTCTTGTTTCTAGTATCATGGTGAACAGTCAATGCCAGACCTAATGCATTTGGATTTTCCCTTCCTTTTGGGGGTTCTGGAGGCGGCTCCATCAGTCTTCTTATTGTAATTAATTTGTCTGTCAGATTTCTGGTTGTACATGATATCCTGACATATTGTTATGACATTTCGTTCTAAGTTCCTCTTCTGAACTCGGCTGTCTACCTCCACCATAGGCGCACTGATTATCCACCTTATAAGTGTATAAAGCAATGGATCATTTTCATCACGAGTAACCTGGATGTCTTTCATATTGCCTTTCTTGGATAGAAAGGCTTTCATATGCTTCCTTATTATATTGGCACATGTATATATGTGTTCTTTGTCATTTGATTGGTCAGTGCAGGAGTTAATTAACAGATTTACCATTTCTTGCTGAGAACCCCTGGGTGAGTAGATAAGTGCAGGCTTTGTTAGTGGAGTTTGTCGCACAGTCTCCAAATGTGGTAATTCCTGTAGGATACGCATCTTTAGCCATTTACGGGAGTATGTTGGCACATGAGACTTAACAGTGTCACCTAAAAGACTTATATATGTGTTGTCAATATCTTCAATTGACAGATAAGCTTTATTTGATGTTTGAAAGTCGATCATATGGATAAGTTCAATAAATGCTGTTATTTGCTTCTGGTTGTGTTGCAAGACCTCTGTTTTTGTAGATGATGCAGATCTCTGAACATACTTAACCCAAAATATTCTGTGATATTTCACACCAATAGCATGTGCATCCGTTGGTGAAATTGTAGTATTAAGTCTAACTTTAAAGTCATCTCTGTCACTATTGTCAACAGCATTTCTTAGTTCCTTAACCGCATTAGCAGACTTCAAATTGAACAGTTCTTGCCCACTGACTACTTGACAAAAGAAACACTTACATGCGTTAAAGGTTCTGTATTAGATCGACTGGACCTAGTAGGTGTGCTTTGGACGATATCAGTCGATGTTGATGGCCTGGCCACTGAATATGGTCTGGCTTTTCTCTTAGGCATAAAGCTGCCAGTGTCTACTGATTTTGCATACTGTTCTTTAGCACGCTCTATTTTTTCCTTGTTAGTAGAATCGCTCTAGCACTGACGATGCCAAAAAACGTTCATTGATTTCAGAAAAGCTATTGTTTCTCCCTTCAATCTCTGAGAAATAGCTACATATTCCCCATCTTGTAGTGCTCCTCGCACTTGGATAGAACTAATCAATTTATCATATGATTCATCCTTTGGTTGCAAAACCTTAACAGCGCACGCATCTTCTTGGCATACAACACACCGTTTAGGGTCTGTTTGAGCTTTTACCCTTTTAGTACTAATTGCTTTTAGCTCTGGAATAGTATGCATTGTATTATTGGGCTTGAGAAAGTACAATTACGCTATAATTATTTTGTAGTTTACTATAAAAACTACAGCGTATGTAAATATATTGCATACATGTCATAAAATCTGTGAGATTTCGGTTAGACAATTTAATAGCATGCAGGAATTACTTTGTGTGCCTAGCAGACGACATAAAACAACACAAATTTAAGAAATATACATAAATTTATTTCGCATTTACATCCGCGATCAGTTTCTAAATTTATCCCGGGCCATTTATTTGTGAAAATTTAGGATCTTATAACTAGAAGACTGCATAGCATTGCGAAATTATAGTATAAAATAAATCGCAAACCAAAGGAATAGTTACATTTTACTATATTCTTCAATAGAGTTGTTCGTGATATGCAAAACAGTATATGGAACTTTGAAGTTCAATGTTAATGATACCGCAATGTTTATCATTTGACGATTTTTGCGCTATGACGTAACTTTAGCGGCGAATAACTTTGTCCGTTAAAGAGGAAATACAAAACCAACAAGTTTTCTGACAATGCATTTTAATAAGCTTTAATTAAATATACAGCATGATAGGGTTTAGTGCAGATTTAAAGCGATCATACCAAGAAAACAAATATGACGTCATATCTGACCTTTCCTGATCTCTAAATGACCTTGAACCTTGTCGGAAAAGTGGAGACATTGTTTTTTTTAGAATTGTCATGACAAATACTTTGCAAACATGCATGTTTCCCAAAACTAACAAAATGTTCCCACGAAAGTTTTATTTTTGACACAGTAAGGTGGACTAATTGTAAAGGGCCTTTAATCGCAGGATATCATTCCGATATGTATTCGCTGACCTAGGTATGATAAGGCTATGCCCAGAAGATACCAAGAGCGGCAGCAGGTCCGTTATTGACCGCTTACAGTTACCCATCTACTGGTCTCATAGAAATATATTTATCATATCCACAATTAGTCATCTGCGTTCTTGTATTTGACTTTGGTCAAAGTCTTCCAAAATGATGATTTCGGATACCAAAGAAAAACAGCTGATAGAAAAATTGTCTAAGCAGTTCCATAAATCAACTTCGCAAATTAAACAAATTTGTTTGTACGGAATGAAATCATAACATGTTAAGACTTGTTTCGCTTAACGCATTAAGGTACACAAATTATGCGTCTAAAGTATACAATTTAAACACTTTTATATTCACGCATTCTGGTGTGAATGTGCACCTTTAATGGCCAGGTTGACATCAATGGCGGATTCCAGCCCAATCATATGACGTCATAATCAACTACGTGACGTGTAGGATGATGTCATAATCAATTGTATCATGAATGACGTAGATAAGTTAGACACGAATGCGTAATAGATGACGGACAAAGCCTTGTTGTATGAATTGTATGTCTTAATTGTCTTTACTAGTTAATAAACATTATGTTGAATATATTGAAACTAACTTGCCTGGGCATGGTAGCAACAACACCCTGTTAAATTAGTTTCAAAATATTCAACAGTTTACCTTTTCTGGAAATTGGGATTCAGAGATTGGAGGGATCGATTGATCCCAACACGGTCAAAGTGTTGTTGGAGCTTAGCTAGAGATAGCTAAAACTGGACTCCTTCATTAATATACTTCGATCCCTGAAATGCCAGAATCAAAATTTCAAGGTAATTATGCGGGTAAACGGCGGCATATATTGAAACTAATTTGACAAGGGGGCGTTGGCAATATTTCAAAATATTCAATGTTTACTAAGTTGTACATTCATCAAAGACATTTAATTCATACTCATTTGCGACCGACTTTTCTAATTTTGTGGCGGAGCTATACGTCATTTTAATTGTGACGTCAACTAACATGTAACGTATTTGATTTTGACGTCAGGTACTTGAGTGACATGCCGGATCCCTCCATTTTTTATGTATTCACAAGGCTTTGCTCATGGAGGGATCCGATCTGTAATTCAAGTATCTGGCGTCATGATAAAAAAGAGCACTTGCTAGCTGACGTCAGAATCAAATGATGTAGGTCCGTAACGAATGGACCTTTCCATTTTAGCTATGCTCCCCCCACCCCCCCCCCCCACCCCCCCCCCCGTCTCTAGTTAAGCTCCACCAACACCTCGCTCGTGTTCGGATCGATCGATCTCTGAACTTCCTGATTATCGATCTCAAGGAAACTATACAGGCAAGCTGTTGAATATTTTGAAACTAATTTGACTGGGTGCTGTTGCTGCCTAAGGCAGTGAAATTAGTTTCAAAATATTCAACAGCATGTTTCTTAAATAGCAAAGAATTACAAAGACATACAATTCATACAACGTGTCGGAGTATTTGAGATTTGGTGACGGTCTATATGGAACCCTTTGTGACATAATGATTGTGACGTCATCATGCACGCACGGAGATGATTATGACGTTATACGAGGTCAGATGATGGATGTATACTCTGGAAAGGAGAAATGTGTGTTGTTGGGGAACGTAGAATTTTATAAGAAATCTTTTGAAAATTTTGAAACTGATTGAACTCGGAGCGCTTGCTACCATACAGATCCCAATCAAATTAGATTCATATTCAAGAGTTTATGTGTACAATTTACTTTGATATTGAGAGATTGGAAATGCGTGGTTCAAAGTGTTAAAATCGATTCAAACACTCGTTCAAATTGGGTGGAGCCTAGCTAGAATTAGCTGAAGCCTAGCTAGAAATGGGCGGAACCTAGGTATAAATGGCCAGGCATAGCTAGAGATTAGTCCCTCGAATACAAAGTCAGATATGTGAATAGAATATAAATTGGCTGTTTCAGCACACCATATCCAATTTCAAGGCTTTCTCAACAACTCACCACATTGTTAGGTAGGGGCCTACATCAGATTGTGTTACAAAGCTACAAGGGCATACATAGGACTCAAGTTAGACTCCATCTCTAAAATACCATGCCACTACAAGAATAAAGTTACCGTACTTTAAATGTGTATATTCACCCCAAAATGTTTCAAAATAAATTCGTCAAAATTATATACTTTTAGAGGCGTAAATTGCGTATCGAGATGCAATGAAACGAAATAAATTTTAACATATTATGATTTCATTACGTATGAATTAATACAATTTTTAAGTTGTGAAATTGAATTAGAGACACCAGTCCCTAATTCACAACTAAAAGACTATGTTTATTTATACGGATTGAAATCATTAAATGCTAAGATTTATTTAATTTTATTACATCTAGGCACACAATTTAACCCTTTAATGACTCATTATCTTCGAAAAATTAAAATTTTTACTTATTGAATGTCTATTTGCAGGCCAAGATAAGGCGGATTACTGGGCTAGTATTGGTCCAGTAGCGGCCCGGTCACCCGCATTATCAAGGGAATAGGGTGTGTATTCGTGACCCCTTCCGCTGTAGGTTAATTCGATAACACCTAGCCATTAACCCACTTGAGACGAATCAATACGCATACCCCGGTCTATAATGTGCTACATAACGACCAGACAAGACTGACCATTAGACAGATTGCTTTTATAATAATGGTCAAGTGTACCACGTTCTTGCAGCCACACTCGCTCGTGCCTATTGCACTGTATATTCAATTAGTCAGTGCAATGGATGAATCACTTTTAGCCACGCCCCACCCACCTCTAGACAACTCTGCCCATACTGTGCGCGTGTTGGGATCAATTTATACGCTTCGAATCCTGAATTCCCAGAATCCCAAATTAAAGGTAACTATAAAGTTAACCTGTTGAATATTTTGAAACTAATATGACTAGGGTCGGTTGCTAACTATAGCAACGCCCAGTCAAATTAGTTTGAAAATATTCAACGGAATGTTTTATTAAAGCTAAGATCACTAGTTAACAACCACCTTGACTAGTGATGTCTCTTCGCATTATATAGCGGTCGTAGGCTTAATTCAATAGGCGTATGCTCTAACCACGGCCCACCACCTTTAAGCAAATTATAAATCTTGTGCATTCGAATTAATCGATTGCAAACAGAACACATATTGTTGTTGGTCTGTAAGAAGCAATATTTTAACAATTCACCTTTCCAGAGTACCCACCCATCATATGACGTCATAATGAACTGTGTGATGTGTACAATGACATCATAATGAATGACGTCATGAACGACGTTGATAAGTACATCACGAACGCATATTTGAAGACGGTCTTTGCGTTGTTGTATAAATTGTTTGCTTTTACTATTTAATAAATATACTGTTGAATATTTTGAAACTAATTTGACTGGGCGCTGTTGCTGCCTATGGCAGCAACAGCGCCCAGTCAAATTAGTTACAAAATATTCAACAGCTTCCCTGTATAGTTTTCAGGAAATTGATAGCTAGGGCGTTTGGGGATCGATCAATCCCAACACGGCGAGGTGTGGGTGGAGCTTAGCTAGTGATGGGTGGGGCATACCTAAAATAGAAAGGTCCATTAATAGCGTAATCAGAAATGAATGTCATATATACCTCATTCCTGGCGCTTATAAAGAAATTAAAAATCGTGAGCGTGTATTTTGAGTGAAACGTTCCCGACAACACACGTATACTTGCTACATGTTCATCGAAAAGATATTACATAGCTCTCTAGAGTAGTTGTACCCACTCATTCTTAGCCTCACCCCACCCCAGAAAACCGATATACGATTCAAACTGGTTTGAAAATTGACATCGTCACCAGTTTGACATTATGCCATACCGCGCAGCCTTAAGATGAGGTGAGTACCTAGCGTACGTACATATCAAGATCACGAACCTTGATGTTAAGGAGTAAATCCAACGAAGAACACGAGCAATCAGAGTGATGTCCGATGATGTCCGAGCATGTTCAGTGATGCCCTTGTGATGTCCCCGTGATGCCCCTGTGATGCCCTGGTATATCCACTGGTGGCCATGTGACGTCCCGCTGATGACCTGATGAAGCCTCAATAATGTCACAGAGACGCACGTGCGATGCCTTGGTAATGCCGGGGTGATGTCATGATGATGCATCGTTGCCGCCGTCGTGGTGCCTCAGTGATGCGGTAATAACAGCCCATTGGCATGCAATTGACACCTGGGGATGACACCATGATGCCCGGTCACGAGCCCAAACATTGGACTGTAAGACAGAACTCATAGTTTAATATTCTTAGCGTGATAATATTCCTGAAATCAGTGACTTACATTCTTGTACCGTCTATTTCCTCTGAGAAATCGCCCACGAATTACACAATTTCTCCGAAAAAGAATTACGCAAAAAACGTTATTTAATTAACAAGAAATTGAGGCAGTAGACGAAATGTGTTAATTCTGCTATAGCCTCCCTCGTTTGACAAAGAAGTTTAGTGCGATGAGTGCTAATGTATAGAAACTGGGCAGACGCATTACTCTTCACGAACAAAGCGACATATATGGTAATCCTGTTTTCAAGAAAGCTATCTTGTTGTTTCCACGTTGCTAAGCAGCGTATTGATTACGTAGATAATTATGAAAGATGAAGCCAATATAGAGGCAATTTATGACAGTATTCTACATATACATAAAGTATATTTCACATCCTTTGTGGGCATCGGCAGTTATCCTAATTAGACATTTAAAAAAAAATAACAATTAGATATTATGTCTGTCTGTCTAGCTATGTGTATGCCATGCATTACGTATGTCTGATTGTTTATTAGCATCCCACGGGAATACAATATCCTCTTCCAATCACATTCGCCTATGTGTGTGTCACTGTGGTCTTTTGGAAAGTCTATTTGCAGGCCACGAAAAGCCTATTCTTTGATAACTGAGCCAGTCGTTCCAATGGTAAATTTTCAAAAATGGTCTCTTCGCCTGCAAATGGACATTCAAGTAGCAAACATTTTCATTTTCTTGAGGAAATTTAGGTATTTTATAAGAAAGGGATAAATGATAAATTAGGTGCATATTCATCTTCAGAAATGCAGGTGATGCCTTCTCGTGTTGGGTGACATTTAAGCTTCAAGCATTGCAGCGGGACTTTCAACCTACATTAATCCCACCCCACCCCCACCCCCCACACACACACACACCAATCTATCCTTCCCCAACCCCACCTCCCAACCCCGCAATCCCATCTACTAAGCGCCAGACACGTCCTAAATGTGCCCTTATTGTTTCACATCTCGAGTTAAGCATGTTGTGCTTGGTCATGGTGAGCCATAGATATAGTATATAATCGCTAGATCGCTCGTGCGCATACTCTCACTATGGGGCTAGTTGTCGCGATCGCTGGTTTCACGAGTTCAGTAAATCGCAGTTGCGTAGCGTATGACAAGGTATTCACTGACTGACTGACACAGACGATCAATTTAATATATATATATATATATATATATATATATATATATATATATATATATATATATATATATATATATATATATATATATATATATAGCCTCTAAATTCTAAATTCTCTTTTGGTTATTTGAAGAAGAATCGAACAGACGCAAATTTATATATTCTTATCAGAAATGGAATTGTATTGGCTATAATAATCTGACAATTTATTCGACTACGTAATAAGATTAATAGCAAAACATTATTTTGGAGACTATACTTCCGGCCAGAAAAGATTGAACTTTGAAATGCCGGTTTTGAGAGGGTCATGAGTGATCTAGCGATTATATACTATATCTATGTGGTGAAGTAATGACTGAATCCAATCTGCTATTTAAGTCTATATCGTCATGATACATTACGTCATATGCACGCCGACGTCACAATCAAAGTACCTGGTATATAATGTATCTAAGTGCGTCATGAACCTTTAAAAGTCAGTCACTTGCACGAATTGTATGTCTTTACTATTTAATACAAATTATGTTGAATATTTTGAAACTAATTTTAACTGGGTGCTGTTGCTGCCATGGGCAACAACAGCACCTAGCCAAATTAGTCTCAAAATAGTTAACAGCTTACATGTAGGATTACCTTGAAATTGGAATTCTGGGAATTCAGGGCTCAAAGAATAGAAATCGATCCCAACACGCGCAAAGCATAGGCGGGGCTTAACTAGAGATGGGCGTGGTATAGCTAAAGTGGATGCATCCACGTGGACGGAAGGGGTGTAACGCTATACACGCATCACACACGTTATCATCACATGCCATTTGAGTTCATCTCTGCTCAACAGCGACCTACTTTGCCTCGGGACAAACGCAACCTTTCGGAGACTCAATCTAATAAGATGTAGTGTCGATTCGTGTCGCGGAATCGACTCGGCTATCACAACTGCCAGTGAAATAACATATAAGCAAGAGTGGTTTATGAATAAACCGCGTTGTCAGCCGCGGGCTTTCTGGGAGTCCATCAAGGAAATTAACCGGGGACATATCGGGATTGGAGGAAACCCGATCTTCGTCATGAATACTGTCAATATGTTCCCGTTAAAAGCCAAGTGTTCTTAACCCTCGTTGTGTCAACTTAACCCTTTCATGGTCAGAACCGCCAAAACCGCCTCTGCAGTGACGTTCCTGAATGTCCATTTGTAGGATAAGCGATGACTAATTTATAAATTTAATCACTAGTTTCTCGTTGTAAATCTTCAAAATACATATTTTAAATAAACACTGGCTAAGCAAATCTGCATTCTCTCGACCACTACACTTTTGGTGGTCATGCCTGCCTCTGTGGTGTCCTTGAGAAATGTCCATTTGCAAGACAATAGGAAGCTATTGGTTATAAATTCCAGATGAATATTTACAAACAATTGAGGTGGTAGATAAATAAAAAATATAGTCTTGGCCTGGAAAAATAAGATGTTCTTGAAATGCTTTAACCATTAACCCCTATTATATCAACAGCTCCTCAAAGCGCTCAAAATACTACTTGATATATCATTTACACATTTTGATGGTCGATATTTTTCAAGACATTTTAATCTTAGAAGACCATTTTTTTTTGTAAATTTACCACTGGCTTTCTTTTCGCTGGCGTGGCCTTTAAATTAAATAAATGTAATGGTAAAGAACATTTTTACTTATACAGTGTCTATCTGTAGACCGAGAAAAGAGTAGCTTTGAAAATTTACCACTAGAATGATCATTCAATTAACCATGTCTGAAGACCACCGTAAAGTTGTTTTGGTCAGTTTTGACATTAATGGGTTAAGTTGACACAAGAGGGCTTAAGAGCCCAATAAAAGATATAGCCTTGGCCTGGAAAGATAAGATTTTCCTGAAATATTTTGACCATTAAGAGCACTGATAACCCTTTGAGTAGGGCAGATATGTGACAAATATGTTCCATTCTGGCGGAAAGCATGAAACTTGGTATATACGGTCTTCCATGTATTCTGAAATTAGTTAGAAGGGGTGCTATTTCATATTTTGAATGAAACCATTCAAGATTGTGGTTACCAATTGGCCGCTCTTCCAGCTCAAAATTTACATTACTCAAGCTCTAGATTGTTTAGATGACTGCAATTGATGTTAAACTATCGATTTTTCATGTTATGGGAAATGATTTTATACAGTGCAATGCCCTAGATATGTAAATACAGTCAAACCTGTCCATAGCGACACCCACTTTCGGGGCCAAACGACCGCAGTTCTTTAGGAATGTTTGTCTTAAAAGCACCATCTTTTGACAACAAAAGCAATATGCCATTGAAAATATGTTGCATTAAGTGACCGCTTCTCCTTAGTGATGGCCAAATGAGTGGTCGCTATATTTGATTGTATTCCTAAATTAAAAGGCCTTACTGATGATACAAATGCCTAATTACAATGTCTCTAGATCTGCCAATCACACAGAATCTCTGGTACACAATAGTTACAATGTTCTTGAAAGTTCCGGATGAACGTCTGGTGAGTCGTTTGTCGCTATTATCTGTTCTAGCGACTCCTTCTACATCCCATTGTGATTATTCCAATGACAACCCCAATTCTCTCACACGTCTGTTTCCGCGCATCGCCGGATAACTAGGCAGAGTGGCGAAATTGGATGTTGTATGGAACATCTACAGGGTTGGACACTTGAAGACATACGCTCGGTAACCCTGTTGTCCAGTTGAAGCTCAGCACGTTGCTTGGAGTCCATCAAAACTTGGAAACCTTCCTGATGATTAGAATCATAAGGCGGGTAGTATGATATTCCGCGCCTTCTATGCTTATCAGCAAGGTCACCGAAGTACACTGCATGAGTGTGATCTTTGGGTTGCATTTGGCCCTGGGAAAATGTTCCGTTGCATATCCCCTCATAGCTGCAGTGCAGCAGTTTTCGGTGCTGAAATCTTACAATGATTATTATATTTACATGTGTTGCCTGGGTGCGGCGTGGTTTCGGTATTTGGTGGCAAGATGATGAGATGTTTTGAGGACGTCAGATACATACAAGTGATAAACTAGTAGGTGCCCTAATGCCCCACACTCTATGAATCATAATGACATGAAAATGCGGGAGGTCTGTGTTGTACAACGCACATCACTCTTCTCAAAGTTTAATGAGGCACATGAGCTATTTGCTTCTGGCAATCGGTTACTAGAATGCCAGCAATCCATGAAGTCTACTTGCAAATGTAACTACAAATGCGCTTGCTACAAATGCAATTTGTGAATCCGCTTTATTAGTTTACAGCGTGAAGACATTTTTAGCCGAAACCAGCGTGATAAAGATTTGTGAGAGAATTGGGTGGAGGGTGGGGGTTGGGGTGAAAGCGGGGTGGTATACTATGTTCTGCCGCTTCAGAGGTTTGAAAACTTCCTGCAACTGCAAGCAGTCCTTCTGCGTTGGCATCTTTTTGTCTTCAGCGAAAGTTATTAGCTCCCTCGTGTTCTTCTTCATGGTCAGAGTACCGCTCCGGCTTCTTTTAGATTGGTAGATTCGGCTAAAATTGGGGGTAGTCGTTGAAATAATCACAATGTGACGTGGAAGGAGACGTCAGAAACGATACGATTGACAAACGATTCATCGGAAATGCAACCGAGATCTCTCCGGAAGACAACAGATGAACATCGTAACTATTGTATATCAGATATTGTGTCTGATTTGGCGTACGAGAAACATTGTAATTAGGCTTTGGCATTGTATATTTTAGGAATACAATCACACGTGTCTATAAATACCACTCTTTTGTCCATCACTAAGGACAGACAGTCACTTAAATTAATATATTTCCAATGGTAGATTACTTTTTTGTCAAAAGTATATGTCTGTGAAGACAACCCATATCAAATAACTACAATCGTTTGGCCCTAAAACCAGGCTGCCGCTATGGACAGGTTTGACCGTATTTACTTATATAGAGTATTTTACTGTAAACAATGATAATCATTAACATGAAAAATTCCAAATTTATCGTCTGTTCCAGGTCTCTACAGTATCTAGAGCTTGAGTAATATGAATTTTGAGCTGGAACGGCGGCCATTTTGTACCCAGCGCCATTTTGCACATGTTCCATTGCCCATATCAAATGTCACCCCTTCTAATTATTCTCAGCATACCTTAAAATAGGGATATAGCAAATTTCATGTTTTTTTGCCAGAAGGGAACACATAAAGGAACACATAATTATGCACATATCCGCCCAGCTATATATCTACATCAATCACCTGTGCGCATGGGGAAAGGTAGACAACAGACCCACATGTCTCAAAGAAAAGAGAACCACCTCATTTAACCCTCTCAATGACAGATTTCGTCAAAAAATCCAAATATGTTTTTACTGAATGTCTATTTGCAGACATTGAGAAAACTAGTTTTAAAATTTTGCCACTGGAATGGCTGTTTCGGTTACGCAGCCAGTCAACCCAGTGGGAGATTAAAAAATGGTCTTTTCTTGGCCTTCAAATGAACATTCTTCACGATCACTGCGGAGGTCGGTTTTGACCGGCCTTGCCATGAAAGGGTTAGATAACCGCGATCTTGTCTTTCTCAATTTTAGTCATCTAACTGACTATCAATTTCGAGAAAGAATTCAGGTAAGCTGTTGACTATTTTGAATCTAATTTGACTGCGCGCTGTTGCTGCCTATGGCAGCAACAGCGCCCAGTCAAATTAGTTTCAAAATATTAAACAGCACGTTTCTTAAATACCAACGCATACAATTCGTACAACGTGTCGGACTATTAAGCGTTAAAGACGGGCTTAATCGAATCATTCATGACGTCATGATTATTACGTCAGCATATACGTTGTAGTTGATTATGACGTCATATGATTGCATGAGGAAATGAATTCATGAATTAGGCGGTCAAAAGGTTGGTGTTATAATAAGATATTGCCATATTGATGATGCCAATGGATGAATCCACCTTTAGCTATTCCCCGTCCATGTCTAGCTAAGCTTCGCCCATGCTTTCCGCTTGTTGGAATCGATTTATATACTTTGAATACTGAATTCACAGAAACCCAATTTCATGGTAGCTATACGGCTAACCGATGGCAACAATAGCGCTCAGTCAAATTAGTTTCTAAATATTCAACAGAATGTTTATCAAATAGTAAAGCCATAGAATTCGTACAACTGGCAGACTTGTAAAAGTTCATACCGGCTAAGTGGTTCATTACGCATTTTGATTGTGACATCAGCCTACATATGACGTAATTCATTGTGACGCCATATACTTGACTGATAGATTGGATTGAAATATATTGAGGAATAGAGTATCTCAGTTACATGGCGTCATAATCACCTATGTCATATGTAGGCTTACGTCATAATCAATTACGTCATGAATGACGTGATTATGTCAGTTATAAACGCTTAATAGTCCGTCAAGTTGGATGAAGTGTATGGCTTTACTATTTAATAAACATTCTGTTAAGGATTTTGAAACTAATTTGACTGGGAACGGTTGCTGCCATAGGTACTAATTCAAATTAGTTTCAAAATAGTTAACAGCTTAATTTTATAGTTTTCTGGTAAGTACGATTCAAGGAGTGCAGGGATCCATCAATCCCAACATGGGCAAAGTATGGGTGGAGCTTAGCTAGGGACGGGCGGGGCGTAGCGAAAACTGGATTCCTCTGTCAGTTTTTTTGGTGTTATGGAGCGGTTGCTATTTATAAACGTGTAGGCTATAATGACAAAATGGTGGCTAACACAGTTCATCTTTTACCCTTTAATGACCAAATTTGATGAAGAAAATCTACCTATTTCTTTATTAGATGTCGATTTGCAGGTCAGGAGAAAATTATCTTTGAAAATAGTCTTATTTTCCCCTGCAAATGGACAATCCTCAAGACCACTAATGAGGACATTCTCAGATTAACTTGATGTTCAGAAAGCACACAATTGTTACACGGAAGAGCAGGGACAACCTAATCAAGGAAATCCGGCAGCTGTATGCAACTGTGGTGACTGACAACAAAACTGTGGACATCGACTGGGTCCCAAGCCATGTTGACATTAAAGGCAATGAACAGGCGGACGAGGCAGCCAAGCAAGCGCTCAAAGATGGAACTATGACCAGCATAGGACTCTCAAAGTCCGAAGCGAACGCCCTGGTCAAAAGGCACATCAACAGCAAATGGCAAAGACAATGGGACGAAAGCACAACCGGCAGATTCCTGTTCAGAATCGTCCCTGGAGTCAAACGCAAATACCAAAACCATATCCCAAGTCGCCAAGGCGACATTGTATTACGCCACATCAGAATGGGTCGGATCAGCGTTAACCAGATACGAAAAAAACTCAACCTGTCAGACACAGACCAATGTGAGGCCTGCAAGGAGACTGAAACTCTAGACCACCTCTTCCTACGGTGCACTGAATATACAGGCATTAGAAAGGAACTCATCAATACGCTGAGAAAGGGAAACTTCAATCTTGACCCTGTAGAAGACATTATAGCGATGCGTGACCGACAGATCAACCACGAATTAATCAAGTTCGTGCTTGCATCGGACAAACACATCACATAATCAGAACACATTTTGTTTAGCATTCATTAGGCCACATCAGTCTTATTCCTGCGTGTTGATCAGCTGTGGTCGCAATGAATAATATCACAAACTCGGCCAGTAAACGTTAGCATTAAACCACGCCACATCAGTCTTATTCAAGCGTGTCGATAAGCTGTGGTTGTAAATGTTCAAACGCGCTTGCAAACACATACAGACAAAATATAATCAATATACACATGCATGCCTGAGTCATGAATAAAGTATGTTTATAAACATTCGCATTGAATGTTTAGCATTCATTAGGCCACATCAGTCTTATTCCTGCGTGTTGGTAAGCTGTGGTCGCAATGAATAATCTTACAAACTCGGCCAGTAAACGTTAGCATTAAACCACGCCACATCAGTCTTATTCAAGTGTGTCTATAAGCTATGGTCGTAAACGTTCAAACAAGCTTGCAAACACTTATAAAACAAAATATAAGTAACATACTCGTGCATGCCTGTGTCATGAATTGATGACCCAGAGTATGTGAGTACATGCCCCTAAACACCTGTCCACACTGTCTGTTTTCTCCTTCTTTTTCTTTCAGCATTGTTCCCCTCTTTTTCTTTCAGAGCGAGAGCTGGAGCTAAATTGCAGCAACGAACACAACAATGACAGACGGGCAGAAAGACAGGTGGAGGACTGGAATGGACAACAGAACAACAGATGGGCCTGCCTGCTGGCGGACCGCGAGGGATATGGACGTGTGTCCATCCCATTCATGGTCCGTAGGCAGGTATGCTTGTCTGTCGAACGGACTGACAAACCAATCAACAAATGGACAGACTGACGGACAATTCTGGGCACAGCAAGCTGCTGGAGTACGCTTAGGCAATGTACTTGGCCCCACTTGCTCAATCTTCTCGGATGGGACTTTAAATTGAGGTCCCGTCATACAGTGCTCATCACTGCGTGAACGTGAGCTAGGGTTAGGTAGGCAGGAAATTTCGGTATAATCAAAGTAAACCGGATGCTGAATGGATTCGTCCTCGGATGGATCCACGCAACATACGGATTACAAAATTAAAACAAAATTGCTAGAATTAGAATCTTTCGGACTTTTCAATGGGACTATGGAGGGATGCAACCCGGATGACTGATCGAGTTCGTCCTCGGACGGACGCAGTCACCACACGGGCTGCCTAATCAATCTAAATCAAACAAGTGCGCGCTGGTGCCTGCTCGGATGATGGCCAGAAGAGCAAATGGGTCCCAGGACCCGAAAGACCCCAACCTCCCCACTCCCCCCAAAGGGGCCGGGAGGTCTCTGACCTAAAGCAACCCCTCCCCCCCCCCCCTTGGGTACATCAGGTCATAAGACCGCACGCACCTACTCCCCCCCCCCCGATCCAGCACCTACCCCATCCCTTCCCCACCCCCGTTAGGTCCAGGTTAGGCCCTCCCCACCCCCACGCCCAAGCATGAGGAGCAACAGAAAAGCCATGGACAAGAACAGCAACATGAGACAAAATCGAGAGACAACGATCAACGCACACACAGAGAGACACAACCTAATGCACAAACCGACGTCACAAGAATTCACAAGAATTCAACAGAAGCCATAAAGGCCAGGCGTGAGTCTAGACCCTAGCATTTGGAACTAGCATGTAAACGCCTTAAATATTACAACACACACACACACACACACACACACACACACACACACACACACACACACACACACACACACACACACACACACACACACACACACACACACACACACACACACACACACACACACACACACACACACACACACACACACACACACACACACACACACACACACACACACACACACACACACACACACACACACACACACACACACACACACACACACACACACACACACACACACACACACACACACACACACACACACACACACACACACACACACACACACACACACACACACACACACACACACACACACACACACACACACACACACACACACACACACACACACACACACACACACACACACACACACACACACACACACACACACACACACACACACACACACACACACACACACACACACACACACACACACACACACACACACACACACACACACACACACACACACACACACACACACACACACACACACACACACACACACACACACACACACACACACACACACACACACACACACACACACACACACACACACACACACACACACACACACACACACACACACACACACACACACACACACACACACACACACACACACACACACACACACACACACACACACACACACACACACACACACACACACACACACACACACACACACACACACACACACACACACACACACACACACACACACACACACACACACACACACACACACACACACTTAGCTCATGAAGGTCGTACGTGAATAGTGGGGATGTGGTTCTAGCAATAGCCCGCCCATTTCTAGCTAATCTCCGCCCCTTTGTACGCGTGTAGAAATTGATTAAAAATTTCGGCACCTGAATTCCCAAAATCTAAATTTCAAGGTAAGTTGTTGAATATTTCTACACTAATCTCACTGGTGCGGTTGCTACTCGTGAAATTAGTTTTAAAATATTCCACATAATGTTTATTATAGGCTTATTGTAAATAAGTCAAAGGCCTAATACTTTTCACATTTTTAAAGGCCTTCTCGATGTTCGTGCCGGATATACGTCATGTTGATGGTGACTTCATCTAACATGTGCCGTATTTGATTACGACATTAAATAATGTAGTGACATGTCGGATCCATCTATTGGGTTAATCGGTCGAGGCAACACGCAGTTGCATCCACATATTTCCATTATAGACTGGTTTTATTGCGAAGCACCCCGAGGTTAAATGTGAAGTTTGCTCTGTGAGATAGAAAACCGGAAAAAGAATTCCAGGAAAATCCTTTAAATAAATCGATTTCCCGTCAAAATGTCTGCCTACGTTATTAACTGCCTGACCGCTACAGGATCAAAGGACAGTACCTCTGGAAATTCTAAATAGTTTGAAAACAATTTAACTCAAAGGTGGTGGTGGCTATGCCACCAACAACTTTTAGTCAAATTGTTTTCAAGATATTCAACAGGTGAAGGGTTATGCCCCTTTGAATATGTTGTATGCAAAGATTCAGATAGTTAAGCGCCATACGTCGCAAGCGAAGGTGAGGTTTTCGGGGTCTAGCTTCCGGTAAATCTTATAAAATTCATGGAAGAACCCTCTAACAAGTCACCCTTTGAACCTAAACAAGCAGTTGAATATTTTGAAACTAATTTGACGGGGCGCTGTTGCTCACACATTAGTTTATAAATATTCGACAACAAACCTGTATAGTTTTCAGGAATGATTGATAGCTAAGGGAGTTCATCGATCGATCGACCCCCATCACTGGGGGAGGGGGGAAGGAGGTGGTGGAGTGTGGGTGGAGCTTAGCTAAAGATGGGCGGGGCATAGCTGAAACTGGATTCATCCATTGGTTAATTGATCTAGCGAGGCCTATGTGCAATTAGACATGCTGTATGTAATTGATCGTAAAATGATTAGTCATGGAATTATATTTATGAGGCAACTAAAGCGATGGAGCAATTCATTTCTACATAGCCACGCCCATTCTAGACAAGCTCCGCCCACTTTTTATGCGTGTGGGAACCGATTTGAAACTTGTAAATATAACATGCAAGAATCTAAATTTCAAGGTAACTTTACAGCTAAGCGTTGAATACTTTGAAACTAATTTGACTGGGGTTGTTGCTGCCTCTGGCAACAACAACTTCCTGTCGAATTAGTTCCAAAATATTAAACAGAATGTTGAGTAAATTAGGCTATAAATTCATGAAAGAAATAAAATGTGCACGCTTTAGTGACGAACATTTCGATTTTCGTGACTGAGTTACCTTATTTCGATTGTGACGTCAGCTAGCTAGTGACGTGATTGATCATGACGTCAGATATTTGCGAGAAACATATCGGATTCCGCCATTAAACAGGTGCGTTTGCCCGTGTTGGTCATCTATCATTCATAAACGTGATTTGTTTGAGTTTTTGCTGCTGAAAGCGACGAGACAGACCCTGCGATTCATTGGAGAAAAAAAAATATCATTCTAGTTCATATATGTTGCTATTGTATCCACATTGACATAAATTCATTAACCCATTCATGACGAAACAGGCCTCTACAGTGCTCTCGAGGAATGTCCATTTGCAGGCCAAGAGAAAACCATTTTAGAAAAATATACCACTAGAATGACTGGCTCTGTTATCGAGCCAGTCATTCTAGTGGTAAATTTTCAAAAATAGTCTTCTCTTCGGCCTGCAAATGGACATTTATTAAGCAAAATGTCTTAATTTTCTTGATAAAATTTAGACATTAAAGGGTTACATTACACTGCATTTGACTGCTTTTATAGGAATTCGTCTGTGGTTTCTCTGCCATGAATGACAGAACATGAAATGATATTTTAGTAACCACCCGGGAGATACCGTCTGAGAATATCCCAGTTTTCAAAATCTTTAGGACGAGCAATCCCCACCCCATCTCCCCCCCCCCGCAACCCTGGACCCCGCCTCCCACGCACGCAGACCTCCAGACTAACGAAAGGGACACCATCTAGTTCTTTAGCCACCCTGTGAAAATTTCGTGGTTGCGCCCTTGGTGAACGCGAAACGCGTTCACCAAGGGCGCAACCACGAAATTTTCACAGGGTGGGCCAAAGAACTAGATGGTTCTAAATGAGGTGGCTTCTTAACCCTTGACCCCTGAAGTCCGAGAATGCGACTTTTAATTTTCAATGTAACTGTACAAGCAAGCTGTAGAAAATGTTGAAGTTAATTTGATAGGAACTCTTGCTGTCGTAGGCAACAACAGCTCGCAGTCAAATCAGCTTCACAATGTTCAAGGGCGTACCCCTATGACATGGATGCAACCGCCATTCCACACCCTACGCACCCCTTCCGTAATCCTCCGCTATCCGCTTGAGAAACAACCCGGAGAGAGCATTAGGGTATACAATTTGGGAAGGGTGTAGGAGGAATAGTCTGGGGATGGGATTCCACCGGAATAATTGTGAAAATTAGATTCTCTAAGAAGCCAAGTCAGACTGTATCGCTAATAAATTAGCCAAAAATGTGCGTGATTGCGTGTGTGAGTGGGGTGGGGCGGGATGGGCGTGTGTGTGTACGGGCTGGCTCATCTCCACCAAAACCCCAGCATACCGGCTTAGGGGTGTTCTCCGCCCTCTGTCAATGGGTCTTCTCCAAGAAATCCTTTGAAAATGATGCTATCTGAGAAACGATTGTATGCATTTTGAGTGTGCAGAAACACGTTTATTCTGCTAGCAAGCGATACATATAATTTTCTTTTAAATAAGCGATTATTATTATCTCTGTCTCTCGCTCTGAAATGTGGGGTGTATAGTAGGTCAGTGATAATTGTATCGGTGAGTGATGGTCCTCCCGCGCTTACATCATGACGCGCGCTGGATATTTGCCACAAAAACGTGGCAGAGTGTTAAAAGTTGCCTCCTCCACCCACCACTGTCTAGTAAAACAAGCATTTGCTTTTGATGTCCAAGACATCGTGGTTCTGTAAGACGGTGGTCATATCAGTCCTAAGGAATCATACATATTCGGGGCCACAATCCGCTCTTTTTTACAAGACAATTGAGTTGCATGCACTGCGCGAAGATTTGTTTTGATTGAAAGCATTTTAATGTTCCATTCAGGGTCTGTTATAGACAGGTTCATGGTATTATTAGACAAAAGTCACTGAATCTTAAATGTTTGGGAAGCGTTCCTCATTATTTTTGTTTTCTCGTCAAGAGCCTGTCACGTTCAGGATTAATGATAGCCAGGCAGGCACGCACGCCTTGGAGGCGTTAGAACCGCATTGATTAGTGCCATAATAGATGCTTGCAGTCTCTCGAGCAATCATATGACGTCATAATCAAACACGTAACACGTAGGCTGGCGTCAGAACCAATTATATCATGAATGACGTAATTAAGTCCGTCTTAAACGCTTAATAGTCCGCCAAGTTGTAAGAAATGTATGTCTTTGCTATTTAATAAACATATTCTGTTGAATAGTTTGAAACTAATTTGACATGGCAGCAACAGCACCCAGTCAAAGTACTTTCAAAATATTCAACAGCTTACTGTATAGTTTTTTGTAAATTGAGATTCAGCGAGTGCAGGGATCGATCGATCCGATCCAGCCACAGGCAAATGGTGGGCGGAGTTTAGTTAGAGATGGTGGGGGCGTATAGCTAAAACAGGATTCACCATTGGCAAAGCTAAATGCGGTTACGTGCTCGTGAGCGCGCGTGTGTAGCGCGTGTATGCATGCGTGGGTGCGTGAAAGGGATGTCAAGTATCCCCACATCCCGCTCATGCGTATGATGGTCGATCTAAAAAGACACGCCCGTTTGTCTTCCACACATGTGATAACACTCTCCACACAACACAGAGAGATCCAATCAACGGCTCAATTATATGACGTCATAATCAATTTTGTTCCCAGCTGACGTCACAATCAAAATGATGTAGCTCCATCACGAACATCGAACAGTCCGCCATGAATGTTTCCGAATTGTATCTCTGTAATGAGTTTACCAACGACTAAATAAATATCCCGTTGAATATTTTGGAATTAATTTGGCCGGGAGCTGTTGCTACCATATGCAGGAACAGTTCCCAGTCAGATTAGTTTCCAAATAGCTTGAAAGCGAGAATTTAATATAAATTAATCCGAGCACACGTAAAATGTAGTCGGAGCTTAGCTAGAAATGGGCGTGAAAAATAGCTAGATATTAAATGGATCAGTGTAATGGGTTTTCTATATGTTTCTACAGACATGAAGATCGTACAGCAATATCACTCTCTACATAGATGTCACATAGCTTACAGGAGCGAGAGGAACATCTGGAAATTCATTAAAAAAATGCTAATAATCCTTATCAATTAAATTAAAAGATGAACTGGTGTTCATTTTTCAACAAATTTGGTGGAAGATGTTGCTGTCAACATCGTCCACCAAAATTGTTGAAAAATGTACACCAGTTTCTATTCATAATCGACTATGTCACATGTAGGATGACGTCATAACCAATTACGTCAAGAATGACACGATTTAGTCAGTCATACATGCTTAATAGTTGTTCAAAATATTCAACAGCTTACTTGTTTAGTTCTCAGAAAATTTAGATTCAGGGAGTGCAGAGCTCGATTGATCCCAACATAGGCAACGGGTAGGCGGAGCTTAGCTAGAGATTGGGATGGGGGCATAGCTTAAGCCGGATTCCTGCAATTAAGAAGTAGTCGTAGAATTACGCGGAACGGTTAAGCGTTAGCCTCTCTAGCCGCGTATGACCATTTACCATTAACTACTTACGGATGCTGCTTTTCACTCACTGTTTAACACTTTCATACCCGGAGATCCATAATAGCAATGGTTAGAAGCTGTTCAAAATATTTCTGATTGGATGATGTCATAGGGAACTATGACATAGGCAGCAAAAGCATCTCCCGAGACAATTAGTGAGAAATCATTCAATGTAATAGTTATCAACCCGTTTAACTATTTAATGGTTAAATTTGTTCAAGAATGCATGAATATTTGCTTATAATATGCTCATTTGCGGTTTAAGAGAAGACTATTTGTGAAAATTGATCACTAAAATGACTGGCTCGGTTACCGAGCCAGTTATTCTAGTAGTCAATTTTCAAAAATAGTCTTCTCTTGACCAGCAAATGAGCATTTCTCAGATTCAGATTCAGATTCAGATTCAGATTATTTTATTTCTCAAGACCACTGCAAAGGTAGGTTTTGGTCGGTTTCGTTATGAAAGAGTTAATGATTTTTCCTACTTGGCTTTCTCCGGTTCAACGCAGCAGTATGCTATTTAATTATTTGATCATGAACAGAGTGGGATTAAATCGTGATCCACGTCTCTAACTGGTACAATGGTACGACGTGAGATGGCGATTGTGTCGTATAGTACCCGGAAGGGACTTAGATATTCTTCTACAGAGTTCACTATTTCAGAACCAGCACAATACTGGCATTGTCCTTGCGCTGTGATGTTCAGAGTGCTTGATATCAACATTGGCTTGCCTGAAGCTTGCGATTCTGACAATGACTTTTGTACAAAGATGCAGAGTAGAATTGTGTTTATTGGACGGGTTCTTAAGTGCAGTGGACAAACGCAATCCGGTATATCTGTACGGCTGCGGTGTGGTTTCTCGTTCACTAGCTAAAACGGCATATAACGTATTCGATTTTGTCGACAAAAATGTCACTATCACTGTCCTGTTAATGTACGCGGGTAGGGGCAGCGATGGGTGTACGCTAGCTATGAGTGTGTGGAGTAAAGGCGACTGCGTAAAACATAAATATAAATAAGTCAAAATGTGGAATTAAGTAAGTCGAAATTCTATAGTTAATATGTTGAAATTTCGAGCGAAACTTTGAGTTAGTATGTCTAAATCTCGAGTTAGTATGTCAATATTTCTAGATTTATAACTCGAAATTTCGAGATAGGTAATTCAATTTACCTCGGCACTAATGCCTTTTCGTAGTTTATGACGTCATCCTTTATTGTTGACACTTGCTACCTCACCGAAACACTATCATCTGGTCGAGAACACAGTATAAGTCCAAACTCTTCAAACCCAATGATACGCATGTCACTAGAGATAGATATATATGATGTTGACTTTATCGACGAGGAAAAATATCGTCTTAATACAGTATCTTTAAAACCTGCAGAACAGTTCACGGCCACAGAGATCTTAGTGAAAGCGATACTAATCTCATCTCAAATGTTATACTGCACCGATAGATTTTTGTTAATAGATTCCAGATCATTCATATCCTGTCACGCTCCCGTTTCCGTATCACACTTATCTGCTTTGTAATATCGTGTAAATGTTGAACAGTGATCGCCACAATTTTGTCTCCTCAAGCGATAGTGTGCTATGTCATGTAAGTGCCAATGCATTACATTCTTTATTATGTAATATTCATTTCGTTGAATATTTTGAAACTAATTTAACTGGAAGTTTTTGCTGCCTATGGCAGCAACAACTTCCAGTCAAATTAGTTTCAAAATATTCAACCGCTTACCTGTATTATTGCTTTTATACTACACTGCCAAACTATAGCTGGCGTCTCTACGACTGAGCTATATCCCGAGGCGGCCAGGCTAGGATTTTTCTGATTGATTGAAAAGTAAATCATGACAGCCATCATAGGCTGTAGAAATGTAGCAACATTTAGCTAATAAAGCCTGAATATCTTTCTTTAGTGACATGATGAAAAGCTTAACATTGCCTACATAGTTTATGACTGGCATATTAGGTTACCTGAATAGCCCTCAAGAGTTCAGATTAGTTATCCTTGATTGAAGCCAAAAACAGAGTTCACTCCCGTATACCTATCCGAGGGAGAGCATATTCTTGGGTTCCCTTCTCTGCAGCTCTGTGGGCATTGGAACGTGAGCTGTAACAGGAAATATCACCTTCCTGTCTGTTTGGAAGTTCGTGGCTCTAAAATCCCCATGAAAAACAAGATACAACAACATGATGCTACACATGTTTGCATAATGCTATACAATTGCACCAGCTGGGAAGCTCGAAAAGCACTCTTGAACAAAATTGATGCATGTCACCGCGAACATCTTCGAGCCATTGCACGGTCTAATATAAAACGCAACACCCTACAAACTATGTTCCGCAGAGCTACTACCTGTGAGGGTAGGGCACTAGCGATCGTCTACGTTCGCACATGTTCTCCGAATGTCACACAATACGCGTGCTCAGAAAGCACTAGCGTTTGCAGTCGTAGGTGCCAGCGGGTATCAAACAAGCAAAGCGCGCCACAACATCAATTTGCTAAGTGTTTTACGATCAGGTTCCGTATTCATAAAAAGTCCATAATTTAAGTATACTTAAAGTCTATGTATCATACTTTACTAAGTAAGACATATAAGTCGGTGTTCATAAACGTTCTTAAGTACCATACTTCCCAAAGTGTGCCGAATAAATCTAGGTACCATGTCTAAATCTGCGCGCAAGTTGTTGCCGGGGTATTCTGTACAAATTTGGAGTCAAACCTGAACTCGATTAGGCATTCTACTGCCAAAGTTCATGTTCATTTATATCAGTTTCTGATTTCGTTTGACAGTGGATACAACACGTGCGCACTCAATTCGGTTCTTTGGCAAAGTCTTTATTGGATCAACACTATAAATACTGTACATGTGTATAAAACTCCTAATACGGTATCAATATTAGTAAGAAGACTAGGAATGGCAATTTTTCGGAGACCGAAATGTTTCGTTTAAGGAGTAGTATAAATGAGAGGTGGTGGTAATTAGATACCAATTTTAACCTACAATTACTACTAAATAGACGCACGACTCGTGTGGCAATGACTCGCAGAAATCCATATGTTGCTCGAACAGAGACACAGTTTCTACAAAGGGGCGGGATCTGTGGAGCGTAACTTAGTCGGCCCTGGAGGCAATGGAACCGTCTCTTCCATTGTTCACTGCCCTCCTCAACCACACGTATCGTCCTCTTGTGGGATATGCTATAACGACGCTGTTGTTCGTTGTTAGGATTCAAGATATGAGATTATCAGCCAAGACCTAAGTGGATTTAGCCCTGCAATAGTGGAAGCAGTGTATGCGTCACTTGGAAAAATATGTGGCTCATACTTGACAGTGAGATATGGACGGTATCGACAGTTTCCTACTTAAACAAACATGTGGCATAGAAACGTAAATCCACAAGAACTTTTAGATCAGCAGAGAGAACATGGTTTCTCAATGTCTGCGGTTCTAGTACATTTCCAACAGCAGCAATCAACTCTAATACAATCATTTACCTATCTAGTCGACATCTCTCGTTGTGTCGCAGGTCGTTGTGTAATGATTAGTTCCAGCGGATGAACTCTGTGACAAAATACTCATCCATGACGAATAACGCGCTTCCTTGGAACCTATTCTTGCACAGCCAACATTAACTATTATTCAATTGAGGCAGAATGAGCAGATTTTATGATGGAATAACCAACCTACTTAAAGTTAAGACAGCCTCTGAGGTGTCTTAAACGTTGGGGTATATCTAGGTATCATACAACGGGTATAGCATATTGAATACCGCTTGTTCATGATGCTTAGATTAAGTAGGTGGATAAGTATCTTACTTTGACTTAAGTCGCTTTATGACTAACGTACTCTAGGATATCACTAAAGACGGAAAGAACTTAAACTACTTTAGGACGCTTACATTGGGCAAGTCACAATGGGGAAGATTGAAGGAAAACTGATTGCAGCTGAAAGAAGTTTTCACTTCTTCAGCTACAGAACACAGTCACTCATCAGCAGCAGCATTTATAAGGTGTTTCCTTTCAGCAAATGATCCGTACTTTCTCATTGATCAGAAAATCAAAACACGAGCGTCATTTGCTACAATTTCTTAAGTATTAGAGCGAACTGTCTTGTTAAAATATATTATGGTAAGTTATTGAACTATGGCTGTTTATGTGCATTGGTGCTTATGCATTGATAGGAAATCGTTTGATGTAATCATGTACACGTATGGAGTATACGTACGTGCTTGATTAATTTCATGTCTAAATATCGTGATTGTACGGTTTGACGTAGAAATTTTAAAAGTTGGATTAAAAGTAATTTCAAGCAAAAAATAACGATGTTTGTGTTTGCCATTAGTGGCGAATTGGTTAGAACTCTTAGCGAGTGATATGTCACAGATAGGAAAACGAACCGCGCAAAATGATGCGTTTTAGGGATCGACTTTTTGGAAAATGTGTCCAAATATCAGTATGAATGATAAATAGACTCTCAAACTCGGTCCCATTTCGTATCGCTAAAGCTTGTGCAATGTGATAATTTTCGACACTCTGTTAATAATAGTGATATGAAATAGGACCTACTTCCAGATCCTCTATATATTTGTTGAGATACGTAATCTGATTTTATATACACATACTCATTTTAAATCATATTTATTGTGAATAGTATAGTTACGAGCACACAGCAATATTGTCAAGATACCTGCTACATATAAATACCATTATGTATATTCCCGATATATCATTGTATAGTTAATAACTCTTTCATCCATCCATCCACCCATCCATCCATCCACCCACCCACCCATCCATCCACCCACCCACTCACCAACCAACCAATTCATCCATCCATGCATCAATCCACCCACCCATCCATCGATCCATTCATCCGTTCATCCATCCATCCACCCTCCCACCCACCCACCCTCCCACCCTCTTCAACGGTCAGTCACACCACAGAGCGGACGAGAGTGGAGTAAGTAATTATCCCGACCATGGACACTATAGAACATACATATCAACTTGTAATGTGATCAGGAGGGCATGTATGCACTGGACGTCGTCCGCGGCGGTAATATCACTTCCAAAGATCTATATAGCAAAATATGTAGGGAAATATCTTTTTGACCAATATGTACTATAATTTACAACAGGGGAGTCCAACCGCACTGCGAGATGGATGCATCCCCATCTTCCAGACGCCAGAGGCAATACTGCATTTCATGATTTGGCGGTCGGGGCGGGATTATCTCAGGAGTGCGTATTTAGCTAAAGACGTTTGTTTACATTTGACGAATATTGAATCTACAACCATAGCAATGTCAATGAGTAACAGTATAATTATAATATTTTAAAGTGTAATTTAGTAACCAGGGTGAGGTGTCTGGGCTGGGTGGGTTTTGGGTGTGGGTCACCACCCTTGGATTGAGGTGAACGTAAACTGCCTCTCCACCACCACCACCCCATATTATGGACTTATTATTATCTTAAGTGTAAGTAAATGTGCTACGGGATGGAAACTGTTGGATTATAATTCACCTTTCCAGTTTATCCATCGATCAGCTGACGTCGTAATCATTACTAAGTGACGTGTGTGATGACGTCACAATAATTATGTCACAAATGATTCTATATAGTCCGTCTTTAAAGCTCAATAGTCCGACGCGTCGTACGAACTATATGTCTTTACTATTTAATTAACACTATGTGGAATATTTTAAAACTAATTTGACTGGGCGCTGTAGCCGCCATAGGCAGCAAGTCAGTAACAACGCCCAGCCAGTCAAATTAGTTTCAAAATATTCAACAGCTGTACATGTATAGTTTTCTGGAAATTGAAAGTCAAGGAGTTCAGAGATCGATCTATCCCAACACGGGCGTGATGTGGGTGGAGCATAGATTGAGATGGGCAGGGCATGGCTAAAAGTGGAAAGATCCCTTATTAACGGTGATCTTATCTGAAATATGTACATAAAACTTACCTCGAGATGCGTATCATAAACCAAGAGAAAAGTATTTTGAAAATCCTTTGACACACGATTGATTACAAATTTGAAGTTGTCTATAGATATTTATATTCCTTTGTGTACCTGAACTCAATTACTAATCTCGGTACCAGAACAGCGAACTCGAGAAACAGACGATATTAAACAGAAAGCGCGCGAACTCGATGAAAGCAGACGAT